>CM031239.1:536240975-536840975 GCA_018340775.1 Taxus wallichiana var. yunnanensis
TTTCTCTAAAACAGCAAAAGATCATCTGTACTTTACTCAAATTCTCCGCTAATTCAGCTTTAAAAAAATGCACTTTCATACCTACCTGCGTTTTTGTTCCAATTTTTTCGTTTTTTTGGCAAATTGTTCAAATTCGCACGGCTTTTAGTACACTCAAAAGCAATTTTGATCTCTGCGTTCTGCGTTCTTCAACTCGTTCTGAACCCACCAGATCCTTAATCCCTCCGCATTGCCGTCTGAACGGTACCCTACAAATTGCTTAAAACAGCAAATATAATCTGTACTTCACTCAAATTCTCCACTAATTCTGCTTTAAACAAAAAGAAATTGAAGTAAAAATGCGCTTTCATTACCTTTTTTCGTTTGTTTTTGTTTCAAAATTTCCAGATTTCCGCGGATTTACAGTACATTTAAAAGCAAATTTAATCTCTGCGCTCTTCAATTCGCTCTGAGCCCGCCAGATTCTTAAAACCCTGCGTTGCCGTCTGAAACGTACCAAAAAAATGGAATTCAAAACATTATGTTATTCACGAAAATCTGGACGTCCGGCCAAATCTTCAACGTAAGCGGCGGCCGTAAAGCTTTCTGAACAGGAGCACAACCTATGGTGTCAGTATGTATGTAGGCTGTAAATACGACAGGAAAATTCCCGTCCAATGACCCCAAGGAGAAGTACTTACTTTTTTCCTAGAGACAAATTCAAACACTCCAAAATCAGAGCAATTTTACCGTCTCACAACAGAAAAACACCGCCTGTACTTTGATATTTAGAACTGCGCCCAATTTACGTTTCAAAATAAACATTATCACATTCACATTCCCACTAAACTTTACACTTTAAAAACTACTTTTTTAAAACACTTTTTGAAATCATCCCTAAGGCTATGATGATTATGTTGATTTCCAAACACAATATACGATCTGACCACCGTATATATTATTTTTTCGGCGATCTGACCACCAAATCTGTAGACTACAAATATTTTTAATGGCTTCAATGTTTGCGTATGGCAGAGAACTCCCCCTTAATACATAAAATATTTGTGCACGGGTAGAGGAGGATCTGCAGAAAAGAGAATGTGTGTGGGGACGCATTAGGGATACGAATACTTACTTACAGTGGTCTTTATCGGTTATGGGTGCAACATGCATGGCACGACATTTGACTAGAACTGGTGTAGGCTACTGTACCTGAAAGGGGCAGTTCGATTTGAAATATTTTGATAATCAAGTGTGGACCATGATATGTGTTGGCTGAGAAGACAACAAACTGTACAAATCTTTCCAGCACGAGGGAATATATTTATTGTTTTGGAACATGGCCTGTAATGAAATGAGGATTCCTTCCACTTCGCCCTTGGTGTTCATCACGCTGGTTTTAAATTGTGTGGACCCGACTCCACAGATTGCTTTTTATTTTGACTGGTTTGTTGAAACGGTGTGGGCTACTTGCTTTCTAATAATAATCGTGCAGTTGGGTATCGTGCTTTTTCCCTCGACACGGGGAAGGAGTTAAATTGGGTGGGGTAGAATTAAAAACAACATCCTTTCTATTGGGGACCAGTTAAATCGGTGGGGCTGTTTTTGTGTGCTTAGCCTTTGTGGCATTACCAACTCACATTGGTCGTGGAGCTATCTAAGGATGGTAGTTCAAGTTTTTGGCGAGTTCCCATTTTATCGTGGCACCTTATCATTAACGTATTCAAACTGTTGGTAGTAAGTCACTTTAAAATAAAACAAAAAAAGAAAATGAATGAATGAAAAAAAATTAATATTAAAACAAAACAAAATTAGTTTTAAATACATTTTTTTAAGGGGTGATTTTTAAATTGAAGTTTAGCCAAAGAGTGAGTTATGGAGTTTTAATATAAAGTTAGCCCTTTATAATTTCTGGATAGAATTTAATTAACCACTCACGGCTTAAGATTAAATTGGGAGTAGAACCCATGAACTTAATTATTTTAATTGAAAATATTTTAATTTAAAATAATAATAAGCTATATATTTAGAGGTATAAAATTGTAAAAGGGAAAGGAGGTAGTCAAGAGAAACATTACCTCCTTTAATTAATAAGAGATGTCTCCGCCTTTTTGAATGGCATAAACTTTTCAATTTTTAAAATCTCAATTCAAAATTTCTCATTATAAATTAGTTATTCCTTTTTTAAATATTATAAATTTAATATTTTGAAAATTTTATTTATATGGATAGAAAATATATTAAAAAGACAAATGCTCTACTAATTTTTACAAGTTGTAATTGAAATTTCATTTAATGATTATAAACATGAAATCATGACAATTTGACATATATACTTTAAAAGATGTATTCAATGCTTTTCATAAAAAAAAAAAAAGTCAATTTAAGTGGTAAGGCATTTTAAATTGGAAAGCAAAGATTGTAGATTTAAATTTTGGAATGGCCCACGTTTATTGGGGAATAAATTTTTCAATTTGAAAAAATAGAAGCTTGTACTTTTAATGATAATAAAGTATGATATTTTCAAGAGGGCTTCTATGAAATGATGATGCACATTAACACCTCTAACATACAATGTTAGATCAAAGTTATAATAGTTTTATAAAAAAATAAAAGAACTCACGAAAATAGATTATAGTATATTTAATAGAGAATAATTAAAAAGAGGTAGGAGAAAATATGATCAACACATGTTTAATAAAACTATAAAATTGAGAATAAATATATTTAATATTATTACTACAATTTCATTTTTACTAAATAAGATAGTTAACACTCACTAACATTCAATTTTATTTTAAGAGAACAATTTTGTAATTATCTTAATCTTTCATTGGTAAGTGTGCATCATGTATATATGTGTTTGAGTATTTTAACTACAATTTTCTAATCCCAAAATATTAATATAATCATGCATGTTAAGTGTCTAAAATTATTGGATTTTGTATTGTAGTGATCGGTAATACTATGTATCGACCTCTCCTATTAAAAAATCATGAAGCTCCCCGTATAGAGTTGGTTTTATTTGACTTTCTACATTTACTAACCATAAATCAACTAACCATGACTTTTCTTGTACAAGTCCACTTAAATTTGTAAGAATAATTCATGTCTTCCTTGAAACCTCGATAAAAAAATGCTATGATACTCGACCTTCAATGTAAATCCACTTGAAGTCAATATTATGTCTTTTCGCTTTCACACAACTTATTATGACCATCCCAAAAATGGCTCTCTTTTCCTCTTTTTTTGTGTTTTCGAATCCTAGAAATCGCCAAGCACAACAACATCCACTCCACGGAATGAATTGCAGGGATCTATTCTTCTTTTATACAAGTGTGCACGTAAGAACTTGTTTCTTCATCATCATGTCCATGTCTTTTTCAAGACATCATTAGGTTGCTTCCCAATGGAAACCTCATGTTCTCATGGTTGAACCTACATTCACGTCAAAGACAAATAATAAAAGGGGATTCATACAATACCACACTTCTCTCTCTTTTTATTAATAAAAAGAGATTTCGTGGGTCCCTCACCCTTTCATTAATCATCATGAAGATTGTCATTACAGTATCGGTGTTCTTATAAGGGTAACAAAACAACCACTTGCTTGGTAAAATCTTAGCTAAAATGTTTCCCAAAACCTAGGAAAACCAAGAAATCTTTTATAGAAAAACATATCTTTAGAAGCAAAAACATCACAGTCCTCTCTGCAACCACAACATAATATTCCATAACCAAACCAAACTTACGAAAGAATATCTAAATTTTCAAAAAGAGATTGACACCATCTACAAGTAAAGACTACCCAACCCACACTTAGTTACTTTTTACAAATTTCAACACCAAACTATTTATGTAACTATTATATATTTAAAATATGAAAAGTAACTATCAAAAGAGAGGAGTTTTCACAACTAGAAGACCAACAACTATACCAAAATCCGAAGCATTTATGCTCACCAATTATTATGCTCCAAATCTCTTACCATGAGATCTTAGCACCATTTTACATAAATCATTCCCTTTCAAGGAATATTTCCCATTTTACAATTGAGTCCACCTCTTAGAGTCTCATTAACAATTTCAAGAAATTGGTCTTTTATTTATGCATTATATGATAATTATTTACAAGAAAGAATTTCAACATTTATTTCAATTATGAAAATATGCACTCCCACTCCTGCTACAAATGCAATCTCACTTGCATTTCCTCCACCATATTTTTATATGAGCCTCGTCAAAAGCTTCTTTACCTTGTGCATTTGAATGTATTTTCTCCTCTATATTATTTTATTCAATGCCCTTTGATGGACACTCTTCTATATTGCAAATTTACTTTCAATATTCTCATCCATCAACTTCATCATTATGCAATCATCCTAGGAATATTTATGAACACATGGTCCTCTTGAAGGACTCCTTTGATAGGTTGATCATAATTGATATTATCCTCTTTGTTACTCCTCATAGAAATATTAAGTTGATCTTATGGAAACTTTTTCTATTTTTTACTATTTTTAAGCCTCAAACTTTGAAGCTTCTTTAACCATTTAACATTGTCTCTATCTTCCACTACTCTTTCCATTATTTTGGTGACCATTTGATCCCAACTTTTTAATTTTTTTAACATTTTCTTTTTCTTCTCTATTGGAGTTCCTTGAAGCTTCAAATACACTACCTAACCTTGTGCAAACATATGTAACCCTCTTGGGGTCTTCTATTCTCATCTTCACGAAGCACTTCTCCATTTTCGAGTAGTGAACTCCTCAACTTCTTAGTATTTTATCTTTCTGAGAACATAAGTGTCTTTTCTTCATGTTTTTCTTATGTCAACACTTATTCTTTAGTTGGTCTCCTCTTTACTTTGTTCAATTTATGGTCTTGATGAAACTTTAAGATTACATTATTTTCATTATTATCTTCATTTTCATCTTCATTCTCCATGAGATAAATTTTTGTGACATGTTGAAAATCTCCAATTGTGTTACCTCCATACATTGAATCCATTATCGATAAAATTATTTGTGGTGTATATTTGACACTAGAAAATTTTCATTTCTTAAGATATGTTTTCATCTCTTTTGAGGTCTTCTTGCTCTAGGAAATCTTTAACCTCTTCAATCTAAAAATGCATAATAATCTATGCCACATTTTACGTAAACACTCAAATTTTGCCAATCTATTCTTTGATACTATTAATCTTGACATTACACACTTGCATGGACAAATGCACTCTCCTCACTCTTGCTTAACACACCCTGATAAAACTTCATGTACTTGTTTATCTTTGTACACCTCTTTGTTGATAGTTTCTAAAACCTAATTACACAAAATACATCTAGAAACATCCATGCTTAGACCTATAAAGTCAAAATCTATTTTTCTCTCTTCTGTCTAAAACCACCAATCTCAATCAGGTTGTGAAAATATACATACCGGCCCTACTATATGGTTTTAGACCGACTTGTTGTGCATTAATTATTTCAAAGTCATATGAACAAAAATGCCCCTTTGGTGGTATTTTCATGACATAACACCCTTCAAAAGTATATATAACCAAGTAAATCATACCTCATTTAGGGACTGGCACCTTATGAACTCCTCATGCAAAAGCTAGTACTAAGAGCATTCAATACTCCGTAAACAATGAAATAAATCATGTACATCCATTAGGAAAGACCCTCCACTAGTCTAAAGTCTCCTTCCATGTTTATGAGTATCCATTTTCAGCATACAAGAAGTAAAGTGATCCTTCCCAAGAATTTGAGCAAGTGTGAGACTCAAGCAAGGCATTATCAAAGCATGGTTGTCAAACTCTTATTGCATTACAATAGATATCACATACTAGGAGAATGACATGTGGTTTGAGGCATCTTCAGAGCAAAGTGTGTATGTTATATGTGCATAGGGGTTCCCACAACCTAACTAAATTTTTTTGCATGAACTCCTTGCACTACACGAGTTTGAGTAGAGTTTACAAAGCCATTTTGAAGGTGAATGAAGAAGACCGATAGACAACGACACACATTTGTAGGTAGGTGAATCACTCAAGAAGTTTCATACCCAAATTCCAAGCAGGTCCAAGCTCATACGCATGAAGGGTCAAGATCCTATAGACGTTATTGACTAAATTGTATGGTTTTGATCAAGCTCGGTTTTAGGTCACAATTTCATAAACAAATCATTTCTAGTTCCATATCTACTTGTTCTGCACTCGGACCACCTAGAATCCTTCATATCCACACAAAATCAGCTAAGTGCATTCCCTCCTTTATGTTTTGACATTTTTTTTTCTAAAAGTAAAGATGGGATTCTAGAGGGAGCCCAACCCATAGAACTGTATATAAAGACATATATGATATACTAGTAAATATAAAACTTAGTACATTAAGTTTTAGTTTTCACAAATTCTTCCGTAAACATCAAAAGAGGGTCCAAAAATTTCTCCTTTCAAGCCAAAAACTTTGTGTCATCATTTGAATTGAAAACAAATTATATATCACCCACCATTTTGTGGGACATCCCTAAAGCCATAAGGTCTGGTATACTCATATGGGGTCCATTGAGGATTCTAATCAATTCTAATTTCCTCTTAAGAGACGAGACCCATTACAAAAAGTCATCTCTACCCTTGAGGAACTGATTTTCCCTACAAAGTGTATTTTCACTTGGGCATTAGAAATGAACCAGTCTCATCTTCTAGCCTACTCTTATTAGTGCGGTGTTTTTTCGGCGTCTACCAAGGGATTTCGTAACTATTTTTTCAAGGGCAAAACCCTTTTCTCTAGAGATTTGTTGTCGCCCTCAAAATCACCCCTCATTTTTAGAGTCAAATTAGAAAATTTTGAGCTCACGCCCTCCGAAGTGTTCACGTAAAGTTGGAAGTCCAAAAGATAGAGAAATTCATGCTTTGAAGTTGTTTAAACTCTCAAGTCTACACTTTTGATAAATTTTCCATTTTCTGTCTGGACGCATGAAAATTTTATTATCGTCCTCATTTGAACGAAATTGTCAATCTTTCTATGGTCATGGATCATTGAACCTTGTATTATTTTTAATTCCTTGGTTCGTGAAAGAAATTTGAAAATCAGGCGTGAAATGGTGGAGTTTTTTTCTTCTCTGCATTTTTTCCATAGTCGTGAATGGTGGGCATCTTTACCCCGTCAAATATTGGTCCTGGTATCCATGGGTACATGGATATATCTAATTGGAGGTGGGCTGGTGGTGCAATTTGTGTTTTTGAGCCTCTTTGTAAAAAAGGTGAAAAATCATAAAGTGACACGCAGCCCCGATTAGGCTTAAAGGAAAAAGTCAAATGTTGAGCCCACATCAAAAGAGTCAAAGCAGGGAAGCGGGTCGGTGGAGCAATTTGTGTTTTTGAGCCTTTTTGTAAAAAAGGTGAAAAGTTAAAAAGTGACCCGTAGCCACGCCAAACACAAAGGAAAAAGTCAAATGTTGAGCCCGCATCAAAAGAGTCAAAGCAGGGAAGCGGGCCTGCAGAGTAATTTGTGTTTTTGAGCCCACATTGAAAAAAGGTAAAATTATAAGAGTGACCCGCAACTATGTCTCCACTCAAATAAGCCACGTGTCGGGATTATATCAAATGCGGAAAGGCGGATCAAAACGTAAAAATGCCAAATCTCTATAAAGTCACAAAATGCAAAAGGCATCCTCCACGCCCACTCAGGTAAATTTCTCCCACGTGGACGGATGCGGTTTAAAGTTTCAAAGGTGAGATGAATGGTTCAAATTCAAAGTTAGAAAACGAGTGTAACGAATGCATTATGAAGAGTCTGGTTTTTTTCTCACCATGGGCGTTTCTTTGTGAATCAAGAATCTAAACGGACTTGAATGATTGAAAAGAAATTATAAACCATTTTTTGCTAACAAAGAAGTTGTAACTATTTCTTGCAAGATATTTAATGGCTTCTTCATGCCATTGTAAGGTTCAAGCGATTGATCTTGTAAACTCACAAGTGTATTGTTCTTAGAGAAAACTACGGAGATAGCCATTTTCTTCTACTTTCCTCCGTTCTCAAATTTCTTCCATTCCCACATTATGTACAACTTTTGTTTAAGCATCAATAAAAGAAGAAGGATTTTGTATCCTCTTTGATGAGGAGATTTTAGAAACTTTGAGTTCGTAATCTTATCTCGTCTTGTTTCCATTTGCAGGGTTGTTTCTTCTCATGAATGCATGTGTTGAAGTTTTTAACTAGTGCGTGCGAGAATCTAATTTTCTACTTGTGACATTAGTTCTTCTACCTCTTTTCTCACTCCATTTCCCACCTTCATAGCTAATTCCCCCCTTGCAGATAACTACAAGCATTTTCCGCATGGTCAGTGGAGTGCCCTTGTTGGATTCTGGCGGAAATGCCACCACATAAATCCACCTTTTCACGTGCATGCATACATGGCAGCTGCACTTAGGTTAAGAGGGAATTAGATTCCCAGAGTGTTGGCAAGGAATCCACAAGTTTGTCCACCCAAAAAATTTCCTTGCCAACAAGATTCCATATCTTTGAGAAATCATTCCCTTCATGCCACAAATCTTGCTTGCAAACTTGAGCTCGAGGAGTTCTATTCAAGCACATATTCAATAAAATAAGGCTCGAGGTCATCGGAGCTTCCACCTTAACGAGTTGATGATGAGGCGAAAAAAATTTCTTCAAGGTCTCTGTCTTGATGTGGTCTTTTAGACAGAGGATACAAGTGAAGCAAGGCTTGAAATATTGTAAATGATGGTATCATTATTGCGATCTTAGTGATAAAATCTAGGCACATTGCATTATGTGTCAAATTCTCTAGGTGAAGCACTTGCGTACCACGGATCTCAAAACCATTTTTGAAACCTTCATCATGACTTGCGAGGTAGAAGATGGATTGTAGTTCCTCCAAGGACAACTCCTATGTTTTATATCCACGTTCATCGTTGTCATTAATCAATTCTTTATCATCATGTTCTCTCTACTTTTAAAAAAACTTTATGGTTCATTTGCGATGCTGGGAAATTATTTTTAAAAAACCGCTTCTCCCAAATTAGTATGTGTTGGTTATTAATTTCCAAACTCGCAACATATCTTTCTAAAATGCCTAACACGAGTGATGAAGGATGTTGATAAGATGCTTCTGTGGAAGCATGTTTCTCAATCATCACCTCATTATGAAGTGACACCTTCTTGAGTTCTAATCAAATTTTTTCATTGTTACATATTCTCGGGTGATGAGGCATTAAAATTACATATTTTATATTTAACTAACATCCCCTAGTGATCCTTCATTTTGAATGATTTTAAATAAGCTAGGCGATTCATTAATGTATTTACTCTTAATTTTAGAGAATAAAGTGAGATTGGTGCCTACATTGGCAAGGTGATCTGTAACATTATGGCACTCTCTAAGGAAATGTTTCTTATTGAACAACTTTGAACCTTGGATGAGGTGGAAGATTGGGACTAACAGATAATTTAGACACCAATTGTTATTCCTTCCCTTTTATATTACATTGATTCATCGGGAGGGAATCACCTTCAACGATCAGTGGTGGAGTATAATCTAGTAAAAAAATTCTAAATCCTTCCCTTAATGCAATGATTTCAACTTCATTACTAATTTCCCGGTTAATAGAGCATGAAGTTGCTGAGATGAATTTCTCATTAGAATCCCTTAGAATTACTCCATATCCCTCACTTAGGGATTACCTTTATAATCACCATGAAATTTTACTTTCAACATTCTAGGTGGAAATTATTAAATAGTTACAGAGAAAAGACAAAATATTATTGTTGTAAGCTTCATGTTTAACTCATGGGAAGAGTGAGTTAAATAATAAAACAATAAAACAAACATTCCCACAAAATATGGGAAGAAGCCAAACTTGGGGGATGAGGATCTCTCCACAAAATCAGGGTGGAGAGATTCTCTCAACCTCCCAAGTTTGAACGTGAGTTTGAACAACTCACTTAAAAACAAAAGGCTAAAAAAATAACATATTTAAATAACTAAATATGCTCCACATGAGCTTATTTAAAGTGTAAATGTAAATTAATTAATTTATGCCAACAACTTTTTGGGGATCTATTTTTGTAGGATTGTTATCCTTCCCTTTTTATCCTTGTTGATTCTTGGCCATCTGTTTTGGATTTAACATATTCTCTTTCCTTTGGGGTCTTCCTTTTTTAACAAATTATTCACCCATCCCGAAATCGCTCCTTAAATTCTCCTTATCATTATTTGAGTATAGAAAAGATATATCTGAAGATTCTTCTATTCCTTACTACCCATAGATTCCAAATAATGAAGGATGGAATGACTGGCATAAAGGGATCATGATAAAGTTTTATGGATAATGTCATTATATTATTGCTTCTACAATGTGTTGTTTTGATATTTGTTAAGTAGTTAGTCACTTTGAAAAGCGTTGTTATGATTTATGCAATTCATTGGAGCTTAATTAAATTATAATAATCACATGTAACATTATTCATCATTTTTTATGTATGTTAAATAAAACATTCTTAAATTCAAAAAGAGTGAAATCATTTGGTGAACCTAACCCTCTCTAATCAAACATCATAGCTCTAACCCTATTGGCCTTAGGGTTTCATTCTTTGGTTGTGGTCTTCAATCTCTTTTATTCATCATGCCCCTTCCTACTAAATTATATGGTCTTCATCTCCATCCTAGGGTTCTAAGTTTTCCTAATAGTAGGGCTACTATCCTTTTAATAAGACCCATGCCCGTATTATACATTTGAATAAAGTTCCTTATATTGATCCCAATTTTTATATGGTTGATGCATCTCCAACTTTCATTAGCATTCAATCTGATCATATTGAATCTAATGATATGTGCATTGATCCTATGAATAAAATAGTCAATAATTTGGATGCTTCACCTCATGTCACATCTATCACAATTCCATCTCATCTTGATACACCACATGAATTACTTTCTATTTTACTTGATCAAGGTTTTATCACATTTCATTTTAAGCGTCATCGTTTTACTCACAATTTTTCTAAGCGACCCGATCGTCCTTTATATGATTACCACCATGTTACGAGTCATTGCACTAATAATTTTCAAACATTAAACAATGAAATAAACACTCTCAAGTTTAATGAAATTCTTAATATATTACATGATACATCAGCTCCTTCTGAAGAGACTCCTCATTTTGATACGTTTACTAGCACTACGTATATCCATGAGCGATATTGGCGATATGTGCCTCTTAATCTCAACCAAAACAAAAACATTTGCACTTATGAGGCCTTGACTACTCTAGGACTCACACCATCTAACATTATACCTCATCTCACTCTTGTCATCAAATTTCAAGGATATATTACACTCATGATTACTTTTGGGTTACATGTTATCACAACTAAGGTTTGTGTTGCTCTTGACCCTCAACCTACCCCATTTTTTTGAGAGATATTTGCTATGAAATATTTATAGTATTGTTGACAAACACACAACTATCATCACTTTCCCACATACTATTGGAATGGTCACTATTCGCAAGGATTCTTTTCCGACTATCAAACCAATCATAAACATTGGACTTATGTTATGTAAGCATGTAGTCCCTCTTACACTGATAAGGATTACATTATGCCACTTAATCACTTCCATGAGATAGGATTCTTTATCGAAGGAACTTCCACAAAATTACTAATATGGCAGATCCCAAACTGGTTGAGTTTAACCCCATCATCAATTATATCCTTGACAATATTTGGTAGCTTTTATGTTACCCTCTTCTTGTACATAGTTATGCACAAATAATACAAAAACATTGAAATATTTTCAAAATATAAAAAAATTCAAATAGTTGTAAAAATACAAAATTAGGACTTGTTTTTATGGCTTACATTGTTTGTAATTTACACTATACATGTTTATTCATTTGATTTGATAGATATCATTTCTTCTTTACACACATGTTCACATGGTATATTGAGCATGATGCAAGACATACACAGAGAGTGATACACGATGACAGGTGTTAGCTTGATCTTTACCGAGATTGTTAATGTCCGAGGGCATCTACTTGTGCATACTATATTCAGGTGATATATTTCCATTATAGTTCCTTTCTTTCCTCATTACACATGTTTACACACACACACACACACAAATATATATAGTGTACATGTTATATTTTGGACTAATACATGTGGCTTGTGCAATGCTTAGAGTTATTGCTTTACTAGTTCTTTTTTATCATATGTTATGTGATTTTCATCACATTTGAATAAACTTTCTTTTCATGTATATTTGCTAGTGGTGTGTCTATATGCTTGTTTTTTACATTGATTGTGACCTAAGGGCCTTGATTGTCTTATGACACTATGGGTGTCCCATGTTTGTGGCATTATTCCTTGTGTGTGGTTGTGCATCTCTTATTTTTTAGCCTAAGGGCCTTGATTATCTTGCGACACCGTGGTTGTCCCATGTTTGTAGGAACTTTATATTTTGTGTGATATTGTTTGATATGTTTGCACTTGTTTCTACATTGTATGCACTTTTTTCTCTTGACACATGGTTTACTACTCCTATTATTATTATTTTTACATGGTTATGATTATCATGCTTCTTGTTATTGTTACTCTTGTTTTGTGCCATGGTTTCTACCATGTGCATCCCCTTATAGATACAATTTCTTCTTAGTGACCACCACATCCGAATTTAAGAGGTTATAATTTTTTTCATATTATCGACATGGGTATACATATTTTCTCAAATTATTTATCACATGCACCTCAAAAGAGGGGGAAAACATTTGGGGTATATTATACATTTCTAGTAGACATACATTTTTCTCGGGCATAGAAATATGTAGAGGAAGAGGCAACATAAATGACTTAGAATTGGACTCAGACATAGAAATTTAGAAAAAATTACACAAGGTCATAAACGTATAGATTGGTAAAGATTTTACAAACAATTTTGACCCTACTATAGTTTTACCCAGGAGGATTTTCTCTAATTTTTCAGCAATTTCGATTCTTCACCATTGGCACAAGGTTTTCATATGGGTTCAAACTCAGATTGACTCAATTTGGCACATATTCAGGGGCATGAAGTATATCATTCTCTCTCTCTCTCTCTCTCTCTCTCTCTCTCTCTCTCTCCACGGTAATCAATTTCAATTTCAAATTTGGGCACATTGGGGGCATGGATCTCCTTTATCTACTCACATTTTAACGTGCATCAATTCTATTCAATTTTTTCTCAGTTGTGTGGCACATGGAAAGAGTATGGGGGCACTTATTCTATTTTCTATTGTGTATCCTAATTTTAAATTTTGGGCTTATATCCATCTACAATGACATGGTTTTTAGGTTTATGAAAGGTATCAAAGTGGTTAAGATATTTGTAGGAAGTCCTTCCCATCCTCTTACACCCAAGGGGGATAATAGAGTTGATGAATAACTTTAATACATGTATTATTCCTTTCCAGGTACTTTGACTCCTCATTTTTGGTTCTTCTCTTTGGATTTCGTATGTTTAGTTTGATACAATTTGGGACTAATCACCCCCAATCCTCCATCATAATTTAGAAAATCCATAATCTCCAAGGCACAAGAATGGGAGCACATTCCCTCCGCAAAACAAATAGGTGTATTCCTTCAATATTTTACATCTATTTTGGCATTTTGTGTTGCACATTTCTTTACATTACTTTTATTACATTTGAGTTACTAGTTCAATTTTCTATCTTTGGAATTGACTACACTCTATGTTGCAGGTTTCATCTTGGAGCATGCCAACACCAACACAACATGACACTTTGGAAACAAAGTTACTATGAGCAAAGATAAAGTGTTCCTACACACTTTGGTATAATTTCCTTTAAGCATGTAATTTTCAATTTCATAATTAAAAAGGGGGAATGTAGACACCTAAATGACAATCTATCCTTTGACACTGTTGATATTGACATTACACACTTGCATGGAAAAATGCACTCTCCTCACTCTTTCTTAACACACCCTAATAACACTTCATGTACATGTTTATCTTTTTACCTCTCTGTTGACAATTTCTAAAACCTAATTACATAAAATACATCTAGAAACATCCATGTTTTAGACCATAAAGTCAAAATGTGTTTATATCTCTCTTGTTCAAAACTATTAATATTGGTGAGGTTATGAAATCTACATATTGACCCTACCATAGGTTTTTTAACAGGACATGTTGTGAATTACTATTTTCAATTTCATCACCTTCATATGAACAAGAACACCCTTTAGTCAATATTTAATGTCATATCACCCTTCGAAGCATATATATAAGCAAGTAAATCATACCTCATTTAGGAACCTGACACTTTATGAAATTTTCATGCAAAAGCTAGCACTAAAGGAACTCAAAGCTCCCTAAACAACAAAATAGCTCATGCACATCCATTAGGGCATCACCCTCCACTAGTTTAAAGTATCCTTATATATTTAGGATTATTCATTTTCATCATACAAGCAAGCAAAGTGACCCTTCCTAAGAATTTAAGCAAGTGTGAAACTCAAGCAAGGCATTGCCAAAACACAGTTGTCAAATTTTGATTGAACTATGGTATCTATATAATAGGAGAATAACATGCGGTTTGAGGCCTCTTGGAGTAGTTCATACATTAATGGTGCAAATGAGTGCTCATAACCCAACTACCATTGTTTTGGAGGAACTCTTTCTTTAAAAGGAACGATAACCAGATTCGTGCCAAGCCAAGAACACAGATGCTAATCAAACATCACGATCAATAAGATGAAAGTAATTCACCAGAATAAATTTACATAAACCTCGCAAACAAATGAGCAACAATATCATATATTATTATGGAACTCAATGAAATACAATGAGAATAGACCTTGCTTATATAGGCAAGGAATAACAATCTAAGAATCAGTCAAGGTCGTAGATCAAGCCATAAATCATGGAAAGAACTAGTCATCAAAGAACTAGTCAAGTCCATAGATGTATGAGAGAACTAGACATCAAGGATCTATTCAATACCATAGATCTAGGAAAGAACTAATCAATACCATAGATCAAGGAAAGAACTATACCTAACAACTAGATAATATCTCCTAATATCTAAATAAATAAAAAGAAATATCCACACACATAAGTGGGTGAGGATAAATACAATAAAGGTAAATAATGTACCTAGGTGAACATGAGCTAAGGTAAATACCTACTCTAACACCCCCTTAAGTGAAGCTAGGGGCCAAAATAGAAGTGGCATGTCCACAGTATGAGTCCCAGGAAACTAGGCCTGATGAGGTACTCATGTACAATATATCCATGAAGAAATCTCGAACCAAAAGAAGGAAAGAATCTTGCTATAAGGAAAGAGAAAGAAGAAGAAGAAGGAAGATGTTCTCACAAACACCCCCAAGAACAACTTCCAAAACCCCAAGCATTCCACGCAACTTAAGGTAGTGAGGTGATGCAAAAGGCTTCGTAAAGATGTCTGCAACCTGCTGCTGAGTCGGAAGGTACTCCAAGAAAAGAAATCCATCTGAATGTGCTACCGAATGAAGTGGATGTGTATCTCGATATGCTTGGTCCGCTGGTGCTCAACTGGGTTGCGAGAAATGTGAATTGCACTTTGGTTGTCACACCAAGTACAATCGGTGAATCTGTGGGAATCCAAACTCATAATAAGCGGTGAAGCCAAAGAATTTCTTGACTGGCTATAATTGTTGCCCCTGTACTCGCTCTCGAAGATGAAAGTGCAATAGCCACTTTTTACACGCCCAAGCAACTGGAGAAGAACCAAGACAGAAAAGATAGCCAGAAGTAGAACGCCTGTCATCAATAGAACCTACCCAATATGAATCTGTATACCCAACCAACTGAGTAGAGCCCCTAGTGTAGTGTAGGCCAAAGTGGGAAGTGCCATGCAAATAACACAAAATCCTTTTAGCAACATGCCAGTGACTACTATGAGGAGAATGTGCAAACCGAGATACAAGCCCTACTGCAAATGAAATATCAGGGCAAGTATGGGTCAAGTACATGAGACTCCCAACCAACTTCCTATACAATGTAGGATCACAAAGTGGTGTGGTACATGTGGATGTAAGAGTAACTCCAGACTGAAAAGGAGATGGACTTGGCTTGCAATCAGCCATATCAAAGTGCCTAAGAAGATCATGGGTGTACTTTTGCTGACTCAAATGAATCCTTGAATCTATCTGAGAAATCTACAAACCAAGGAAATAATGCAATAGCCCAAGATCTGTCATGTCAAACTATGTAGAAAGAGCCCTCTGAATACTCTGAATGTGGGAAGAAGAGCTGTAGTAAGTAACAGATCATCAACATACAAGACAAGTATCACAATATCCTCACCAACATGTTGGAGATACACTGTATGATCAGAATGGTAACGAACAAAACCAGTAGATAGAAGAAAAGAATCCATCTTCTCATACCAAGCCCGAGGGGCTTGTTTGAGACCGTAGAGAGACCTTCGGAGCCTACAAACAAGAGAAGAATCCTGAACAAATCTAGCTAGCTGCTCCATGTATATTTCCTCTTGTAGATCTCCATGTAAGAAGGCACTCTTCACATCCATTTAGTATACTGAGCCACCCCTATGATGTAGCAATAGCAAGTATAAGGCGTATAAAATCCATCTTGGCAACGGGTGCAAAAGTCTCAGAGTAATCAATACCTTCAACTTGTGAAAAACCCTTTGCAACAAGACGAGCCTTATACTTGTCAATGGACCCATCAATTGCGTATTTGGTTTGGTATACCCACTTACACCTAACCATCTTTCTTCCTTTAGGAAGAGATACCAAATCCCAAGTATGATTCTTCATCAAAGAAGAATACTCAGCTGTCATTGCATCATCCCACTCTTGTATCCCATGAGCCTTTGAAAAAGACTGTGGATCCTCAGAAACTGCCTGACACAAAAGTCCAGAACCGGTAGAATGTGCGTGATGATGCCTAGTGGGTGGAAGATCCTCTATGAAAGGTCTTTGCCTCGAAACTATAGTACGAGCCCACTTAGGCATAGTGACAAAAAATCAGTGGGAATAAGATCCTCAATGGCATCTATAACCTCCTCATCAATCTCCTCAAAGAAATGATCCTTAAGATGAGATGAAGAAGAAGAATGAATGGAAGAAGATGAAGAATCATGAGTGAAACACTCATCAAACTGAACATGTGTTCGAAAAATAACATCATGTGTATTAGGATCTAAAAGATGATAAGCTCTCATGTCCTCACAATACCCTACAAAGATCAAGGGTTTACTCTTCTTATCCAAAGCTTTCCTTTTCTTCTTTGGCACAAAGGCCCAAGCATGGCTCCCAAAGACTTGAAAAAATGAGACATCTGGCTTAGTGTTGGACCAAGCTTCCTCACGGAGTCAAATGCTCAAGTGCTCATGTGGTGTGTGATTCTCGAAATATAGTTAGCACAATTAATAACTACTTCGCCCAATAGATAGGAGGTATATGTCTAGAATGCATCATACAATTAGCCATTTCCTTCAAAGTTATATTTTTTCCTTTGTTAATCCATTACATGTTGTGGAGTATGAGGAATAGAATGTTGGTGAATAATTCCTTGAGTTTCCAAAATTTAGAAAACTCATTGCTGAAGTACTCCCCCCCATTATCAGTGCGAAGGTTCTTTATGCTACTAGAAGATTGTTTCTCAACCAAAGCCTTGAAGACTTTGAAGTGTGAAAAACATCACTTTTGTACTTGAGAAAATAAACCCAAGTACGCCTCGAGAAATTATCAATAAATGTAAGTGCATACTTAGCTCCATTGAAAGATGGGGTAGGAAAAACCATCAAGTCACTATGCACAAGCTCAAGTGGTGAAGAAGCTCTCTTAGACAAATTCTTAGGAAAAGGATCTTGGTGTTGTTTCCCTAATGCACAACCATGACAAAATCCCTCAAGACAAGAAACTCTAGGAAGACCATCTACCATACCATGAGTGCTCAACTCCTTCAAATATCTATAATTGAGATGTCCAAATCTTTCATGCCAAAGCTTACTCTCTGAATCTGAATGAGAAACCAATCCTGTCCCTATAGAAGAAGTGTCATCAAAACCTTCAAAGTGATATAGTCTTGAACTATGATCAACAATACCCTGAGTAACAAGTGAAAAAGGCTCCAACAAAGTTCTTACTTCTACCCCATGTGGTGTAAAAGTCACTATTTTCCCTTTACCAAAATGACAAATTTGATATACAGAAAGCAAATTTTTAGTGATGTTAGGAACATATAGTGCATCTTGGATATTGCCACCATCAAGTTGTATATCACCTTTTCCCTCAACAGAAAGAAAGGAAGAATCTCCAACCTCAATTTTGGAAGTAGAACTCAAACCTAAAGAAACAAAAGACTCCTTGGAAGAAGTCATGTGATGAGAAGCACCAGAATCTATAACCCAATTGTCTGCAAGTGGTGACTGAGATCTTCTAATAACATTAAGTGCTTTTCCATGCTGATTAGAAGGAGGTGGAGTGGAGATAGAAATTTTATGTTTCTTGATTGCATCCTCTAAGGCTTGCATTCGCTTATAACACCTATTTTCTTCATGATTACTACCCCCACAAAAAGAGCATGAACGACTAGACTTATTCTTGGATTTAGAAGACTCCTTGAGTTTTGAGTTGTTTTCTTTGGGTTTAGGAGCATTTTGAGATGGAGAAGGTGTGGATTTGGTTTTATTGTTTGGTTTTCCCTTGCCCTTAGGATTAGATGCAACTAATGCCTTTTGAGAGGTGGAAGACTCAAGGTGAGATAATTTGGATTCTTCCCTAGTAAGTCTTTTACAAAATGTTTCTAAGTTAGGCATTTTGAAGGTGTCACCTAAGGCGTCCATGCTAGAGAAAAAGGTAGAAGCAAAAATTTGGAATGGTCCTCTCAACTTGGATAGAATCAAGTAAACACACTCTTCATCTTTCTTATCTCTTCCACTCCCCTTCAAATGTGTCAACAAATGCTTGAACTTGGTAAGATAGTCTATAATTGTTGGAAAATCTTCAAGATTAAGAGAGGTGATCTCAATTTCAGTTTGCATAGCTCTCATATGATCCACCTTACAAAATAAATCCTCCAATTTCTCCCATAGTTTGAAAGGAGAGTCACACTTTTCCAAATGAAATAAAAGACTGTCACTACATAAGTTTCTATCAAACCTATACACTCATCAAATTTACACTTCGGTACTGAAATTTCTCATATTCTCTAATGAACATTGGTTGTTCTTTAGAAGTTAAAGCCCATAATCCTTTCTTCTTAATTATTGTTTCCATTCTTGGTTTCCATGTGTGGTGATTATGTGTTGTTAATGGCTCAACATAGAAGTAGATGCCATCTTAAAAAAAATCACCAAAAGAAATGGAAGAACCAAGTAATGCAACAAGACCCCAACTAATGCAACAAGAGCCCCAGATTTTGGCACTTTATAATGAGTGCGTGTTACAATATGGCACTTTATAATTATAGTGTGATTCTCAAAATAAATATTTCCAATGGAAAGAGCATAAAAACTAAGCACTTTTACAAAAAACGGCACTCAAAACCGAGTTACCGATCAAAAGATACAAGTTTTTCAATATTATGCTCTACTATTTATTTTAGTTTCCACTAAAATAGAATAAAATGCTCTTGCCTTCACCACACAAATAAAATGAAAGGGGGCTGGAGTTAAGCACCTACTAGTAGGAATCACAAGATTTAAGCCCTCATATGACCATACCATATGACCAGGGGCTAAGGATTTCAATGGGACGTTAACTGTTGCACGACTTGCACGAGAATGGAACAATCACAAAAATTAAAACCCAGATCAGATCTCAAAAAACTATCTCTGGATTTCCTTTTCCGTATGGTGTGAATCCCGAGGTGAATCCAACTGCACAACAAAAAAATAAAGAAAATGACTGCCTCCCGAAATGGTCGAGTTTATAGTCAATCTTAGGGTTTTGTTGCCTTCGGATCCAATGGAAGCCTCTGTTTTGCATAAAAATGTATGCAACAACAAAATACGAGAAAATCCTGAAATATATGAATATATAAAAAATTTATTTGCAAAATAAAACTTACAGATGAATGTCAATAGCAATCTCTTGCTTTGATACCATAAAAGGAACAATAACCAAATCGTGTCAAGCCAAGAACACAGATGTTAATCAAACATCACGATCAATAAGATGAAAGTAATTCGCCAGAATAACTTTACATAAACCTTTGCAAACAAATGAGCAAAGCAATATCATATATTATTATGGAACTCAATGAAATACAATGAGAATGGACCTTGCTTATATAGGCAAGGAATAACAATCTAAGAACCAGTCAAGGTCGTAGATCAAGCCATAAATCATGGAAAGAACTAGTCAAGTCCATAGATTTATGAGAGAACTAGACATCAAGGATCTAGTCAATACCATAGATCTAGGAAAGAACTAGTCAATACCATATATCAAGGAAATAACTATACCTAACAACTAGATAATATCTCCTAATATCTAAATAAATAAAAAGAAATATCCACACACATAAGTGGGTGAGGATAAATACAATAAAGGTAAACAATGTACTTGGGTGAACATGAGCTAATGTAAATACCTACTCTAACATTTTTGACCTACAAGGGTTTGAGCAGAGTTTACATGTTTATTCTAAATGTGAGTGAAGAAGAGTGACAAACTATAAAACACATTTATAGGAAAGCTAAACACTCGGGAAGTTTCATAACTATATTCCAAGTAGGTCTAAGACCGTACATAAGGGTCATGACTATACAAAATGCTATTAAATGAGTTGTACAATTTTGAAGCGGCTCAATTTTAGGTGAAATTTTCACAAAAGAAGAATTTCTAGTTCCATATATGTATTTTATTGTACTCATACCACCAAGACTCCTCTAAATCCACACGAGAATCAAATAAGTACACTCTCCCCCTTATGTTTTGACATTTGTTAAGTAGCTATTCACTATGAAAAGCATTATTCGATTTGTGCAATTAATGTTGGAAGTTAACTAAATCATAATAATCACTTATAACGTTATTCATAGTTTTTTATGTATGTTAAATAAAACATTCTTAATTCAAAAAGGGTGAAATCACTTTCTCCTCCTTTTTCTTCTTAATGAATTTAAGAAATATCTTCTCTCTCAACCATCACCTTCAATTGTATGATGTCCTTCATATATATTTCATTATATGCTTCTTCATTTGTTATTGCTCCATCTATTTTTATTTTTTTCCATGTACATAAAATTCAATTCCAAAACTCTTTTCCCTTGAAGTTACTTGATTAATATTCTCTTCATTTTATCGATCATCTCTATCTCTTTATTTAATGTTTCATATCCTTTTTATTTAAAGACATCTTGTTGTGTATGTACACAAACACACTACAAAACCCTTCTTCATATACTCCTTCAATATAATATCACACACTTCTTTAATGCACAAAATATCTACTTAGGTTGTAAATGGTTACCCTCATAACCATAACTATCTCAACTTAACCAGGATAAAATATTTTGTAATTAAACACTTTTTCTACATATTTCTTATTAATTCCACATAATATTTTATCAAATCTGAAATCACTCTAATATTCATTATCATATTTTATTTTCAAAAGCTTTTAAAACTTTATATCTATTTGATTTCACCAACTCTTATCAACTTCTCCCAACATTTTTGTTGATTTGATACCAATCGATGCATATCAACTCCTGAAACTTTGTGTGCTAGATGAATGTTATATCAACTTTGTAAAAACTATTAACATAACTATAGAAGACATATTGTATCATAATTAATAAATAATATTGAAGAGAGCAAGGGAAAAATTATAACTAATGTCATTTGAAAAATTTACAAAACTAAGATCAAATATATTCAATATTTAGTGATACAAACTCTCCAATAAAAATTCCCTAACAAAAACTATTGTTTCTCTCATGTTTATTCCTATATATATATCCTAATATGCATGTATTTTATTTACACTATAGTATTATAAATGGTTTGTATTCATCATTCTAGTAAATAGAGTGGTTAACACTTAGTAACACTTTATTTTATTTATATGAGAACAACTCCATAATTATCTCAAAATTTCATTGACAAGTATACATCATGTATAATTGTGTTCAATAGCTTAAATGCAACTCTTCTACTTGTGAACCATTAACATATCTATGCATGCCAATTTCTCCCAAAAAGATTGATTTTTTTCCGCGATCAATAATTTTGATTTTTTTCCTCGATCAATAATTCTCTATATCATATGAGGGAGAAACTAAGGACCTAGTGTTTTTATTTGAAAATCATAACTATTACAACAATAATCTAAACAACAAAACTAAGAAATTAGAACAATAATTAGAATAACATTAGAATTTTAATATTTTTAAATAAATTAATTTATCATCATCAAGGTTCTCAATTCACTTATCAATCTTCTCCATTTGTTAATCCAATTTCATGTTCTAATCATGCTCTGTCTAAATCAACACAAAAATATTATGTATATATAAAATAAAATTAGAGTAAATCGTTTGAATGACAGTTCTTCAAATGAAATATAAGAACTATTAAAACAACAATACACTTTTTATTCTAAAATTGGTTGATAATCATCTATATATAAGACTCAAAATTCAAATTATGGGAAATTTTAATTCCCAAAATAACTTATTTGTAAAATAGTTGGTTTTCAAAAATCACGCACTTTGGGTATTTATCTCTAGTCTTGATTATGTACTACTATTCATATGATTACTAAGTAAGAAGAGTACTAATTAAACCATATCTTTGACCACCTTTCTTTGTTTTTCATTTGCTTATTCTAGTCTTGCACCCTTACTTTCTCAATTTATCTTGTCACACTCCAGATTTTATCATCTTAGACACCAATGCCCGGCCTAAGATGCCAGTGTCGGGAACCCTTGTCCCCTTTGGGTGCCCTTGACCTCTTTGTACTTTACTCACATCTTTTGGGTCCTTTATAGCCATTTGAGCATCTTATATTTTTAGTAGTCAACCTTTTCGGGGTTAATTACGAAATTCAAGCAAAGGAATCGTATAAATATAAAGTTATGTGATCATAATAAATGAAAAACACTAAGCATTAGCTATCACCACCTAAGGTTGCATCCATCAAACATCTAAGATCTCTATTGCATCCATCTAAAGCACCATCACAAGGAACACAAGGGATGGTTATTCTACATATAGACTTCATAGGAGGAAAGTTTATTAGATTCTATGCACACATCTATTACATTTGTTACATTTAGCTTACTTGCTTGCTATCAAGTGCGACACACACAAGAGACACCTAGAGAACGATTCTACACACACACACACATAGAACTACATTGGGTCTAAGATGTAGTGTAGTGCTCAATCATAAGTTCACCATTGTGACGAGGACAGTCTAACCCCTCATTTTGCATCTTTCTTTTTAGGATTTGATGTTTATTTGAGGGTTTTACAGGTTCATATTTCATTGTAGTTTTCCAAAGCAACCTTGGCGATCTTGGTGTGACCTCATAACGATCAAAGGAAAAAAAAGTGAAAAACTTATGACACCTTAGAGGAGGTTTTTAAGCTTTTACGCAAACCCAAGTGCCCAGAAATAGACCTAGAGCACCCAAGGGCAACCCCTGTCCCTCTCCAGGTGCCCTAGTCTAGCCTATCTCTCTAGATATAATTTTTTTAGTCTCTTTATGATGCTCCCTCTTTGCTCTATTCACCTAGTCATCACTTCAGTACACTCTAGATTTAATTACGAATCAGCTAAGTACCTTTTTCTCCTCCTTGCAATTAGGGTTTCATAATTTATTGCTTAGTTGTTTGGGTGTAATTTTTGTACTTAATTACATATTTATTTTACTTGCTACAATAACATTAGATTAGGCTCTTATTTCAAATTTTAGCTTAATCATTTTGGTGAAACCGATGTGAAAATCCACCTTTTGTTTAAAGCTCTTATCCTCTTATCACAATGGCTCAATATTATGAAGAATTTAATGAAGACCATCTTAAATCCCTTAATGATCATATCATTGAACATCCCTAAGATTTAGACTTGATTTTATATGTTTCTCGTGAGGAGGCCACCAATCTTGCGGAACTTATTGATTTTACTGCCATCCCCACCTCCATTTTCACTCGACCGCTTGTTATCACTCTTCCGCCTACATTTACTATTCTTGTTTCAGTTCCTACTCCCACAAATCACTTCTCACCACCCATTTTTTCTCACACTTGACAAGTGTCTTCTTCGACACTCAATATTTAGCTTCTCTCTATCAAGACCTCCAAGCGCAAATCCACCAATTGCAACATGATACTTCTTGTGTGTATCCATATTTGTATTCCACTCTCTTATTTCACACTCTATTCACACCCGCCATATCCACTTACTCACTTTCACCTAATTTTATCACCCCTAAGCTGTCCATTTTCAATGTTCATGGTGACCCATAAGAGAATCCTTGAGCATTCCATGTGGCCTGTCTAGATTTTGTGGATGATCACATTATTTTAGCTAAGATATTTCCTCACATCTCCATGATTATGTGATGTGTTGGTTCTATGATCTACCTATCCATTCGATAACATCCTTCACACATCTAGCGAGATGATTTTCTCATTCACTTCTCTATCAATACGGGCTTCAAGATCTCATATGCGTAACTTGCAAAACTTAAGGGTCTAATGAACATCTTGCAGATTATGTCTTGTGGTACAAGGAAAACCTAGATAAGATGTCTGATGTGCTTTGGACTCTGAGATTAAAGATTTATTCATTCAAAGTTTATTTCCGCCTCTCCAGGAGAGTTTTCTCTTTGAGACATCTCCATCATTTGATCAACTTTTCCATACTCTCAAGCTACACGAAAAAAACTCTTATCTATCGGAAAACTTAAATATCGGGAGTAAGAATCATCTTCTATGTGATTTTAAAATAAATCCATGTTTAAGTCATTAATGACCAAACCTACTGAAGCTAAGGTCACTATCAATGTTGTCTCCAATACCAAATAACTTCAATGGAAACTGCCTAAGCGTACATTCACAAAGTTCACTATTGCTCCACAAATTCTTCAGAGAAATCTTATTATACTTCCTCATCCGCTCGAGTTAGACCCATCTCGTCCAAAAGGTCGAAATCAAAATAAGAAATTTTGATGCCACTATCATCAATGTGTCATACATTCTACAAATTGGTGCTTCAAACTTCCTAATATCATCCAAGATCTTATCGATGACAAAAACTTGAGCTTCCACCACCTACCTCTCGCACTAGTAAATAAAAATCATATTCTCAAAATATTCAATAATCCACTTCCAAAACATGACAAGAAAGTGGTTGACTCTTTGGCTAATCATACATTTCATGCAATGCATCCTCCTACATCGAGAGGTTCTTGATTTTCTAATTGCTCATGTTGACATTTCTCCACCAATCATTTCTTTCTCTTCTCTTGATTATCATGCTACATCTCTTTTGACCACTTGGACATTAGTGCTTCTATCGATCCATCCCTATCAATAACACCAA
The DNA here is from genome assembly GCA_018340775.1 of Taxus wallichiana var. yunnanensis. NCBI lineage: Eukaryota > Viridiplantae > Streptophyta > Pinopsida > Cupressales > Taxaceae > Taxus > Taxus wallichiana. The sequence goes on from CM031239.1 coordinate 536,266,551, forward strand.
AATTGATCTCCTGTGGTCTATCAACACATGTTCTTTTTCACTTCTTGTTGCTATTGGATATCCACTCTCACAAATTTCACATCCACTCAATAACTCATAAGGGGTAGTCAAGCTTCAAGTTATTATCATTCCTCTCACCATACTTGTGCCCTTCTTTGTAGCACAAAAATCAAAGGGTGTGACATTCTCTTAGGTCTCAAGTGGATTCACACGTCTCAGTCCATCATTTCCATGAACCACTTGTGTCTAAAGTTCATTCACAACAATCACATCATCTCTATTGATGGTGTGCCTCCCTCAACTCCATGGTCACAACCTCCTCTTGAGGTTGTCATTACTGATACATATTCCATATAGTTCCACACAACCTATTGCTAGTAAAGCACAATCCACTCCTAACTCACTTGTTCACACAAAACCTACGTAGTATCATCACTCTGTTAGTCCAATACATCAATTTAGGTCCATCATGTGGAGATATCCTATGTCTAGGCATAATTCACCACCTCGTTTCACTCCACGTATGTGTCCATCACCTCTGTGCTCTCCTCCACATAGGCATCCATCACCACAACACTCCACTTCACATAGGTCTCCATCACCTACACATTTTGTTACATGAAGGTTCCCACCATATGTACATTGGTCACATGCACATAGGTTTCATTCACCACCAATATTTGAGCATGTTCACATACCTTCATCTCCACCAGTATTAGGTAGAGGGCCTTCATCTTTCACTTTTATCGGATAGTGCACTCACCATCACATGTTCGGGGGCATCACGCTTATTCTCTCCCCCATCTAACATCCAAACATATCTTATAATTGGATCACATTAAACCTAGATCTTTACACACAACATACACACTCATACCATCATTACGATGACACACTCTTGTGTTATGGTTCACACTTAACTGTTAATGGCATACTATACACATGAACCTCACACACTACACAACATACATTTAACTAAATAGTCACTACATACTTCACGCATCACACATCATACACTTAGGACATCCTCTCTCTGGTGTACTATACACATTTCACACTACATCTCTCTTATATCTACTTCTACATGCTACGATCATTACCCTATGATGAAATCTAGTTTTGTGGTTCATACTTGATTACCGAGGGTTTTAATCTAAAATGAACCTCACCACACTCAATCACTCACCCATGCTATTACACTTTACACTTTTCGTGTCGACAATCACATCTTTCTATTACACACAATTCAACTCATTTCTCGACAACACACTCTCATTTATGGTTCATTCTTGATTACTTAGGGGAACAAATAAATGAAACTCATTTCATAAATACACATCCACTCGGGGAACGCTGCTCCTATTATTAACACTACATTCCATTCTTTCTCATCCACACCACACCATATATCTTGGTTGTGTTTACTCTTTCTTACTTGTGCTTTTACATGTTCATATTATTACTCATGCTACATAGATATCTTATATGTCACTATATTTATCATACACACATGCACATTCAATTTATTTCTAGTTGTGATCTCAGATTCTACAGATCTATTACACACAACATGGATGTTTGGTGTAGTACCTTGTACCGATCCCCTGACAATGACTCCCTGGGGCATCCACTTTCGTACATTACAAAGTTATATTGTTTCATTTTGTTTCATAACACATTAATTTATTATCTTATACAAACTTTGACACAATTTTTATCTTTCTAACATACTAACGGGTTATTTATGTGCAACATTTTTTTATGCAAGGATATTTACTTCCATGGTTGTCTATTACATTGTTTACCATTGCTTTCTCTTTCTCTGCTCGTGTCTACGGGATCTTCCCTTTGTATTGTGTGGACACTTGTCTCCTTATAGCCACTTTAGATTTGATTGTCTTGCGACTTCATGAGTGGTGTCCCATGTTTGCAACCATATTTTCAAAGTATACATTGTCTTCTTATGTGTTTTACAAGTATCTTCTTGCATCTTAGCTTACACATTTTTGCACTATTCTTTTACATGCATGTTTGCTTTTACTAACATTTGTCTCCTAGCCACTTTGTTTGTGTGTGACTTAGTTTCTACCAAACACATTCCCTTCCTCCTATAGGGCACAATTTTAACACACGGTGGTCATATTTATTTTGGGTTGCATACTCCTTCAATGACGTCGCATGTACCCTAAATGAGGGGGGAATCATTTGGGCAAATCAATCACCCCATACAGAGTTTTACACAACACAACACAATACTGGTACAACAGAATTAGACTTGGGTCCTTATCACAACGATGTACTTCCTAGATTCCTATAACCATGGGGAAATTACATAGTGATTGGTAGTTCAACACAATCTACATAACTCCACACAACAACTTTTACAGGGCATACAATCCTTAGCACTTTCACCAATTTTGCACACCATATGTAGTGGTGTCCTACATTATAGGAAGCTGTTAAATATTGGATGAAAACACCTTAATTTTCTCCCTACACTTATTCCATGAATTGCATGAGATTGCCCCACAAATTCACGACCGACACAACTGGCGTGAGATCGCCCAAAAAACTCGGTCTTCTACAACATCTTCAGGATCCTTTCTACACCCTTTTTCTCATCACGGATCAGGTGCACATGTTCCTTTTTCACATTTTCAGCATTTTTACATAATTTTTACACATATACATGCGTATTTGACTACTTGATCATTCTTCTCTTTTGCAGGTCCGTCCGTATGGGAAGCGGTAGTCAACATCATCAACATCATCACAACAACAAAAATAACATAGAAATTAACAACATGTACATCACAATATCTACACATGCATTTTCCACCCTAGGTTCATTTTCATCATCACTTTTTGCACTTTCTCCTCCTTAGCATCCACACTTCACATTTTTATCACTCCACACTTTTTCTTGTCCCTCAACACACTTTTGTCATCAATATACATGGTTATCAGGTACACATCTCTACCTACTTTATGTTTGAGCTTTCTTCTCACCAAAATAAAGTGGGGGAGAATGTAGACACAAAATCACACACTTTGGGTAATTATCTTGTCTTGATTTCATACTACTATTCATAAGATTCCTAAGTAAGAAGAGTAATAATTAACCCATGTCTTTGGCCACCTTTTTCATTTTATGTTGCTTCTTTCAAGTATTTCACCCTTCCTTGCTCATTTTGTCTTGGCACACTCTAGATTTTATCATCGGACACCGACACCCAACCATGACGCTAGGGTTAGGTGCCTCATCCCCTCGGGTACCCCCGATCCCTTTATACTTTACTCACATATTTTAGGCCCTTTCTATCTGTTTGAGCATCTTATCTTTTTGGTAGTCAGACCTTTCAAGGTTAATTATGAAATTCAAGCAAAGGAATCATATAAATATAAAGTTATCTCGATCTTAAGAAAGGACTAAGCACTAAACATTATCTATCACCACCGAGGTTGCATCCATCAAGCATTTAAGATCTCCATTGTATCCATCTAACACCATCAAAAGGGCTAGTTATTATGTATACACTTCATAGGAGGGAATTTCATTATATTCCATGCACACATCTATTACATTTAGCTTACTTTCTCACTATCAAGTGCGACACGCATAAGAGCCACCTAGGGCATGATTCCACACACACACATAGAACTACATTGGGTTTAAGATGTAGTGCAACACTCAATCATAAGTTCACCATTGTGACAATCTGAGGATAGTCGACCCCTCATTTTACATCTTTCTTTTTAGGATTTGATGTCTATTTGAGGATTTTGTAGGTTCATATTTCATTGTAGCTTTCTAGTAACCTCAGGGATCTCGGTGCGACCTTGGAGAGATCAAAAGTGAATAAAAGTGAATAACTTGCGACACCTCAGAGGAGGTTTCATAAGCTTTATTGCAGACCCAAGCACCCAAAAATAGGCCTAGGGTGTCCCCTGTCCCTCTCTAAGTGCCCCAATCTAACCTATCTCTCTAGATCTACATTTTTCTAGGTCTTTGTGTGATGCTTCTACTACTGTTCACATGGTCAGCACTTTGATACACTCTAGATTTAATTGCGAATTAGATAAGTACCTTTTTCTCCTCCTTGTAATTAGGGTTTCATAATTTATTGCTTAGTTTCTTGGGTGTAATTTTTGTATTTAATTAGATATTTATTTTCTGCTATAATAGTCTCATATTAGGTTCTTATTTCACATTTTAGCTTAGTCGGATAATCATCTATATATAGGACTCAAAATTCAAATTATGGGAAATTTCAACTCCCAAAAAAACTTATTTTTAAAATAGTTACTTTTCAATAATAATAAATGAGACTATTGTGAATAGAAAGCCATGTATTTTTAGAGAAATTACATCTCCAAAAGTTATGAACAACATACTTAAAGAGATTATGGGTGGACACGTAGTAAGGTAATTGTAAAAACTACATGTTGTCATCAATCTGTATATATTACAAAAGAGAAACTTGTAAGTAGTGGCTTTAGTAATAGTAACATCTTTGGAATTCCAATGCCATTTATCTTCTTGATTTAACTAAAATGGTTAAATTTAATGGGGTTGGTAATTGATGGTAGATTATTCTAATCGATCGGTTTCCAAAGCTAATTGTAACAATATCAAGATAATACATGATTGAATATAAATATTGATAGATAATGAAACAAAGTACCGACAATAGGGAATAAATAGTGACTTAGATGATATTCTAGACTGTGTGCCGATATGGATCGGGTTGTTGACTAAAAAGGATTAGAACTTATCTCGAAAAATATTCGTCTCTAAGAATGTCCTAAAAATATGCCAAAACCAAGAGTATAAAACAAACCAAGTCATACGGGCATTATGGTCATTTCATAGTGTCTCGTCCCTTTATGTGTTCATCTCTGAAATTTTATAGGTATGTACACTACTTCACGATATGTTACCGTATGCAATTTGGACCTTCAACATTGTGTGATGCTTGTTGTGTAGCTGATTGAATCTTGAAAACCCTAGATGGTGGTAGATTCCTTTAAAACAAACATTAGTTTGGTTGAGGGCACTCTCATGCACAACCAATGTTTCCACTACTTCAAAGAGGGATAAAATTGTACATTATTCTTTCTTAGCATGTAATATCTAGAATTTATGTAACCAAATTGATAACCATGAGATCACAACAATGTGTTTGTACTTGACCCTTTCCCTAGCTTAACTTGAGATGATGTGCTCTTTATGCTTGCAAATCTAAGTAGAGGACTACCCTAAATGGGTATGTAGAGCATATGATGATCAAGGGATTCTTGGAGTATATTTTCTTGTGATTTCCCTTAGTATTTTCTCATTAGAATGTTAGGTTCCAAGTAAACATAATGCCCTCTTCTTCTCATCTGCTAATGAGAGATGAATAACTTATATATGTGTCATGGATATGGAAACTCAGGTGAAGCTGACTAGGATTGTAACAAAGAAGTTCAAATTAAGAAAAGACTCGTTGGAGGGAAAGGAATGAAAGTGTCTAAGTCAGCCCATAACATACAAACACTATGACCCTTTTTGGATACGGTGGTCCTAGATGCATGTGCGAGTAAATTAAAAATTGGAATTGTAATATGTGGGGGTATAGCTTGATTTGATGAATTAATATGACTATTATGCGAGCCAATAGGTTTTGTGTGCAAGGAAAAATGAGTGAGATAAAGTTAGGGACAATATAATTGGTAAAATTGAGCAAGTGTGGGCTAGTGAAAAGGTAATGTATAATTTTTGCAAGCCATGAATTACCAAAATGAATGTGTACATTTTTTTAATTTTCATCTCCACTTTGATTTAAGATTTCATCCTAGAGAAACCCCAAAATGAGCCTCCAACAAACATGTTTGAGAGGGAAATGATCTAATATGTTAATGTTATGCCATCCCCATTCCTTCATGAAGCTTCTTTTAAGCTGGAGTGAACATCTTAACTAAGAAGTTAGTTTTTTAAAAGTTATAAAAATTTAGTTATAATTGTTATATCAATGGCTTGTAGGTGAACAAACCCCTTTACAATATGCAAATATTTCCATCACTGCGCATGATAAGTTTCAGAGATCTCCAAATTGATGTATACCTTTTTAATAAGGTCATTTTAATTTTAGCCTAGAGTGTAAAGAAATCATAAACTCGTTGATTTTCACATGTTTATTCCACCAAATGGATGAAGTGACAAAGCTATGACTACATCTAATAGAGTTTTCATTCCATTTCAAAAATATTCTTTATAGGATTTCCACATACATTTAAGCAAGGTTGAGGAGTAAAGATTGAATTATTTATCAAGAAACATCTTCTCATTCATAAGCACTTCTATACATTCACCTTTAAACCATTAATAACTAATATTCTATAACGAACAATAAATTTCCATTGTTCAAATTCATTTAGAGCATGCCAAATTAATTTGGGAATTAAATATTTATCTTACATCCAAGGATCCATTACTCAACGCCTTCTTTGTCTTTGTGTTGAATATTTGTTTACATGATATTTCGTATATATCTTTGTTGTCACCCCATTGGGTTCAAATGAATTTATAACGAGTTTGATAAATATGTCGTAGTATGATTTAGAAGATAACTAACATGAAGAGTGATAAAAATGTATTGTGATAAATAAATTTTTAGTAAATTCAATTCTTCCAAAAAATGATAGTAATTTGGATCCCCGATAGTGAAGTTTTAAAAAAAAATATAAAAATAGCTCCACATTGTTAGGTAAAACCCATAGTGTAGAGTAATTTTACATTATAATTATGTTTTACTGTAACCAAGTTAATAGTGGTTAGGTGGTTCATTATATGGTTATATTGTTATAACATTTTTTTTTAATTTTCACGTATGTTTACATATTTGGTTTATTGTTGCACATGTGTAACATTTTAATGTGTTGTATCTCGTTATTCAATACCTATAAGTATTGCAACACTTAATTTCTATGTAACTATTCATTTTCATGATTAATAAACTATAGTATGTTGACTCCTTATTTCTCTCACTACATTTGGTATCAAACTGGTAAGGTCACGAGCTTGATCGAGAGGTGATTGAAGGTTACATAAGAGTTTAGAGACCATTGCTGCAATTCTAAGCACATTGGGAGCCACAGATGGTCCTATCCTATTGAAAACCCCCATCTCTATTTCCTCATCACCATAGTTGGTGTACACGGTTGTAGACATCTCTATTGACACACAAAAAAGTGCACCCAGGAGAAAAACTAGTATTTTTTTATCTTTGGATAAGGAAGAGTCACCTAGGCATTGCCTCCTACACTAGGCACCTTTTAGCCATCACAGAACAATCGGAAATATAAAAAAATGTGATTTTTCCCCCATCGAGGGTTTTTTCACCAAAATTGGTGACAACCTCGAAATTGGGGTGGATCTCTAAATGTAGAAGCATTTTAATAATCTCTCGCAAAGTTTTAGATTGAGTTGGATGACTGTTAGGCAAGATGGTTGCATTGAGGGTGAGTTGGATCTTTCCTAACGAATTGGGGTCTTTGTCGAGTTGAGGGAAATTTGGGTGGCCAAGCTTTGCATTGGGGATGTGTTGCAGTAAGACAAGGGTGAGTTGGGTTTAGAGCTCCCACAGAGCAAGCTACCCTCCCGAGTTTCATTGAATGTATTTTATTTCTTTTCGGGTAGTGTAGAGCCCATCTATCCCTAACCGAGCCTACACTTTGGATTTGATATGAAAACTACTCACCGAGTGATCCAATCACTGATCTTTATCACCCTACAAAAACATAGGAAAATAAAAAGAAGAACGAGCCAAAGAGGATCGGGCAACTCACATTAGATAGGGAAATCCCTACATAAAGTTGAGTTGGGTGTATCCTTTGTACCCATCCACCAAGTTGAAAGTTGAGTCCTACGTGAATTAGGTGGCTATTTGAATTGTGTTAAAATATGGTAAAAGGGAGGTCTAGGGGTTAAGCCCTCCACCCCCAAATTTTGGTGAAATGTTTAGTGACAAATATCAAATTTAGCAGAACACCAAAAGAGAAGCCCAATAAACCCTTTAGACATAACTAACCACATTTTAATGAGATAAAACCCTAATTTAGGGTAAAATGATTTCTCACGCATGGCTTAAAAAGTGATTTTTGTAACTTTTGTAAAGGGAAGTCCACGAAAAGGAATTTTTTTCTTGGTTTTTGTGGAAAGTTGTAGTTTTGAGATATATAGAGCCCTATAAGCCACCGAGCTTGAAAATAATTTTTTGCCTATTAGTCAATTTTTTTACGCTTAAAGGGATGATTTGATTTTTTAGTGTATTGTAATTATTTTATTGTTTTAACGAATCATTTTTTAAATACTTGTAATCTCCCATAATGGTCAAAAATGCTCAAAAAAATTCTTCCTAACTCGTAATTGTTTTGTGGTAACAACTATGCCATGGGAAGACCAAAATTCAAACTCAAATTGAGTTTAAAGAACTATAGCATGTTGTAAATGGTTTCATAACTAGATCACGAGACGATGCAAGACAACAATGTCGGTTTAACATGGATAATCGAAGTCTAAATTAGTCATCTTGTTTGGAGTGTTTGATGATGTGTAACCACATAGTCAAGATGTGAAATCGACTAAAGAAGCATGGGATAAACTCAACACAATGTACGAGGCCAAGAACAAGAACATAATATTGAATTTGCAGAGTAAGCTACATACATTGAAGTTAAATCCAAATGAGAAAGTCAAGGATTTTCGTAGAAGATTTTTAACATTAAGGGCTTCAATTCTAGCCCAAGGATAGGATATCTCGGATGATGTTCTCATTCCCATTATTTTGAGAGCACTTCATCCCTCATACAAGATATCCATGATGATGATCAAATTGTTATATTATATCATCAGTTTTGATAATATGGTCAACTTGTTGCAACAAGAATAATCTATGTATAGGAAAGATGAAGAAGAAGATTAAGGACTTTCGTCTCATTAGAAAGGAAAAAACAAAGTATGATCTTCCAATAAGACCTAGAAGCGGCATCACTAAGGGGAAAAACAAAAGAAAAAGTGTCTTTTTGTAGCAAAGGACATGATTTGAAATATTATTACTACAATAGGTACAAGAAAGGCTGATCAAGAATTTCAAGACCCAAAATCAAAAATCTCAATTGGGAGAATCTAACTACAAGAAAGGGAAGAAGAAGGGGAACTGGAGAAAGAAACCCCATCAACAAGTCAATGTTGTTGAACAAGAGGGCCACTCTGTTGGGAATTGTGTGTGTAGTTGCCATTGATGGAAAGGGGAGTTTAGGTGGCTTAGGTGTCTCCATGAGGTGTCAATCAAAGTTAATATTGAAGGTTGACTAGTAGTTTCAAAATTTAATGTCATGTTGAGTTGTTCTGGTCTTTGTGCATGGTTCTTAAGCATGGTTCAAACAAGAAATATGTTATGTAGTCTGGTATGAGTTCTCAAAAGTTTTCCAATGGTGTCTATCATGATTAGTCTGATGTATATAAGATGTTAATGAGTTTGTAAGAGGTCAATAAGGTCAGATCATGAGATTCATGTGTTGAGTAAGGTCATTCTAGGCCTAATCCTAGTTTGAGGTTGAGCAGGTGATTTTGAAATATTTGAAATGGAGTGGGTAACTTTGATATGATTATGTAGGTCTTGTGACATGGCATGATAGGTGTAAAAGGCATACAAGGTCATGTTTTTGACATATAATGCATTTTGAAGGTCCTTTTCAAAGAGAACTATGTAGATAATACTAGAAAGGTAAGGTAAATATTAGTTTTTGGAGATATTTAGAGTTTACAGAGCTTGGATAAGACTTGGAAAGCTTTAATGAGGTTGTTATGGTGCTTTGGGAAAAATTTCAGGTCAAGGCATTGATGAGAAAATAAGAAATGTCATTTTTTGACATACCAAGCTCTTGAGAAGGAAGAAACTAGCTCAATGGGCATGTTCATTTTCTCATCCACACGTGTACAATATTCATGGGAGTCTGTTCCCTTAGGGGATGTTAATACATGGATTTAATAAGACATAGCAATTAGAATGAGGTAATTTGGATGTCAGAGCTTTATGAACCATTTTTAAGAAGCCAAACAGGTCAAAACCATTGCTAAAACCCTAGTTCTAAAGTTATGGAGGAAAGATAAAGTGTATGGTCTCCAAATTAAGTGAAAAGGAAAATGTGTGGATCATGCATGTAGATGAATATTCAAGGCTCTTTTTTGTGGTGATTTCATGTTCTAGTTGTTTTAGCAAGATGGAGAAAAACCCTTGTTTTGTGTAGATTTATAGGTATAGGTATGAGTTGGAGGTTTTATGCAAAGAAGTGTATTGTCCCATATACCTTGGGAGATGTGCTAGATGATCATTAATTTTTTGAGTAGGTTGTGTGAATAAAGTTTGATTTACAAGTCTCTAAAGTTGCTTTACCACTTTTGGCCTTAAGGACTAAAACCTAGTTATGATGGTTTGAGATGAAATTGATGGATTTTAATATTGGAGCAGTATGATATGAGCTTAGATATCATGTAGGAGTCTCATATGAAATGTTTGAGGCCTTGGAGTGATAAGGAAAGATGTATTTTTGCTTAAGCCCTAATGCTCTAATTATCCCTATTAGGATTTATAAGAAGGTCGGTTGGATCATGTGTGCTAGAAGTGAATTTCTCCATATGATTATGATTATTAGTGCTTGAGAAGGTTTGTAATGAATCCCTTAAAGTGTTACAACATGTGTTTGATCTTGGAAGTGATTATTGAGGTGTTTGTAGTATGATTGCTCAAGACCTGGTTCTTTAGTCCTAATTGCGTTTGAGCAATCCCAAAGATTGAGTTTTTAGAGGTCTTGTGCTTTGTTTTGGACATTGAAGTGAGTTTTTTTAGATAGTAGAAACTGATATATTTCCATCCATATGCTACTTGTGCCTTGGTGAGGTGTTTTTGTGTGCCAAGTTTCTTGTTTTTGGTGACCTATTTCTGGGCATGATCAACATGCTTAAGCGAGGTAGGAGAGATGGATGTCTTGGAGTGTTGTGCCTTATTTGGTGGTGTCTTATAGACATGAAAAGTAAGTTGGAGTCATCTATCTTCCATTCATGTGCCCAATAATTACCGATAGTTGATTTGGATGTGCTATTTTTTCACTCTTGTGGATTGGTTTTTAGGTGTTTGAAGACCTAATTGAAGGTGCTTGTAAATTGGTAGGTTTCATGGTGGAGTCGGCTAGTACAGATGTCCTTGAGCATGGAGATGTATTGGAGGTGTTTTTGATATGTCTTGAGGTGTTGGAGTCATGTTTAAGATGTTATGTTCTCTTGAAGTCCAAGAAGTGTTTGTTGGCATTGAAGCTAACCTTGTAGGCATAATGTTGTGTTGCATGTTTGTGTGACCTATGTACACCTTTATTGGTCTTGGTTGACCTAAGGGTGTTTATAAGATAAAGTGATTTAATATAAATTGAATTAAATCTATATTTTAGAGTAAGTTCTGTAACTAAATGATATACAACAATATACAAAAGGAGAATTAATCAAACAATATAGAAATTTAAGAAAATGAGAGGGATAGATGACTTAGCTAGTTTTCCATCTAGCACTGGAGTCAATGGGGGTTGTGTGTCTTTTCTATTTGAGTGGAAATGATGTCACAAAGTGGATGAAAAATAATTCCATGACTCTAGACTATGTTGGATAGGAACACCCACGGGAGGATAGGAGTGCCTAGGCACTAGAGTGCAATCTGTGCGCTAGTGTGTGTATAAATATTCAAGATCTGAATTTTTCTAGGTCGGAGGGTCTTTTCTCTAATATATTCTTTGTTGCTCGACTTCATTGTTAGGGTTTTGATGTCACTTGTAACTTGTAAAAAAACCCTAGTTATCTGCACAAGCTCAAAAACACATTAGATCTGAAATAAAAATGCAATATGTGAAGTCGATGATCCAAATTGTCACCCAAAGAGTGAACTTAGTACCACATGCTGCACTATATTCCAAACTCGATGTATTTTTGTGTGCTTATGTGTGAAATAGTGTCCTTAGGTTTCCCTCGTGCCAATGACACCAAGATAGTGGGCTATAGCTAGCTTAGATGCAAATGTGTGATATAGAATTCAAAACTTCCCCTTCCTATGTAGTGTATGTACCCCAAAATGCAGTCCCTTGTGATAGTAGTGATAATATGTAGATGTGATAGCCCCTTTTGAATCTCCAACCAAAATAATAGTGTATATGTTGTGTATATATATGAGTCTCTTGTTTGAATTTTAAAACTAGTGACACAAAAGGTCGACTATGAACATGAGATAAGGATAAGAAAAGTGAAAAGGCCAACCACAAATGTCAAAATGTGTAAAAAGAAAAATTGGATAGAAGTACCCGGAATCGACATAAGCACTTGGGCCATAGTATCCAGATTGGGCACTAGTATCCTAGGATAAATAATGACAAATTTTAAAAAGACAGATAGACACGGATCCACAGTGACGACCGAGAAATGGATACAAAAATTAAAAGTGTAGAAGAAGGTTACAATAACAATCTATAAAAAAGAAACAAATGGACAAGGGATAGTGTCACCAATGAATACTTTTCTTACTTAAGATTCATGCATATAACAACATACTAATGGCATAAAAAAATAGTAATATGTGTGTGATTTTATGTCTACATTTTCCCCCTTTTTCTATTTGAATGAAATTCAAGTAGTGTAAAGGAAGTAAGGAGAAAACTTACATAGAGTATGTAGAATTCATATTGTAGAGTGTGCGTAGAATATATAAGTGTGTAGTGTATTGAATCATGGATCAACATTTTAACCCACATGGCATAAGAGGAGATAACAACTGTCATAAGGAGAAACTTAGAGAAATATATGCAATATCATAGGAGATGTTGAATTTATTGCAAAAGGTGATAGAGAGGGGTAGGGAGTGATCAATTCCCAACCTGATTTCTACATAATTGAAGGATTTGGGAATTGTGTTGTTAATGGAAGAGTGTTAGGGAGAGGTTTATTTTTCTCTTCTTATGACCGCATCCCCAAAATTTCCAACCACTGTAGATGGATAAAGGTCAAATTTAGTTCCATTTTAGTTCCGATTAATGATTCCATATAGGAGTAACATAGGAAATCCAATGACATCTCATTGCCCCCACTCCTATAGTAATAGGTGTTCGATTTGAATAGTTCTAGATGGATTCCAAGTTAGGTCATCTGGAAGTGATGGTAATGTAATGTGGCTCCCAAGTTAGGTCATTTAGGAGTGATAGTAACTGTGATTATTGTTATAAAAAGTAACACCCTAGGATTTGCTCATTACAGATCCCTACTTTTTACTAACATGGGATGATCTCACAAGTGTGGGACTTGCAAAGTGAGATCAACCTCCAGATAAGGATGGTTCCTCTACCTAATCCTAATGCCAAAACTAATCCTAAAGAAGGAAATGCAATCTAAATAATCCTAAAATAACAATTCCAAGGGACCAAGGAGAGAGAGAAGGGTTAGAAAGATACATGAAATAGAAATCCTAAGCTAAAAGGCAATGATAACACTAGAAAAGGGTGATTACTCTCCACAAGGGGAAGGAAAGAGAGAAAACACGGGAGAGAGGGTAAGAAATGTGCCACGAGAAAATAACCATGTAGACCGAACTTTCCCACGCACCGATAACACAAAAAAATGGAACATGCAAGCAGAGATACACACAATATGCCAAGAAGCAAACAAAGAGGTAATACTACAAATAAAATGAGCTAGGGAAGACAAGATGTCCCACAAAATAGATTCTATTGCTTAAAATATGAAAAATTCCATCCCATTCATGGTAGAAGGCACGAGTACATTGTAGAGACCAAATTAGAGGTCTAGAACTCATGGGAAACCATTTTGGCATGGTGTCATTACAACAAAGATTGCTCTCTTTTCAAATGATATATTTTACAATATATAGACCAAAGAGAAGAAAGAGGAGAGGGGAAAAGGGGCATTAAATTTTCAACTTTCAACCACCAATTTTTTTGTTAAATTCTCTTGCAAAGCACATGGGCACCCTACAAGGCCATTCCTATGTCCATTCTATCTTGTAGAAGGAGATAGAAGCCATACTTTGTCAATTTTGGTGGTTGAGAGTGAGATTTGACCATTTTTCATGGTCAGGATTATCCTCTATCCCTCTGAAGCTATGTATGCCATTTTGACCCACCAAACCTCATCAATTTTTGATTTTCTTAGTGCCAACATAAAGATCAAGATGAGAGCTTCCCAACAAGACTAATTTTGTAATATTTGAATCTCGGAGCAAAATTTATGGCCATTTGAATATTTAAAGGTTAGGATGAACATGAAAGTGACATGTGGAGGCATTTGATTAGCTCAAGGATTGCCTCTGCCCACATGTTACTTGATTTTTTTCATGTGCTTTCCTTTCATGAGAGAGGATTTAAGAGGAGGAATCTAAGCTCATGATATGTTTACACGATATGCGGATCTACATGGATGGTATTCAGAGTAGAAAGTGGAGGTTTCCGTATTACAAAGCTATATTGAGAGATATAAAGGCCGAGACCAGTGGGGTAGAGTTAGTGGTGAAGCTTTAAGTTTGAGAGCTCCCACGATTGTAGATGGTAATAGCAGGGATGATAGATGACATATTGTATATGTTGTATTGATGCATGAGGGATTTCCCCCAGCACTTATATATTGTAACTATGATGTTGATGATGATGATGATGATGATGATGTGTGTGTGTGTGTGTGTGTGTGTGTGTGTGTGTGTGTGTGTGTGTGTGTGTGTGTGTGTGTTGGTATAGTACATGTTATGGATATGAATTTTTATAGTATGTGTCAATGTTGAGTGTGCATGTGGTAATGATTGCTTAGTTTGTTGGATTCTATATGCATTGTTGGAATTGTGTATTTGATAGGTATTGTTTGATTATTGCAAATTGGTTATGACGTGAGAAGGATTCTTAAATAAGATGTGCAAATGAAAAAGAGTGAATAATATAGCATATGATAAATAACAATGTATGTATGTGATGCAATGTGGTATGTAAATGGTAACATGATATAAGATAAAATAATGAACTAATAGTGCATGGATACTTGTATAATAAGAAGATGTAAACTAATATTCACAATGGTGTGTGATGTGAATGAAGGGCAAGGCGGGGGAGGAAGAAGAGTGATTTCCACCCAGTGTGATAATGATGTTCATTTATAAAAGGCCCCCTCAACAATATCAAGAATGAACCATAGAACAAGAGTGAGTCATGGGAAATGAATGTGTTACGTTTGGAAATAAATGTCATGAAGCACACAACATGAAATGTGTATGATGTGAGGTTCATGAATGAAGTATTCCCTCAATAGTTAATTGTGAATTGTAGCACAATAGTGTATCATCATGTAATGCGATGGAAACAAATATCATCTACAAAAGGTGGAGAGGCCTGCTACACACAACAAGTGCATATGAAATAGTGGCAGTGTGAGTATAGGTGCTGAATTGGAAATCAAATGAAATGTTACCAATAATGGGGGTGTGATAGTATGAAGTGTGAAAGCAAGACTCTTAGGAAGCTAATGAGATATAGTAGCGATGTGTGGAGGATGAGATGACATGGTTATAGGCGGGCCAGCTAGAGGAGGTGGATGGATGATGACCTTAGGAGGTGGATGGATAATGACCTTAGGAGGAGGTGAATGAGATAAGTTAACTATGGTAGAGGCTCACCTATGTGGAATAGGAGAGTGAGAGTGCTCATGAGAGCGAGAGTGGAAGGAAATGACACATTTATCTTCTAATTGTTGTATTCTATCATGGAGAGCATAACAATCATTTTCACAATGGCCATTGATGTAGTGGAAATTGTAAAAGGGCAGTCATGATGGCATTGTAACCAATGAGGGGGATGATGTTGGGTGGAAGGTAAATGGATTAACCAAACATCATGTGGTTTAGTATTATGTGAAAAGTGCAATGGTTCACGAGTGGGAGGTGGAGAAGACTTAGGTGAATGCCAACATGGTGGTGGGGAAGGAAGATGTTTGTGTGGAGGTGGAGATGGTGATCATGTAGGAGGGTCAATAGATGGGAGAGGAGAAGACTTAGTAGGAAAGGAAGGAATAGAAGAAGTAGAAGGTGGTGTTATAACATGATCCACAATTAAGTCCTTTTCTAAATCAATAACTTTATAGCACAAAAGAGTAAATGATTCACATGTATCATATAAGAGATTTTATTTTAATGGAGGAATTAAGCCATGAAAAAGATAAATTGCATTTCTAGATCAATAGGCTGAAATAGTAATCTGATGCATGCAAGAATTAAAGTGTAAAATGTAATCTAAAATTGGTTCTTTCTTTCCTTGATGCAAAGAAGGAAAGTGTTCATATGTAACTTTAGGACCATTGTTAGAAATAAAACGTCTAAGAAAATCATCCTCCATATCATAATAAGTACTAATAGATCCATTAGGTAAATGAGTATACCATTAGAGAGCATGATCAATAAGGCTATGATGAAAGGATTTGAGTAAATAATTGATCATTGGAATAAGAAGCCATGGCTAAGTGGTAATGTTTGAGATGCAAATAAGGAGTGTCAATGCCATGAAACATGATAAAGTAGGCATGATGAAACCCTTGGGGAAAGAGGAATTGTGAATATTCTTAGGAATGAGATTTCCAGGAAGGGAATTATTGTCAATGGAGGCATAATAAGATCTACTCTTGAGGGTAAGGGTATGAACTTGGGTTTCCAAAGAACCAACAACATGCATGAGAGAGAGGATATCTTATGAGGGGATGGTTTGGGAAGTGAGAGGCACATTGAGGGGTTGAATCTTGCCATTGTGAGTGATCATAAGAACCTAAAAGGGGAGTGGATGTCAAAGGAGGGGATGGAGGTGTGATAGGAAGAGATGATTATGGAGGCTCTATAAAGATGTTAGGTGTAGAATCATGAGACATAATGAGAGGTGTATTAGGAGTAGGATTGGTGTCAACATGGCCATCATTGGAAGGAGCTTCAGAAGTAGAAGGAAGAGGAGGTGTAGATTCACATTCAAAAAATTTAATGAAGAAACATCATTATTAACATGTGTAGTATCATTATTAGAATCAAATTCACTATCAGTCATATTTTTACAAGCAAGGATTTCATCAAGATTATCATCAACATACAAATAAGTGGTAGGAGTGCTAGTATTAGATCTATCATTGAAATCATTAGAAACATTTTTAGAAGTAATAATGGCAAGATAAATAGATTCACATTCAACTTGAATAATAACAGGAACATCATTATCCATATTTACATTTGCAATATCATAAGTAGAGTCATTAACATCCATGTTTTTACAAGCAAGAACCTCATCATGCATAAAATCTATATTAATGCTATCATTTCCATATTACAAGGAGGGGGATGGAGGGTTATGCATGGCTATGGGAAATGAGGGAGAACATGCGGTAAAATTTTGGTCAGGAAAAATTATGTAAATATCAGAGTTTTGGAAACCAATAGGAAGGGAGTTTTGGAATTCAAGGAGTAGTTATATGGTTATTATATCATATTGGGGATTGTAGATGACATTACAAAATTCATATTCTTCAGAGGCATTGGAAAATACTGGTTGCATATGCATATAGGTCATATCGTGATTTGGAGATGGGTACCTCTTTTTAGCCATGAGGGTTTGGGATCCAAGGGAAAAGGGTTTGAATAAGAGTGGGGTTCACCAAATGATTTAATATAAATTAAATTAAATATATATTTCAGAGCAACTTCTGTAACTAAATAATATACAAATGATAATATACAAAAATATTCAAAAGGATAAGTACTCAAACAATATAGAAATCTAAGAAAATGAGAGAGATAGATGACTTAACTATTTTTTTGTAGCCTAGAGTTAATGGGGACTATGTATCTAATGTATCTAACTAGAAATGATGTTACAATGGCTCATAGAGAATTCTAGGACTTTGGATTGTCTTGGATAAGAGCACCCATGAGAGGAAAAGAGTGCCTGGGTGATAGTGTCGATCTATGAGCTAGCATCTCGTATAAATAATCGGGATCTACCTTTTTATATGTTTGAAGTTCTTCGCTCTAATATCTTCTTTGTCTCTCTGAATTCTTTGTTAGGGTTTTGATGTCACCTATAACTGAAAAATAAACCCTAGCTATATGCATAAGAGTCACAAACACAGTACATCTGAAATAAAAATGTAATATTTGAAGTCATATGACCTCGGTGGTCACCCGAAGATTGAACTTAGTATCGAACATTGCACTACATTCCATAATCCATGTAGTTCTATGTTTTTTTGTGTGAAATAGTGTCCTTAGGTTACTCTCGTGCCAATGACGCTAAGATAACAAGATATAATTAGCTTAGATGCAAATGTGCGATATGGAATTCAACACTTACCCTTCCTATGCAATGTATGCAACCAAAAATACATTCCCTTGTGATAATAGTGATAATATGTAGATATGATATCCCCTTTTGTATTTCCATCCATAATAATAGTGTGTATGTTGTGTATATATATGAGTCTCTTGTTTGAATTTGGACACTAGTTATAGAAAAGGCTGACTATGAACACATGATAAGGATAATAAAAGTGAAAAGGCCAATCACACATGTCAAATGTGTAAAAATAACAAACATGACAAAAGTGACCATAATGGACACAAGTTCATGCGTGCTAGTTTCCAGAGTAGGCATTAGTGTCATGGGATAAATAAAGACAAATGTGGAAAATATAGATAGAAAAGGATCCCCATGGCATGACTAGAAATGGATACGAAATGACAAGTGTAGAAAAAGGTTACAATAATAATCAATCAAAGACGTAGGTGGACAAGGGATAGTGTCACCAGTGAATACTTTTCTTACTTAAGATTCATGCATATAACAACATACTGATGACATAACAAAATAGTAATATGTGTGTGATTTTGTGTCTGTAAGAGTCATGTATATAAGGCATGATATATTTTCTCATTGTATAGATTTGTAATGATGGGAATGTGAGAAACCTAGAGGAGGTGAAAGAAGAGTATAAAGGGGAGGTAAGAGATGAAAAGAAGCATGAAGAGTTGAGAATATGGTTTGTAAGGTCACTTGACCAAATCATCATGATATGATGGAAATTTGAGTGAAGTAGGAGAAGGGCTTGTTTGAGAGGGTTTAATTTGTATGGAGTTAAACTTGTGATCACAATGAGCACTATGAGAAACAAGAATAAGGTGATATTCATCTTCAAGTGGGTGAGTTGGTGCTTGGTCATCCTAGGTGGTTGTAGCCTCCTTGTGAAGTGGGTGCTTCACTAAAAAAATCTTGTGTGATGTGTATTATTCACACGAGTATTTTGGATTCAGTAATATATTTAAAAATTTCAATGGGTTTTCTTCCCCTTGAGGGTTTCCCACTTTACATCTTGTTGACATGATTCTTCATTTCATTTTGAGATAGCCACAAAGTTAAGGAAACAAATGCCAAAGTCTTTAAGTAGCCAAAAAGGAAAAAGGAAAGCCACGACACAAAAGAGCAAAGCCTCGGGTAAAAGAGTGAAGCCGCAAGTAAAAGGAAAAAGTTGCGTTACACTAAAAGAAGCCATGAGATACTATAGGAAGCCATAGAAGCCAATAAAGAGCCATGTAACAAAGACAAAGCAAAGACAGAATAAAATAGAATTTACGACGGAAGCATAATAGAGTTATTCATATTACGAAGTTATTTTATGATGTTCACGGGATCTATATGAGCATTATAATATACCATGAAAGCTAGAAACATATTAAAATAATAATGATGAAGAATATATAATATTTTACATGAGAAAAATGCATAAATACCATGATATATGTGTTAATATTCACTAATTACTAGTTAAGAATGTAAATAAGTGTTAACCAATGGTTACCACGGGTCATTATGAGTGAAAAGACATAACTTTTTCCTTTTAAAGGCTATATAATGATGTAAAATGAGGGGAGATGAGGATATCACGAAAATGAGTGAGAAGAGATGAGAAAAACACGAAGAATAAAGAGAGGAATTAATCGGAAAAGTGAGGGAGAGGAATATAATCGATATAAACATGTTATCCCGTAAAATTGACAAGGGCAATTTTACCGATAACCATACCGAAAATTTTGTTCCGATCCCTCATTAGGGATCCCTTGCGTTCGGAACGTTGCAAAATCCCTTTTCGGGAAATCTGGTTTTCCGAACTTAGTCATTTTTGGTCTTTTTGGTTGGGCGCATGGAATTGCTATGTAACATCACTTTTTGGTGCGCCCCCTTTAAAACCTTTGGCGCATATTTTCCTGTGTCAACACATCTTTTGGTGTGCCTTGATATGTTAAGTCTTCCCTGCGTGTGCCAAGGCGCATGCGCCTTCGTGTTAGCACACCTTTTGTTGCGCCTCCTTTTGGTGCGCCACAGCGCACATAATATCATGTCGACACCACTTTTGGTGCGCAAAGGGTGCACTTAGTTCCATGCTGGCAAATGCTTTGGTGTGCCAAAGGGCGCATGCTTTCCTATGTCGACAGTAATTTACATGCGCCCTTTACAGAGTTGGTGGCGCATTTATTACTAACTCACATATATATATATGTTTGCGCGCCTGCAAATGTCATTATCACCAGAGCATCACATTTTTATATTCTCTGAGCCTGTCAGCCCCTGCCTTGTCGTTTTCAACGCGTTGTGGACCCGTTGCACGTTTTCACTATTTATCCGGGTAAGAGGTTCTTATCTCTTTCATGTGTTTGGCGTTTTTGGTTCTTTGTATGCTTATTGTTTTGGTTTTGGGATCGAAATATTGATCTGGCCCCCCACCTTGCTGTCTTTCCATATTCTTCCTCCTCTTTCCAGATCTGCTGGTAGAGGAAGTTATTCTGAAAGCATGGTGTTAATCCCTTTTGATTAAACCATTTTATTACCCAAATGACCTTGGAAAAAAAAAGAAAAGAAGCTAAACCATGTAAAAGACCCCTCTGAGGATAATCTAAGCTCTAAAAAGAGACTGTTTTTCTTTTCTCCTTGGCGCATCTGTCACCCCTGCAACATGAACAAAATCTGCGCCTATGGCGCACCCAGCATGCCTGTCACATCAAAGACTTTCGCGCCCTCAAGGCGCACCTCCTTCACATGCTGCAAGCGCTAGCCTTGCGCCTCCTTAGGCACCTCAACCTTATTTGTTACATCACGTATACATGCGCCTCCTTGGCGCACCCTGCATCTGCGCAACATCAGCTTAATCTGCGCCAAGTGCAAAACTTGGAAGGCGCAGGTGCTTTCCTCATTGCAAAATCATCATGTTGTGTAAACCCTCCGTGCACCATGCCAAGCTGCCTTTGGCGCACGAAAAGTTCCTGTTACACAAACCATACATGCGCCAAAGGGTGCACCAAATCCCCATGCAACATGAAAAATCTATGCGCCTTTGGCGCATCCTGTCTCTATGTAACACGATGTCTCCATGCGCCCTTTACAAAATGTACCCTACAGTATCCATGCGCCATGCGCCTTTGGCGCTGATTTAACCTTTGCAACACCTCTTTTCTGTGCGCCTTACCTATTTAGCCCTGTAAGCTGCAGCTTTCATGCGCCCTGCGCCCTGAGCCTCAAAATCACTAACTCTTTCTTCTGTTAACATTTCAATGGAAGATCAAATGGCTAATACAACCTTTTTGGATTGGGTCTCGCTTCTTCTTCGTGCAGATCAGCAACTAAGCTCAAAAGAACATATGTCTACATCAAGCAGGAGACCTACCAAATCCAAAGGCAAGGCCAAACTTACAGAAGAAGAGATGAAATACAAGTATCAGAGAGTCAGAATGCCTGACTCCCAGGCCGAATGTGACCTAGATATCAGGGACTCAGAGTTGGGTCACATTGATATGGAGGAATTCTGGGTCAGAACTCAGAAGGTAACGAGAAGTCCATGGATGGACAAACTGATAGGCAGTGCCCTACACTTCGCCGGAGGAATCCTGTCAGCGCCGACAATGAATTCATGATGGTGGTCGCGGTGCTACAACAAAGACACAAGGTGTGTCGTAAATGACAAGGGTGAGGTAGTCATTAACCTCACTACCCGCCACTTCGAAATAATACTCGGCATCCCTCATCACCGGCACTTTGTGGCCGTCAGCCGAGAGGATTGTATTAAGGCCTGGGATGATAACGAAGATCAGTGTATGCAGCTGATGAACGAGGTCTATTTGAAAAATAAAAAGGTGGTGACCCGATGGCCTCAAACCATCCACCGCAGTGACTTCTCAGAGGAGCTCAGCGACACCATCACATTCCTGAGCGGGGTTTTGGGCTTCCTGACGCCCACTTTTTCCATAAATGGATGCTGCGATACTTAGAGACCATGAACAAGAACGTGCCCGATCAACGCTTTTGCTGGGGAGAAATAATAAGCAGCACAATCTCTGAGCAGCTTCAACAATTCCTTACAACGGGAAGATTCTATATGAACTCCTATGTTGTCTATGCTGCAGCGTCAGAGAGAGACTACCCAGGCCTGATACGAAGTGGAGTTTGGCCTCAGGTCAAAATATATGAGTACTACCCAGAATTGAGGCTGGAGAATAGCATCTCTCAGTTCACAAAGATTAATGATGTGTTTTTCTATCACATCATCTACTGTTGAGGCCGAATATGACTTACGGTCGCACGACCAAGAGCATAGTGGCAGCTACTGAGAAATGGGGGGCCTTGTTCACCCAATTTCCCACATTCACCTATCTGAGGGCAGCCAACTTCTTGGGAGAGCCGACCAGACTGCCGAGGTATGCTGGGCCTAAGCTGATTTTGCTGGAGCTGTCAAGACAGCTGATCACATATCACGAGAAGTGCCTCAAAAGAAAGAAGGGTGGAACTCCTTTCCCCCTCACAGTAGGCCGATATACATGCCTTACCCACCACAAGGCAAAGGACATGTTCGCAGAGCTGGAGCTGCTCAATTTGAGACATGATTTCCCGGCCAGGCCTACCTTCGACCCAAGGAATTGTCTGCCAAGGGCAAAGCTCGATCCAATCCATGTCCCTCAGATCGAGGACATCTACATCGACATCATCCATGAGGTTGAGCTCAGGAGAAAGGATCATTCTCGCTTAGCCTTGGCAGAAATCATCCAATATGGGGTAGCAATTGTCCCCAAAGGCTTCCAGACTACGGAAGATGAAATAGACCAAGTATATACTAACACGGATGGGGACAATTGGCCTTTTCCGGCCATTGATAGAACTAAGGCACCTCAGACGATTGAGGAGAGGATCAAGGAGACTCTGCGCAGAACAGAGCATTGGTGCCGGATGAACGGGTTAATCTACCTCGGGGTTGATTTCACAACCTCCCCATTGGGTAACGCACCTCCTCGATCCAAACAGCAGCCTAAAGGCAAGGGCAAAGGCATAGAGGGTGAATCCAGCACCACTCAGGAAGAAGCTCCAGCAAGTCCTCCTTCCACCGCACCCGAACAGGTTATAACTCTGGCTTCACCAGAGAAAGAAGCAGAAGAGGATGTTCCAATAGGCCCATCCACTCAGGATGTCGGCATTACTACAACAACCGAGGTCCCTTCTATCCCTTCTTCTTCCCTTCCTTCCCCTCCTCGAGTGACTCAAGCGGCCATTCCTTTGGTCGTGTCCTCTCCCCCTTCTTCTACTCCTCCCCCCGCTTCTTCGTCTATCTTCTCTTCCCTTGCGGATCTTTCCTCCTCCATTTCTTCCCTCATCTCTGAGCTCCCTTCCCTTCCTATGTCTTCCGCAGCTGCAGTATCCCTTCCTCCCGTGGGCACTTCTTCGGCTATTCTCTCCATGCCGCCTCCACGTGTCTCCACGTTTTTCCCCTCCACTACTGTAGCTGCCCCCTTTTCCGTTTCCGGCCCTTCTCCCATAGGTCCAGCCTGGATCTCCCAGCAGCTAAGTCAGCAAAAGAGGAAAGTTCCCATCGCTCCGATGGACTTTTCTGTAATCCCATCTAAGGGGGCAAAGAAGCAGAAGCCCGTCACACGCTTCTCTCAAAGTGCTGCGGGAGAGAGGGTTATGGAGATCGCGTACCCCAATCCCCTCAAGGAGAAAAAGGATCTGTCTCCGACAGATTTTACTGTGACCCAAGTCACAATGGGGACATCTTCTGAAAGCCTTCAGGGGGAAGCCCTTTCTGCAGTTGACGCCCTCTGCAAGAAGCTTCAGGAGACAAAGGAAGAGAAAAGGCAATTGAAAGAGCAAAACAAATATCTGCTCCAAGCCTTACAGAAGATGGGTAGTGTGCCTCCCACAACTGCCACCGAGACTTCTGAGCTTCTCAGCCAGGAGAAAATTAATGAGTACGCAAAGATCGGCGAGCAGGGTATGGCCGTTTCCGCTTGGAGGAGCCAAATCCTCAAAGACAGTGAAAAAGTAATCGCCGAGTTCTCTAACTTGTATTTGAACATCAATAAGGCGAATAAAGAGCTCCAAGCGTTAGCGGGGCCCATATCGGAAGAGCTGGAACATGCTAGACTGCAGCACGAGACCTTCCAACAAATGTTTGACTGTTCAGTCGAAGATCTGGTTAAGTTCGGCGTCTTCGGCCATCCCAGGGCCCTCAACAAAATCATGTCCACTCTGGACTACCGGGTGGATCAGCTGGAATTTGTCTTAGAAAAGATTGACAAAGTGAAGGAAGAAGCCCTGGACGCGATGCATCAAATGGAACGGATCGTTCTTAACATGTCGCCAGGGTTACTTACTCCTTCCTTCACTTTAAGGAAAGCTGATGAAACCACCCAGATCTTTAAAGAGATCGTTTCTCAAGGGATGGGGCCAGAGGTCACTTTTGACGCAGAGTCTATCAATAACCTGCTGGCCTGCCGGGACTTCATTGGGTTACTCATTGAAGCGGAAAAAGACTATTCCAAGCTCCCCGAGAAACTCACAGATGAGCGGGAAACTTGTGAGGCGATCAGTGATAGGCACAAGGATCCTTCCCAGGATCAGCTAGGGCCAATGATCAACAAGTTTATGGAATACCACTCTCAATTCCATATCTCGTCACCTGAGCAACAACAAAAGCAGTCCACCCCCTTTCGGCCGCAGGATGACGACGACGAGTAGCTTCTTCTTCTTCTTCTTCTTCTTCTTCTCTCTCTCTCTCTTCTTCGGCTTTCTTTTCGAGAATATCTGAAGTATGTTGATACAAATGATGACATCATCCATGTTGCATCATGGGATGATGTCATCCATCAAGTTGTAAAAAGTCAACATGACTTTTAGATATTTTGTAAATATCTTTGTAAATAAGTTGTTGGCTCCTTTTTGCCTTCTTTTCTCTCCTTCTTCTATAAATACCCCAATACTTGTTGTATTATGGATGGATGAATATCTTTCAGATGAAAAATAGAAGTGAGGAGAAAAGACTTTGAGCTTTTTGTAACAGAAGGAAAATATTAATACAATATTTAGACTTTGTGCTGAATACATGTGTTATGTGCATTAGATCTTTCTTACGTTAGATCTGTGTGTTTATTCTGTTGGATCTGCTTCTGTTTTATTGTCATTTATTTATCATCAGTATTGCTTTGCTCGTTTATGCAAGTAGGTTTGGCTCTGTTTACTACCAATCCCAAAACATAAACCTTCTGACCTTTCTGCTTTGGAATTCATTTCTTTTCTCCCTTCGGACCTACTCTTTCTTCATCCCCTCTTCCTTTCCTTTCTTTTCGCAGTCGGAAACACCCCTACTGGGATGAGATCCCAAACCCCCGAAGGCAGAATTTGTGAGACTTGCACAGATTCCTGCTGGTAGAATAGCAATAAACTAGTTTCGCTTTGTTGACTCAAAGAGGGGCTATATGCCCCGCACTTTGTTGGCTCGTTTATCCATAGATCTGCCCAAGCGATAGATTTTCGGACCAACAAAACATGTATTTTTGAATTATATGAAATTATGATCAATATATATGTGATGTGTGTGCTCGAAGAATTAATGCATGGATTATATGTTTATTCATGTTTAATAAAGGATAAATATTCATTTAAAAAGATTTACCCTTACTGTTTGATGTTAGCTCTAGCTAGGTAAAATGAACTACTTAACCCTCACAATGTTATATGTCAAAATGTAATGAAAAATCTTGTTAGCACATTTAGTGTTCATGTGTTCTCTCCTTTGTTTCATGTTCTTGTGAATGAATGTTACACACCTAATAAGCTCATAACTGCATATGTATGTTGAATGGTTGTTTTGGATGATGTTGTAAGCTAAGGAAATTGAAATTAAAGTTTTATAAAACTGATTCACCCCTCCCTGTCTTCGTTCTTCTAACAATTGGTATTAGAGAAAGGTCCTTGTGAAGCAATTTTAACACTTGGAGGAGATCCTTGCAGCACAATGGTAAAATCATCTGATGTTGAGTCTTCATTGGTGACTTTGAGAAAGAAATATGAAATTAGATAGTCCTTTATCCATGGTTTGTAAGATAAAATTAGTTGTATGGAGTTTGATCATGTTCAAGCTATCAAAGTGCTTGAATCCCAAGTTAAGAGTGACAAAATCCCTAAATATAAAATAAGAAGCTTACCTCAGATATGAAGAAGAGTTGATATCCTTAAAATCGGAATTGGAACAAGAAGATATCAATTTGAAGACCTATGAGAGGTTGGATAGAGGCTCTAAGGCCCTAGATGATATGTTGAACAATAAGAGGGCATGCATTGACAAAACAAGTTTAGGTTTCAAAGGAGAGCACATAGATGAAAAGGTTGGACCAAGTACTCAAGAAGAAACGAAGGAGACCAAGAAGACAAATTCAAGAAGGTATAACCCTATTAGACAACAAAATGCAATGAGGTATGGTCACTCTTTCAATGGTTATTGTTATACTTGTCATGATTTTGGTCATAGAGTTAGAGATTGCAAGAGAAGGCCCTATAAGAATGAATATTCATGGAATGGTGAAAGATCCTTCAAAGGAAAATTTTATTCTTGTTGTGAATATGGTTATCGGGATATAAAATGAAGTTGGAATCTTAGTTCATATCAGTTAAGGGACAAGATCTGTTATAACTATAAAAAGAAAGACATATTGTTAGACAATGTCATAATGAGCCACCTAGACAAAGATGGAGTGATGAAGCTCCTAAAGGTAAGAATCCTATTATTTTATTCAAATGTAACATTGTTGGTAATATTGCAAGATAGTGTAGAAGGAAGTTGAACAACTATAAGAGGAAGGCAAATGTCAAGTCTGATCATATAGAAACAATTAAAGAATAACTAGGTATAACCATGAAAATTAAGAAGATTGATCATACATATGAGATCAAGGAAATTGAATCTAAGTCTAATAAGCATAATATAATATTTGATGGGCCAAAGCATGAAATGAAGGCATAATGTGTAGATGGTGTAAAGGATAAAGCTTCAAAAATAAAAAAACTAGTCCATGAAGGATCAAGTTCAAATAGGATGCTAGATGTTGTTGATAAGGCTAAGAAGGAGGAAATCAAGATTGTCAAGCCTAAAAATGATATAAATAAAAGAGGACTATTATACCTAATTGTGAATGAATATAACCATGTATGTTTGATAGGACATCAATTAGAAGTAGAAAAGAATGAAGATGTTATCATGCCTAAAAGGTCATCCAAGAAGTCAAGGAGGAAAGAAGAGGTGGAGTATTTGGGCTCATTTGATGACTACATATTGTTCTAATGTTCTAAGATGCATAGGGTGTATTCATTATGCTTCTTGAAGGAATCCATATCTCATGAGAAGAAATTTAGGTGTATTATTATACTGCAGCTACCAAGGAAAGTGTTGTTATGTTTGAGTGACTATGTTGGAGGAAATGATATGATCCTTTACCCTGAATATGAAGATTGAAGGTTTGATACAAGAAAATAAAAGGTATGAAATAAATGATAGAGTATTTTAGAGGTTTATGATGTTGTTGATTCATAAAAGGTATGGTTATGTCTTTTATTTGCCTATATCAGTCATAGAGAAGTATGTATATAATCAATTGTGTCTTTGTGTTGAGTTTGAAGGAGTCATGGTGATAGAGTTACGCCATGATAGTAAAAGTAAGAAGGTTGTCTCTTTTTGGTAGATATGTCCTTTTAGTTAGTCAAAGTTACTAATATAAAAAAATGGTCTTGTGGTTTGGTGCCCGATATCCTCCTGAGAAGTATGAAAAGGATATGATCTCCATGAGAATTTATTTGTAGTTTGCACATCCGAGCATATAAATTTGTGGTTGAGGATGAATTCAAAATAAGTCTCGAAAAGTTTGTGTATGGTTATTAGTGATGTAAGGAATCGTAAGGTCATGTGAATCCAAATATGTCCCTTGGAGATGTTATAATTTTAGGTTAAAGTCAAAAGTGATGTAGATGCATGGAATGTGTCGACATATTGGCTTGTATCATGAAACTATGTCAATATGACAAATTAAGTGTCTTGATTTGAAGATTGGTTATGTTATCATATTGTGATGTGTGGAGTATCCTATTAGGTATACAAAAGATGTTTGAATGTATTTGAATCCTATTAAGCATGGTGGAAAGATTAAGGAATAATACTAGTCATAATTGTTATTTTGATGGTTTCTTATTTGTAAGAGTGGTATGTGTGAGCCCTTAAAGTCATAATCATGCTTAGAAAGGAAGCGAGTGGTCATTAAAAGTCTGTTAGTTCATTTTTGATTGTATAAGTATTCATGCATGCAAGGAGGTTCTTCAAGATGGTTACTAGCTACGGGGTATCTAACAAGTAGAGAGGTCTTTGACTATAAAGAAAATGTTATGTTGTTACTACATATTTTATGATGAGTTGAAGGATTAATAATAATGCTACTGATCAGTAAATATTTTGAGATGTAGCAATATGTTTAGAATAAAGGTTTCATCATTGATTTTTATGCGTGGTTCTAAGGAGAGATTTCATTTTCCTAATGTTACCTGCTACATTCAAGGTATTCTTTATAATCTTATGATTCAATCCTAGTTTCATGATTGAAGACTTGGTGCTTTATAGCGAGATAGTTGATCTAGTAGGTAAAGTAGCGTGTTAAAGGTATGATTTTTATATATTCAAGGTATGATAATCAGTGAAGAAGAAGTAAATGTTTTTAGATCTCTGTGAACAATGTTGAGGTGCTTAGGCATGAAGGAAGTCTTGAGAAGACTTGAATAATTGCGGTATGAAACCGAGACAAATTGTACATCTTAGGGGGATCATATTGCTTATATGCATGTCATTAGAATATTTTTGATTGATTTCATGTATATTGAAAGGGGATACTTCCATAAGCTCTTGCAATCGTGATTTCAAGAAAAGAAGGTAGATATCACTAAAAATTTTCTTCACAATTGTAGCATTTGACATGACCCATCTTCATGGCAATTGCTTAAGGTATGTGATCTTATGTTTGTATTATCAGTTAGAGGGTGATGGTATGATATCAAGGGGAACATTTATATGGTGTTTCATATGCTTGGTATGCTCTTATTACAATGAGAAATTTGGCAATTTTGGTTTGAAGGAGAGCTTCAGGGATCTTGTTCTAAAAGAAATTATGCTAGTGATTAGAGGTAGAGCTTGTGATCTTGGCATGATTTTCAATGATACAAATTTAGAAGGTGTACAATAGGAGTGAAGCCAAATATAATGTATCAGTTTAGGGGGATCTATTTTTCATGATCATATCAGGTCGATGGATCTCTCATAACACATTTGAAGTCAAGAAAGAGAGTACGAGTCTAAGGGGAGATTGTGAGCAAGTAAGTCTATTTCTACATTGTTGTTATTGTGTCTTTTTAATTTTCTTCATGTCATGGAGCCTTTGTAATAGATGTCAAATGGGGAGACTATGCTAAAAACAATAATTTATGAGTCTTATAGCTGCTTATGTGTATGGTTTCCATTAATGTTTTTGAAGGTGGTTGTCATCGGTGACAAAGGGGATATTGTTGGGCATTGTTTCGTGTAGTTGTCATTAATGTCAAGTTTCATTGATGGAAAAGGGTGTTTAGGTGGCACGGGTGTCTCCATGAGATGTCAATCAAATTCGGGCTTGAAGGTTGATTGGTAGTGCCCAAATTTGATGTCATATTGAGTTATTCGGTCTTTGGGTATGGTTCTTGAGAATGGTTCAAACAAGCAAGATGTTGTGTGGTCTGGTATGAGTTCTCCAAAGGTATCCATGGTTTCTATTGTGATTAATCTGATGTATATAATATGTTAATTAGTTTTTAAGAGGTCAATAAGGTCAAATCATGAGATTTAGGTGTTGAGTCAGGTCATTTTAGGCCTAATCCTAGTCCTAAGTCAAGCGGGGTGATTTGGAAACATGAGAAATGGAGTAGGGAAGTATGATAAGATTATGTAGAAGGTGTTATGACATAGCATGGTAGGTGTAGAAAGCATACAAGCTCAAGTTTCAGACATAAAATGCATGTTGAAGGTCCTTTTGATGTAAATTAGACAAGGCTAGAAATGCAAGGCAAGTCTTAGTTTCTGGAGATATTCGGAGGTTACAAAGATTGGATGATACTTGGAATGCTTTGAGGAGGTTACTATGGTGCTTTGGGAAAATTTCTAGGTCAAGACATTGAGGAGAAAGTAATAAATGTAATTTTGAGTCATACCAATCTCTTGAGAAGGTAAAAACCAACACGATGGGCATGTTCATTTTCTCAACCACATGTGCACACTCTTCATAAGAGTATGATCCCTCGGGGTATGTTAATACATGGAGTTAAGAAGACATAGCAAGTGGAATGAGGTAATTTGGATGCTAGAGCTTTATTAACCATTATTAAGAAGTTGGACGAGTCAAAACCCTTGTTAAAAAACTAATTCTAAATTGATGGAGAAAAGATGAAGTGTATGGTATCAAAATGAAGTGGAAAGGAAAATGTGATGAATCAAACATGTAGAGTAATCTTCAAGGATCCTGTTGGTGGTGATTTTATGTTCCAGTTGTTTTAATAAGATGGAGAAAACCCCTTGTTTTATGGAGATTTGTAGGTACAAGGTTGCATTGGAGATTTCATGCAAAGAAATGAATTGTTTTTTAGATACATTGGGAGGTGTTCTATATTTATATGAATTTTTTTAATTAGGTCATGTGAAGAAATTTTGAGTTACATGTCTCCAAAGTTGCTCTCTCGCTTTTGGCCTTAAGGGCTAAAACCTAGCTATAATGGTTTGAGACAAGCTTGATGGATTTATATGTTGGAGTAGTATAATATGAGCTTGGATAACATGTAGGAATATAATATGATTTGTTTGAGGCCTTGAGTGACCGGGAAATATGTATTTTGGCTTAATCCCTAATGGCCTAATTATCCCTATTTGACTTTCTAAGGTTAGTTGGATCGGGAGTGTTAGAGTGAATTTATCCATATGAATTATTGTTGTTAGTGTTTCAGGACATTTTTCCTTATTCCCTTGAAATTTTATAGCATGTGATTGAGCTTTGAAGTTAAAGTTGACATGTTTGAAGCATGATATCAAGACTATTTCTTGAGTCCTAATTTCCGTTTGAGCAGTCCTAAAGATTGAGTTGTTTGGAGGCCTTGTGCTCTATTTTTGATGTGGCCTAGAATATACCCACAAATCCCAAGACATGCTTTGGCACATCACTCAACCAGGAACTGAGCACTCACCTGAAGCATGCAAGG
This sequence comes from Taxus wallichiana var. yunnanensis, assembly GCA_018340775.1. Taxonomy (NCBI): domain Eukaryota; kingdom Viridiplantae; phylum Streptophyta; class Pinopsida; order Cupressales; family Taxaceae; genus Taxus; species Taxus wallichiana. The sequence goes on from CM031239.1 coordinate 536,298,273, forward strand.
GTACCAAGTCCCTCTTTAGAGTTTATTTTTAGAATGTTAGAATGATTGTGCATGTATATATTTAGATCCATAACAAATAATCAATTAAATCACAATGCATAAACCGTGTGCACTTACAAGAGAATATAAAAAAGCATGCAAGTACTCTAATAATAGATTTCCTATAGTTAACTCTAAGTATAAATCCTATTATTAGACAAAAAATCTTAATGGTGCTCAAACTTCTATACATCCAAAAATAGCCTTGCATGACCTGCGATTCTCCACGTCATTGTGTGCTCAACATGCTAACTCCAAAAATAGCCTTATCAACAAAATGACTAAGTTCGATCATGGGTGCTTGAACCTTCTTGTATTGCCACATGATTTTCCTGCACCCTACATTTGTGCACCCAATACTTAGGCTATTTTTGTCAGCCCAACATTACCCCACACTAAAATGGATTGCCACCTCGACAATGGGTAACCATCTTGTCACTCCAAAGAATATACAATAATGAATGAAAGAATAAATATTCAAAGAATAACCCTCCCGGTGCTAACTCGACCTACTTGGTATCTTTTTATTCTTCTAGCAGAATTAATTCTAGATATTCACTCTGAATTTATTCCTCAAACACATACCAGTCATTTAGTGTTGTAGTTGTGTTGTTTGGGATGTCCAAAACTACGTCGTCCAACTCATCTAGAGTCATTTTACCACCCTCATTCTTCCAAATCCTAAGTATATTTTCCATACTTGAGACCATCCCTTTCATATTTTGGCAATAATTTTCCCGATGCTTTTAGTATGGTCCATGTGTTACTTCCTAGAAGCATTAAGCATGCCACGCTTAGTCTCTACCAATGTAATCCATTCTATGCGACCAAGTGTTTCGTCCTTCACCTCCTTTAAAACTTCACTTTCTTCTTCCCTTGTCCTGTATGCATGCCATGGTATCGGACATTGTACACATAGCTAACACTTAATCTACCTTCTTCATTTCATCCTTCAAGGCTTGCAGAATAGCCTCATAGCTAGATATTTTCCTGGCAATTGTAGCCTTGGCTCTTGATGCTTCTTCTACATCATCCTTTGGTTTTGGTAGAATCTTGGTCCTTCTTCAAGAAGCAAACAAACTATTGTGCGTAATTAATGAAGAAGGCGAGATAGAAAATCCCTTAGCACTTTTTCTTGAAAATTAGGCCTTTTCTCGAATTATTTCATTAGCTATCTTCTCAGTCATCTTATAAAAATTTTGTGCCTCAGCCATTGCCTTATCCCACTCCTCGGTAAGTCATTTGACTGTATTGTCCTTATCCTTTTTGTAGGAGCACCCCGATAGTTTACGCCTTATCAATATTCCAACACGCTACCTCTATTGACTCCTTAACAAGTGCATTACTAACATGTTCATCTAAGAAATGTGTGGGATTTATCGTTATATGTCGGGTATGAGGTGCCTTTTAAATCTTCTTTGAACTACACACCTCCTCGTAGACATAAAATTTAGGTTCATCCATGTCAGTCTCCATACTCCATGATAACTGCTCACGTATTCGCCATGTCTAGGTCCATCCAATCCCAGCCATACAATTATTTATTGAGTAGGGTACTCTGAAAATGGGTGTAAATAATTTTAGTTTTGTCATCCACGTAGCCCAAGTTCTGAGTCTTTACCACCTCTTCTTCCTCATGCTGACCTAGGTTCTCCCCAATGTTCTTTTGAATAGACACGCCTTCATCGCAGACCGACCTTCAACACCTACGTCTCGTCTTGCATCTTTGCATCACCCACATTCGTTCTACCTCCTCCTCATTCTATCCTTGTTTATGCATGGGACTTATTATGACCTTGGTGTCTCCAATGGTGCCGCTTTCATCCCCACCAAGCACTATTCATGGGCACTTATACTTTAGTCAATGACCTCATAAACTACTTGGTCCCCAATATCCTCATCATCTTACATTTCAACACTTGGGTTGGCTTCTTCTCATCCCTCCTCCATAATTGGAGTCACCTTCTCATTTCACGCACTTTGCTAAGGGGACTCTTCCTCACCGGAACATACTTCCCGTGCTTCTTCCTTTTTCTTCCTCATTCTTCACTAGAGTGATGCATGAAGATATCTTTATTAGCTGCGAAGTCCCAACACACTGTGTCCTTGGATGTGCACCTCTTGCATAAAAATATTTTTGTGTGATCCGGTCCAACACTTTGTCTTCTTGTTATTCTTATTCTAATACATTCTCTAAGTCTTTAGGAAGTCTTTGGACCCTCTTGAGTGGGGGGCACAACTACAACTGACCTTGATGTCCCCACTTTCCACCCCTTCTTTGGAGGACCTAGAAGAGCCATATATTTTCCTTTCACCACCTTACCATCCTTGAACCACGGCCTCACTTAGATATATACGTGTGATGGTTCAATCTTTTGCATGACCAAGCTCTCAATTGTAATATCAACATTGTCAGACTCCATTGTTTCTACATATGCCTCCTTGCCCAACCATACATAAGTCTTACATAGAATATGAACATCTATGTCTACTTTATCTGCGTCAAACTAAAGTTTACATGCGTTATGGAACCTGTTCACATAATCTATGAAATATCTTACAGTGAAGGCAAACAATAACTTACACCAAGGGCTTTTCTCACTTGTCTTCATGTAGAAGCACCCCAAGTTGAAATGTTGGTATACTATGACTTTAGCTTCTCCATCCAACACTTTGAGAAGTTCACGTGGGATGTGCCATCATCCATCAAATTCCTGGTGCAACCTTGTAAACCATTTCTCTAGGCATTCCTTATATGCATTAGAAATAGTTCCACATAGATTATACTTCGCAAATTTCTTTTCTAGAGATTTTTTTCCAAAGGGAGCTTCCAGACATTCTCCCTTGGTCCGTTAAGCACGCCAATTTCATTGAATACAATTAGTAAAAGGATGCCACCCCAAGTGATCTTCTCACCTTTATCCATTTAGACATGTGCTTCAATCACGAATCTCCGTAATACACCCAACAATGTTATAGTATGTTTTATTTTCCATCTTGTGCACTATGTGTAACCAATGCATATTCACCTCATTCCACTACTCAGTGGCACCCAACTTGCTTCCCACTAGGCATGCTATAACCTTAGTGGCCATGTCCTCAATGTTAGTTACTTTAAAATCTTCCCCCTTCTTATACTTATACAAGGTGGTTGTTGCATCGATGCCCTCACCATCCGAGAGGCCTTTGGTAATCTACGAGCTAGATTCGTGCAACCCTGTCACCTTCCCAATCAACTTGGCAGGTGATCTGTATCTCTTACGCTCGTGAAGTAGAAGAAATATTCATGTATGCGCAACATAAGCCATTGATATAACTGTTTAGGAATACCAAAGTAGGGTAATTAGAGGATCTACATGACCCCCACGTTGTCAAGTATTTTTTTCATAGAGGCATCCAAAACCCTAGTGACATCTATCAACCACCAATTATTCTTCCTATAGACATCCACCGCAATATCCTTCATGCATTTATCAATTTAATGGTTGATGTCGGAAACCCTACACTATGTTATTTTCAATTTCCATGTTCATCCCTCGATCACTTCTTCTGGGTATAGCATTTCTACCAACCATTCTTCTGCTAGGTTGTCGGCCTCTTTCTCCACAACTAGAGCCCTCCATGGTTCCATTTCTCCTTTCAATTCTATAAGTGCGAACAAAACCCTAGCTTCTTTCTAAATTTCTCAAACCCTAAGCTGTACTTAAACCCTTCTCCACGCACATGCACCACCACCGAATGTTAATTCTTCACCTAAATGCTCAACAATGTGCTTCGATTCCCAATAGGCTTGGTCAATCTATAGAGTGCTCTTTGTTTTCAGCTCTTCTTTGCACTTATCACTCCTCTTCAAAATCGTAAGGTAAAAATGATGTTTCAAATGCTGGATTTAAAACAATTTTCAAAAATACCCTTCATTAATTTCTCCACCTACCACCATATGTGGCATTAATTCCACTTCCACGCATTTTGTGCTTCTTTGTTTCGTGCCTCAAACTTTCCTACACCTCAAATTACCGTACCTCATTCATAAATTTCTAGCGCGCCTACTACCTTTCTATGACAAATCTCCTCTACCCGTGTTTCCTTATCTTTGAAGCACTTATCCAATGTGACTAATCCCTGCATAGTCTCTAATGTCTTTGTAGCCTCCTTTGCGTTACATTGAGCGACCATCTCCTTATGCATGGTCTCAATTTTGAGCAATCTTCTTGAAGTTTTCTTATTTTGAAATCCTGTCCCTTTTATGGTCACCCGTGAGTTTGTTTCTCTTATGTACTAGTCAATCCTTCTTTATCCACCCCACACTAAGGGTATGCGTGGTCCTCTACACATGAAAACACTTTAGATAGTAATCAGCTTCACGCGCACTTATTACACACAAAAAAACTAAATTGACCAAGTATAACAATGATGAAGGAAACACATATACGGGAAGTGCATTAAGGGAAACCTAATCTAAGTGGTAATACTACCTTATTACAAACACCAAGAAGACTTATTTATAGTAGGGCTTCATCTTACTCTAGTTAAAGAAATCAGGCAATTGTCTTCCATCCAACGCCTCTAACTGGAAAGTGCTTGAATCAAGTATATGAGTGATAACATATGGTCCTAACCAATGCACCTTAAGCTTTCCTAGGTGGTGCAATAACTTTGAATCATATAGAATTACCATTTTCCCAACCTTAAGCTTCTTATCCTTGATGTGCCTGTCATGCCATGCCTTCTACCTGGATTTTTCTTACTTCTAACTCCATCTTGCTATGGTGCGCCTCTCATCTAGTTGCATCAACTTATCAATACATTCTTCCAATGCTTGCTCATTAGCCATACCTCCTATGCGTGCAATGTGTAATGAAGGTAACATGAATTTTATGGGTAAAAATGCTTACGTGCCAAACACCAACTGAAAAGGTGTTGCTTTATTTAACCTCTTGTAGGTTACCATGTATGCCCAAAGTACAACAGAGACTTTATCGTCCCAATATTTCCTTCCCACATCAATTTTTTTCATCAAGGTATGGCTCAAAATTTTGTTGAAACTTGAAGGCCTCAATAGTTCCATTTTCCTGAGGGTGATAAGGGGTTGTCCGATGGTGTGCAACCATGAATTCATCGAATAATATATTGATAGTTTCATTAAGGAAATGAGTACCCCTATCATTTGTTAAACTTAAAGGAAACCATACCTACTAATAATATTTTCCCACGAAACCTTGTTTCCGTAGCTCTTTGTGCAATCCTTTATAGGTCCCGCTTACGCCCACTTTATAAGATAATTTGTACAAGTTGTAATGTAGCGCAAACTCTGTCTTACACGCGCATTTGGGAGATAGGGTTCACAAAATCAATTGCTCACTTCTCAAAAGGTTACGTAATAGTAATAGGCCTCAAAGGAATATCATCTCTCTTCCCAGGGACTTCAAGTCATTGAAAATAGTCACATGCCCTATAATATGCTTTACGATCCTTAGTACAATATTTCCCACCATAGTCCATTAGTAGAATCTTGTGCGCGGTGCCATCCCCGCATAGTGGCCACCGAAATATCACCACGAATCTCTCGTCATAATTTCATCATGCTCATGCTCAAGTAAACAATGAAAAAAATTTCATCATGACCTAACTTGTATAAGTCTCCAATGATCAACATATAAGGTGCGATGTGAATAACAAGTCGTTTCTTCTCTAAAGCCTTCATTCCTTTTGACACCATACTTGTGAGTAGAAAGACAACAATATATTCCAAGTACGAGGGCACATGGTTCAACCTGAACAGTTGTGCATTTGGCATTGTATCCTCAATGTTATGTGCATCCTCTCCTGATTGAATCCTTGATAAGTGGTCTGGACCAGAATTACTTTTTCTTGGCTTAACCAATGATGTGAAATTGAACTCTTAAAACAACAATACCCACCAACATATGCACCCTTGCAAAATAGGCTTGTTCACCAAGTACTTCAATGCCATGTGGTCTATATAAAATATAAAAGGAATAGCTTACAAATATTGTTGAAACTTATGCAATGTGTAGATCATAGACAAGGCTTCACGCTCCATTGTTGTATAATTTTGTTTTGCTGGAGTCAAATTTTTGCTAGCAAAGAAAATAGGATGATCAATAATCCCTTCTATAGGTGAGCTAATACAACACCAATGGCCATGCCATAGGTGTCTACATGATCATGAAAGGGTTTGGATCATGAAGGAAAGCACAAAATAGGCGCTGTAGTAAGCCTTTCCTTGAGTCTCAAACGCATGTTGTTACACATCACCCTAATAAAACTTTTCTTTTCCCTTGAGTAATTTGTCTAAGGGTGCAACAGTTTTGGTGTATCTTTTGATAAAATTTCTGTAATATCCTGTGTGCCCCAAGAATCCATGCACCTCACTTTGGATAGTAGGTTCCTCTAGGCCTAAAATCACAGCTACCTTAGTAGGATATACTAGAAAACATTCTTTACATATGATGTGTCCCAAAAAAATTCCAAAGGGTGTGGCAAATATACACTTCTTAATGTTCAAGGGATGTTCAACTAGCTACATCTCTCAAACATTAGTTTCTAATTATCACAGTGATCTTTTATGAGACCATAAATTGTCCAATCATCCAGATACCTGCAAAAACTTGTGAATAAAATCCTGGAATGTTTGTACCAAAATGCACAAAAATATGTAGGTGCATTATTTAAACCAAAGGGAATAACCGTGCATGCGAAAATTCCCCACTCGGTGCGAGAGTTGTATTTTCTTGATCCTCAATAGCTATCCTCACCGATGATATCTAGAGAATCCATCAATGAAAGAGTAGATATTATGCCTGCAACACCTTCCAAGATATCCTCGATAAAGGATATGGGAAATGGGTCAATCAAACATGCTGCATTTAAATCCCTATAATCCAAAAAAATCCTAATTCTTCCATCTTTCTTAATGCTAATTACCATAGGACTTACCCATCCCGACTCCTCAATAGGTACAATAATTCCGAAATTAACATTTTGTTAATTTCTTCCTTTACCTTGATGTGCAAGTTCAAATTCATCTTGTAAGGCCTCTTTTGGACCAGGAATGCACCTTCATTTAATTTTTTCTTCATTTCTCCTAATGATTCATGCACACCTTTTAACTTGTGATATCCTCTAGGAATAAATCTTGAAAGTCATGCTGATAGCTCAAAAATATTAGCAACTTCAAAGTCGGACCATTAGTCTCGTATAATAGCTTCCTTAGGTTCAACATCCATTCCAATATTCACTTTCTTGGTCTTCTTAAGCTCATGATATGTGCATGCCTTATCATCTGCATTGTCCAAGAGTTTACGCATGACCTCTATATGCTCAATGTTTAAGTTCTCAACCTCTTCATCATCAACCATGTAAATCATCTTACCCTTTTCTCTTTCTAGGTAGGCATGCCCAAGTTTTTTAACATCTGTTTCTTCCTCTTCAAAGCGTGCTATCAGGTCTGATTCTCCTAACAATTTCCTAAAGTAACTCTTCAGCCTTTGTACTATCTCCCATAGTTAAGTGCTTCATAACTTGTAGTGCCTCATTGAACTTAAGCCACCTTTCTTCCCTCTATCTCTTTGCGCCAAGCTCACCATCCTTACCACACTGTTCTTTCCCCACGTGCGGTCCAGTTTAGTTAGCCATTGAATTATTTTCCAAATCCAAGGTTATAATCAGGATCTTGATTGCACGGTGGAATATTGCACAAATATGATCCTCTAGACTCTGCAAGAACTAAAATTCAACAACTCGGGCAAGAGTAAGTTTAAACTACATACTCAAGAATATAAGCTGCTCAAAACACCATGGACCTAGACATCCATTGATTGCGTCCAAATCATATCTACATCATACAAGGCTTGAAATTATTCTTGTGTCCTAACGAGTGTGCAAAACCTCCAATTCCTCTTAGATGCATAAGCAACCAACCACTCATATATCTATATGGGGAATATAACAAAGAATCTCTCATATAAGCAGTCATATAAATTCTACTCAACCCATGCACGTGCATTAAAATCAGGTCCATTGCTAAATATGCAAGCATGCTCTTCTTCTAGATCTACTAACCACTCCTCAATACTAGCCAAGGTCAATCAGTATGTCTTCATCACGCAACATCCTGAAAAACAACTAAGAAAGAGGTCCTGAAAATAGAACCAATGATGCAGCCTAGAATATAACCACAAATCCCAAGGTGCATTGGCACATCACTCAACCATGACTAAGAACTCACCCAAAGCATGCAAGGGTACCGGGTCCCTCTTTAGAGTTGCTTGTCCAGAATTTTAGTATGATTATGCATGCATATATTTAGATCCATAACAAATAATCAATTAGACCACAATGCATAAACCAGATTTAGATCTAAACCATATGAAAGATTGAGTAAACAATGATTATAAAAAGATTTACCATGCAAGACCCAATCTCATTCACATCTACCACTAATATCCAGCCAATATCATCCATTATATTATATACTGCAAAACAGAGGAGCTTCATACATTCAAGATCTAGTTTCCATGGTTATGCCACGATAACAAATCCGCAACATAACTATACAATAATTGGTAATGTCTAAACCGTGAAAATCAATACATGTACATACATACATACATACATACATACCTACCTACCTACCTACACACACACACACACACACACACACACACACACACACACACACACACACACATGGGTGGGTACTTTTGCTTCCATGACTATGCGCCTTCCAAAAATAGGCTACATGTTAATAACACCGTGTGCCCTTACAAGAGAATATACAAAAGCATGTGTAAGTACTCTAGTAATAGATTTTGTATAGTTAACTCTAAGTAGAAATCCTATTATTAGACCAAAAATCTGCATGGTGCTCAAATGTTGTACATCCCAAAATAGCCTTGTGTGACTTGTAAGTCTCCACGTTATTGTTTACTCCTCACACTAACTCCAAAAATAGCCTTAATAACAAAACAACTAAGTTCGATCTTGGGCGCTTCAACCTTCTTGTACTATCGCACGCTCTTCCCACACCCTACATTTATGCGCCCAACACTTAGGATATTTTTGTCAACCAAATAGTTTTGGAAATTGAAGTGAGTTGTTGTAGATAATATAAATTGAGATATTTCCATCCATATACTACTTATACCTTAGTGAGGTGATTTGGTGTGCCAAGTTGTTTGTTCTTGGTGACCTATTTTTGGGCATGATCAACATGCTTAAGTGAGGTAGGAGAGATGGAAGTATTAGAGTCTTTGTGTCATGTTTGGTGGTGTATTATGGACCTAGAAAGTGAGTTGGGGCCATGTAGCTTCCATTCATGTGCCCAATAAGTCTTGATAGTTGATTTTGATGTGCAAAGTTGTTCACTCTTGTGGATTGGTTTTAGGTGCTTGAAGACCTAATTGAAGATGCTTGCAAATTTGTAGGTTTCATGGTGGAGTTAGTTGGTTCAGATGTCCTTGAGTATAGAGAAGGTTTCTTGGATGTGTTGCTGATATTTCTTGAGGTTTTGGAGTAATGGTGAATATTTTATGTTCCCTTGAAGTCCAATAATTATTTATTAGAGTTGAAACTATCCTTTTAGGCCCATTTGGGAGGCATAGTGGTGTGTTGTGTGTTTGTGTGACCTATGCCAACCTAGTATGGTCTCATGTTATGATTTTATATGATGGGGTAGAGTTTTTCATGTTTTTAAGACCTACTTTATTGGTCTTTTCTAGCCTAAGGGTGTTTATAAGCTAGATTCATGTATATAAGGCATGATATATTTTCTCTATGTATAGAGTTGTGATGATGTGAATGTAAGTGAGCTAGAGGATGGGAAAGAAGAGTATAAAGGTGTCGAGGGAAGATTTGAGAAGAATCTTGTAGATTGATAAGAGTGGAGAAGATGGTTTGCAAGGTCACTTGACCAAATCAACATGATATGATAAAAGTTTGAGGGAAGTAGGAGAAGGACTTTCGGAGAGGGTTTAATGTGTATGTAGCTGAACTTGTGATCACAATCAATTGTATAAGCAACAAGAATTATGTGATATTCATCTTCATGTGGTTGAGTTAGTGTTTGGTCATCCTAGGGGGTCGTATCCTTATTGTAGGGTTGGTGCCCTGATAAATAGGGGTTGGTGCTCCTTATGGAGTGGGTGCTCTGATAAACAAAGCTTGTGTGATGTGTAATATTCACATGAATCTTTTGGAATGAGTAATATATTGAAAAATTTCAGTGGGTTTTCTTTTCCCTGAGGGTTTCCACTTTACATCTAGTGTTCATGTGTTCTCTCCTTTATTTTGTGTTCTTGAGAATGAATTTTACACACCTAATAATCTCAAAATTGCACATGTATGTTGAATGATTGTTTTAGATGATGTTGTAAGCTATGTAAAATGAAATAAAAGTTTTGTAAGATTGATTCACCCCCTATCAGTCTATATGATTCTAACACAGTTAGATAATGAGGATTTATTGTACATTACCCACTCTAGTGAAGTAACCACCTCTACTAGTGCTATCTAGTACATTGATTAAGAAGCCACTCGACACATGAATGAATGCGTAGAGACCGGTTCTTTATAATGCAAGACACACCCTCAAAAAATCACGTCTCATTAGGCAATGAATCATCCTAAAATGTTCAAAGTATTTGTAAAATTTATTTAACTCTTCATACACGCAATTGTAGGTTATCTAATGTATTATATGTCCTTGGTTTGATAAAGAATTTTCTATGAGTCATCAACTTCCGGATCATAATTTGAAGATTGATTTTGATTGCAAAGTCAGTAAGAAAGTTTTTTTGATTTGAGATAAGTCTAGAAGTTTGAAAATTATTGTAAGAGCTTCTAATGTTGGAAATTTGTTCCATCTTTATTTTGTCTAGAGAGATGACTAGGCACTTGTGGAAAAATATACCTCTTTCACATAGTTGTGGCATCGAGAGACTTGGTCACATCATTTTTTGGATATTTGGACACACTTCTTTGGTATGATATGGTGAGAGGGTTGTCATATCTTAAGAAGGACATAGAAAAGTGTCCTAGTTTCCTCATAGGAAAATGAAACATAGCCTCATTCCATAAGAGTAATATATCGAGCTCCATGTAAACTTGATATGGTGCACACTTATCTTTGTGGTCTAATGAAACCTAGTCATTCTAGTTTTCAATATTTTATGCTTTATGTTGATGATTATTATAGAAATATATGGATTTTTATCTTTGTACTAAAGAATAAGTTTTGAGAACTTAAAAAAGTTCAAAGTGGATGTTGAAAACAATCTGGTCATAAAATTAGACCTCTTTGCTTAAATGGATGGGAGAATTCACCAACAATTATTTCAAAGAATTTATAGAAGCTCATGGGATTCATCAATAGATTCCTCCACATACACCATGTAAAAAAGGTGGTTTTGAGAGAAGGTATCATACTATCATTATGGAGATGGTGCGAGTGCATGATCAATAATTCAGATTGGTAAAGACATTTTGGGAAGAAAAAATAAATATTGTAGTGTATCTGTTGAAAAAAGTGCCCACTATTTATCTTGACGGAGTAACACCACATGAGTCATGGTCAGAATGGAAACCATCCATTACATACCTTAGAGTATTTGGGTGTAAATAAATCATACACAATCCCAAGTAGAACAAAAGGAAGATGTATATGAAAGTAGAAAAATACATCTTCATTGGATACAATGAAGAAGCTCCTAGGTACAGACTAATGGATTCAAATACCAAGAAAGTATATATCAGTAGGGATGTTGAGTTTTTTTAGAAGGAAAAGTTGAGGCTCCTTCCAAAAATCACAGGATGTTCATAACACTCATGTTATGAAGACATAATAAGTTCCCACTTGATGATGGTAGTGATGATGGTGATGATTTTTAGAACCATAACCCATATAAATAATTCAACGCATTACTAAATGGTATACTAACATGATTTGAGATGCAAAATTGGATGGTCCTCCAAACACATCCACTCCTAGACCATGGACTCACAACAAATCTCGTGAAGAGGTAAATTTTTCCTTAATGAGTAGAGTTGTTGAATTTTTGAGCCATCTATAGTTTAAGAATCCCTATAGTCTATAGCTTGGAAAGATAAGATGGATGTTGAGTATCATTTGGTGATGAAAAATAACACACGGAAAATTTAATATCTTCCACTAGGAAGACACCAATTTTATGAAGATGGATTCTCAAAACAAATTCGAAAGCATATGGGACCATTGACAAGTACAAAGAGAGACTAGTAGCAAAGGGGCATGCTTAAAAGGAAGAAATAGACTACGAGGAGACATTTTCTCCAACAAATAAGATCAAGATGATATTTTCTCTAGCTGCACATTTTGGATGGAAAGTTCATCGAATTGACGTGAAAAGTTCCTTTGTCAATGAATAATTATAAGAATAATTCTACATGACTCAACTAGATGGTTTTGATGTACTTGGAAAATAAGAAAAGGTATGTAGACTCATAAAATCACTATATGGTCTTAAACAAGCTCCCCATGCATGATATATCAAAATTGATGAGCATCTCATTTAACATGGATTCGAGAGGAATCCATATGATCCCAATATCTACCTCAAGAAGTAAGGAGGGGAGATTGTTATTGTTGTTTTATATCTCGACAATCTAGTCATCGGTTGTAGTATAATGAAGATTATCAATGCAATGAAGAAATATCTTAATTGATCTTTCAACATGGTAAATCTTGGGTTGATGCACTATTGTCTTGGTTCAGAAGTATGGTAGAAGGGTAATCATATATTTGTTTCTAAATTGAAATATGCACTTTCCATGCTCAAGAAAATTTGGATGATGGACTCGTATACCCATTACAGGACCTATGGAGATAAGACTTCATTTATCTTTGTATAGATGCATCTCTATAGGTAAATTAAACTCTCTATCAACAATTGATTAAGAGTCTCTTTTACCTAACCTATACCATGCGGATATTCGATTTACAATAACTATATTTTACGGTTCATGTAGGAACCCGATTTTGTTATTAGAAAGTAGCAAGGTGAATATTGAGATATCTCAAGGTCACTATGGATTTTTGCCTAGAGTACAAGAATAATGATAATTTCTTCTTGATAGGATATTTAGACTCAAATCATACATGTAACATTGATGATAGAAAATTTACTTCATGATTTGTATTATTTTTGGGATTTGGTCTAGTATCGTGAGGAAGCAAGAAATAAAACTTTGTTTATCAATCTTCCACATAAGTCGAATATCGTGTTATAGGTAGAGTTGTCTATGAAGTGATATGGATACATCACACAGTTGAGGAACTTAGACTACCACATGAGAAATATGCCACCTTGTGTGCGATAATGAAGGTATTATGAAACTTGTTCACAATCCAGTGTTTCAGGAGAGGATGAAGCACATTGAGGTATGTGTACATTTCATCCATAAACATATAGTGAAACACAATATTCAGCTTCAATTTTTCCCAACATCTAAATAATGAGTATATATCTTCATGAACTCACTTGCATGTGACAAATTTGATATGTTCAGAGAGTTACTCTCCTCTTCTCTTGAGGAAATACAAAGTTAAGGGGGCCGATATTGGTAAAACCCATAGTTTAGAGTAATTTTAAATTGTAATTATGTTTTAATATCACCATAGTTAATAGTGGTTATGTGGTTAGTTATATGGTTATATTGTTATAACCTTATTATTGTTTTATTTTCACGTATGTTTTCATATTTGGTTTATTGTTGCTCATGTGCAACAATTTATTGTTTTGTATATTTTTTCAATACCTATAAGTATTGCAACACTCCATTTCTCTATAACTATTCATTTTCCCGATCAATAAACTATAACAAGTTACCTCCCTGTTTTTCCCACTACACACATGTCACTAAGGGAACTCTAAGGCGGAAGATACTACCCAAATATGTGGTAATTTATCCAAACCGAACTTGGTGCTAGTGAAGAGGGATCTAATGGGGAAAGGGGTTAACTTAGATCAGAATAAATTTAGTCTTATGCATAGAAAGTTTAGACCCTAATATTGCATGATACAACTCAAAAACATCTATTGCATGACTAATTTCCTCTTCGTTACTATGAATAAAAAACATACTATTGTTAGTAAAAACATTTAAGGAACACATGTTATTAGGAAGAGCAATACCTTTAATAATATCTTTTTCATGAGCTCTTTGAAGCAATTATCAAAGAATATTTGCCAAAAAAATTATGGGAAAGAAGACAACCTTGGAAAATAGACCATTATAAATCAAAGAGTTTAATAAGAGAACATGTAAGGAAATTACTTAGATATATCTGAATATTAGTAACAATATAACACCAAAGAAAACCAAAATAGAGAGATAAAATCACAATATGGAAGTAAAATTACTCACCCACTTAGAGGGAGAAACCTCCAAACCATACAATATGATTTAAGTGCTCACTATGATGTTCATCTACTAGTTACTAGATCCTATATATACCCTAATTATGATATGTAAACCACCTAGGATGACCTAATAAGCATATTAAAGTTTAAATAAATGTGATATGGCATTATAAGATATTATTTTAGCCATAGTTTGACTATACATATCCCAATAAATGAAATAGGATGAAGCATGCAATATAACCATTTGTTAAAAGTCTAGCAAAGGAATCATTAAAAACTATTTTTATGTGATGATATATTTTTTACCAAAACCCAACCAACTTAGCATATTGAGGATAAACTTACACTTAATTTTTCATAGTATTTATCAAAATCAAGCTTGACAATAATATAATCTTGCAAATTTTGTTGGACCCATTTTGCAAAATTCTAGGCCAAAACCAAGTTGTTTAGAATGTACCTCCTCCTAAGAAATATCATTTGATTATGCTTTATAATATCTTGTAGCATAAATTTAATATGTTTAGTAGTATCCTGAGACACAATGATCTTGTAAGGAAATAAAGGAAAGTGATGAATCTCCAACCAACTATGTTATCTTCATTGTTTTTACCTTTAGGAAGAGTTTTATCAACCCTTGTTTGATAAATTTCCAAGGAACTAGTTTCCTCAACCTCAAGATAAACTTGATAAAAATATTCATGCATAAGTGGCAACACAACCTTAAATAATTTAGTTAGAAGGTCATCTCGAGTCATGGATTTTTTCATCTTCTATATAAACAAGAGCATGCTCTAACGCTTCAAGGGTCAAAAACCTATCAAGATGATCCCAAATGTGTCACATGATATTTAATTGGGATATATTATCTCACCACTATGTTCATTTCATTATAATATTCATCATGTGTATCATCATCATTGAAGAGAGTTTTGAAATGGTGATTGAACAAATTATTGATGTTGGTAAAAAAGTTACAACAATTCTCATTATTGTCCCTAGTGGACATTATCCTCTCTTTTTTATGTTTATTATTTAGGTATTGGAAGAAAAACTTGGAGCCTTTAATCCCCTCTCTCATCCAAGTAAGATGGGAATATGTACGAGCCCACCTTCATCAATGAAACTTAAAATTATCTTATTTGGTTTTCAATAACAACCTAAACTATTTTAGTATTTTTATGTAAAGGATTAGAGAGAAGTAGTTTATGTCCTTTCTCAAGCCTTGAAACATTTTCTCCTTTCCTTTTTTGGCCCACATGAGACTTTTACCATAACATTGAAGAAAAGAGGCACCTCTAGATCAAGAACTTATTGCCACCAAATGATCCAATTATCCCTCTTTTTAATCTTGGAGACTGAATTTCAAATAGCAATGAGGGAATCCATACAATATTTATCGTTGAAATTTTTGAAATAAAGTTTGTAGATAAAATTACAAGAAATGTCATTTACATCAATAATAGAGAGTTGCATATTAATATGATCAAATAAGGTGATAGTAAGGTCCAGATACAACTATTTAACACTTGGTAAAAGGGAATATGATTTGAAATTTTTGGATAAATAAAATATATACAAATTGTTGATTTTTTTCGTTGAGGCCAATTCTACAGTTTGACCATATGAGTTAATATTTTAATAAAGTAACATACTTATCATGAATAGGGTCAAAAATCATAAAATGTTCCTACAGAGAGCTAGGTCCCAAATTCACTATGAGAAATTTTTTATTAGAAAGGATTTTTTTGTCTAATTTGTTTCCAATCATGTTGAAGTCTTCTTGAACAACCCACTCAACACAAGGAAGGTTGTCTACCATTCATTTCCAAATTTGAAGTTAGTCATGACGATTACGGGGCATACAATGAGGAAAAACCAATTATGGGGGATATTTTTTGAATGAATATTATGATCCAAATACAATGGTGGGAAGAATACTTCCCTTACTAAGTAATGAGGTTACTTATCCATGTGGAAACACCAAGCATAACTTTACCACTTCCATCCGAGTGAGAGGATTGGAAGAGAATCAAATTTTCTCAAAAACAATTGTAATCTTTCCTTCTAACATGCACTTCTTGAAAAAAATGTTGGGGTTCCAAATGTCAACATTTCTTTTAATTTGAAACTTGTAAGTAGGGATTGACAAAGCCCTCACATTCTAAGATAATTTTTTTCACTTTATTGGGATGGAGATACACATTCTTATGGCTCTACGATTAGGGCTAGGAACATGTTATATAGGTAACTTAGCTGATTGGTGATTGGTCTATGGGTGGAAACACCACAACCGATACATGAATGCGCGATCATTTCTTGGTAATTTGTGGGGTATCCTCCTTTAACACATGCTTTTCATTATATTTTAACCCTCTTTAAGGTGACTTGGTGAGATTTTTTAGTATATTATAAATTATCTCTTTCCTTTTTTATTCATACACTAACCATCCTTCAAAATAACATCCTTGTATGTAGTAGTAGACTATGTGGGTTCAACATGTTCAAATGGGAAAATGGAAAGGCATACTTGGTGGGCTTTTCTTTGCTATAATTTGTTATGTATGGATTTATACATCCCTTTGGAAATATCATATTATCTTTGCATAATATTCTATCCTTAATGTAGTATTGATTAATACATTTAATCCTACCATTAGGGAAATTTAAGACTTATTATTGCTCTAAATTTATTGTTTACAACTATTATTGTATAAGATAGTTATCATGGTAAAAAGTCCAACAATTTTCCCAATCTAATTCTATATCTTCTCTATAAATCCCTCATGTTTATATCACTTGCATATTAATTATAGTATTTTCCATTTATCAATGCCCATAATAGCACATTGAGGTGATACCAAAAGAATAGGAATAGTTATTTGCCAAAAATATGAGAAGCATCTATGAAATAGTAGTTAGAAGTTGGTCATTGGTATTTGGAATTTAGAAATTGGTAGTTAAAAGTTGGTTGCAAGTTATTATGAGTTGTGATCCAAATGTTTTTTTAGATAAAGATAATTTTTGTTGCATAAAAAAGGAATGAAAAATATTTATTATTGTTCAGAATCAAATACAACACTCCATAAAAGGTGGATGTAAATAAGGAGTGTGAATACTAATTGGGAATTGATAATATTTCTCCAAGATATTATTAGATTCATTATCTCCATTCTTAGAGGGGTTTGAATAGATGTTTTAGGGGGAACTAAATAATCTCTTATTTTGAAGATCTATTAGTTATCTTGTAATAATTTATTCCAAGTATGGATGAAAATTATAATATTTTATTATTATTATTGGTAAATAGTTATTTGAAAGGGACTATACCCTTTTACAAAAGGGCTCAAAATTTGGATATTACAATAGTATCAGATCAAAAGTGATCAAAATCGAATATTATAATAGAGTCCAAAAGTAGAGAAACAATATGACAAGAAAAGTATCCCTATCAACATCAAACAAAGTATATACAACAAAAAAATAGTGACAAAACAACAACTTAATAGCAGAAACAGACACCAAAAAAGAGACAGTGATATCCACTTCACTTGAAGGCCTTATCAATAGTCTGCTTCATCTCCTGGAGGGCAGTGAATAGCACCAATGTTGTAACCTGTGAAGGACCATTCTTATCCACATGGCTAAAAATTTGGTCTCGAGTTGGCCCTTCCTTCCAAATGTTCTCAAAAATGTTTCTCAACATACATACATTTTTAACATGTGCTTGCACTTAGATTTTTTATAAACATATTTTTATATTTTTGGTTGTAACCACTTAGATACTAGGAGTCTAAATAAAGTCAGGACCTCTCTATTTAATAAGTGATGCATATTATAATTAGTAGTAGAAAGTAAGAGAAGAAATAGTTAGAATTTTGTAATAAAAAAAGAGATTGTAATTAGACTATTTTAATCGCACAACAATTCCTTGGATGCTACATTTGAATTAATATAATTTTATTTGAGTTGAAGTTATCTTAAGAAATGAAGGGATCAAAGCTCAAGTCCAATTAAGGAAAGGCCTACTTGAACAAGTTGTGGTGAAAAACTCAATTATGTATGATATTTTTAATTTCATTTCAATTATGCAAGTGTGTGTATTTTTCTTTCCATTATTAATTCCATTTCCCATAAATTAATTTTTGTGCATACTTTCTATTCTAGTGTGTAGGAATCTTCTAAATGAGACCGGTATTTCATTTCTATTGTTTAATTTATTTCCATCTCCTCATCGCAAATGTGATTTATTTTCATGTTATTTACTTTATTTAATGAGTGTTTATTTTCAAGCAAGAGTGAATTATTCCCTCAATTACTAAAATTAGTTCATTGCTATATATATAATGCAAAATCCTTACAAGGTTATACATCCCTAGGTTTATAATTAGTGAAAGTAACATTATCTATAAGTCAAATAGCCGGCCCTTGGGTGATGTTGTAAAGTTGTCAACAATTTTTCCCTAGGCTTACTTGATGGTTTAATTATGCTCACACATGGAACTAAAGCAAACAACGATATTTGTTTTTAAAATATACGACATGGTAATGACCATAGTCCCTCTTAGTTTGTTGATTTGCTTTTATTAATAGATATTATGGATACCATTTGCAATTGATATGAAAATTAAAGACATTGTGTATTATTCATTTACATCCCTTTTGAGTGATCTCTTACTACATGTGTTAAACATACTGGGAACCTTATGGCATTAAGTTGGGGATGTCAAAACCTTACCAAGTTTTATCTTTGTTTTTTATTAATAGATATCTAACAAGTGTATTCACTCTTGAATACATCTAGTTGGTTCATGTGAAACACCATTATGGTCTTATTGTGTCGGACATGTTGGTGTAGGTATATATTTTCCTTGCATTTATTTATTACTTGGAATGTTTCCTACTCATCTACCTGACTCATCTTGCTTAGGTGTTCTTTGTGTCACAAGAATTACTTGAAACATCATAAACTGTACTAGTGTGTTATAGGAGTTACATTTGATTTGGATATTCTAAGAATGTAACCCCCTTCCCATTATTGAAATCTTGACTGTTATCCTCATGGAGGCGGTATTTATCGCTATCCTATTTATACACACCACTTTGAGCTATTAACTTGTCCCATAATTTAGCACCATTTGTGTGTTTTGTGAGATTATTGTAAATTGCATTGTTTATTAGTTTTTATTGGAATTCATGTAACTACTTGTGCAAGCATTATTTATCGGAGATTCTAACTGCAACTCGATATGATATTAGAGTGATGTTGGTAAAATGCTTGTCCTTTTTGTTAGTTGTGATATTATTCAAGTTTTTAATTCGACAAGGTAATGTGCAAAAAGTCTCCATTTCTTGAAAACGTGATAAGTTTATACTTAAGGCTATTTTGAATCATGCATTTGTGGGTATACTTCCCAAATCGTATACCCCAAATCGGGGAGTTACATCCATCTTGGAGAGCTCATTGTCCATCCCGACCCAAGTTGGCGAGTCGCATTAGGAACCCTTGCTCCATGGCCAACTCAACCTCCACTACGAGTGCATTGATCTCATCAAACTTATCCGGACTCAGAGGAATTTGGAATCATTTAATTTCTTGACTTGGCCTTGAACTTGGCGATAAGATTTGTGATCTCCACAAACCCCCACTCGTGTTGCTCGGATCAATGCATGTGCTCATCCGGGTTCACCTATGGCTTAGTCTCTATTTGCTCGACACTCGAGATAAGATAAACCAGCTCGACCATTGCAAGTAACTCGTCACTCTACTCTACCCTTAGACCTTGACACACATGTAGACTTGGTTTATGACTAGTTTCTCGGCTCACAAGAAACAACTCAGTGGTTCCTTCCATGGTCAACTCGACACCTAGCTCGGCATAGCCTCGACCATGTTTACACCCGGCTTTGCTCCCAAAGATGTGTTGACCCAACTCGGCCACAAATCGGTTCGTTCCATTGTGCACCGCTCACCTCAGCCTCAACTCCATAGTTATTCCCAACTCGGTGGGTCCTTTAATAGCTCAGTCTCACACTCTACTCCAACTCACTCAACTTTGACCTATTTCAAACAAACACTTACACCCAAACACATTTCAAGGCAAGTTTGAATGTATTTAATAAGTTTATAGTGTTTGCATAAGAGTTAAAAAGGGAGTAGGTGTTTTGTAAGTACAAGTAGGAAAGTTGGCAAGGTTCTTGAATTGGTGTAAAGAAGTCTTGTGATCAAACCTCTCCACTTTTTTATTCTTGTATATTGCATTAAATAAGTTAACAAAAATGTAATCCTTTATAACTTGCATGGCTACTCAAAATTGAGATCCTTTTTTTTTTGCAAAAGTGGCTACTTTTTCATCACTATTTTGGTGAACCTATTTATTTTGTAAAATGCACTAAAATTATAAAGTACTAAATTTGGGTGGGTGCAAGCATAATTTTAGGGCGGTGTATTGTGTTGTCTCCTTACGTATGTTATTTTCTGCTCTACTTTGTACACTTCTTTTCTATTAAAATGGAAATAAGTTTTGTAACTTTACTCACACCCTTTAATTATCATGAATGGAATTCTAAAATTTAACTCATTATGATGGGTAAGGGATTGCATCAAATAACAACGGGGCTTGAAACTATAGTGAATCCTCATCAGTAGAGAAACCGAAATGATACATCCAATGTGATGAATCTTTTGGGTTATCGTGTGTCTATCTATATCTTTAGATATATTCTTTCACATTGAATCTTCCAAAAATATTAACGAATTTTGGACTATATTGGAATCAATCTTTGGGAAAAAAGATGAGATGAGAGGGCATAACTAGAAAATGATCTTGTTAGTCTGAGGCCTAGCAGTTTTGACACACTTCAGGACTTCTTCACAAAGTTTAAATTAGTGAGATTGCAGTTGAAGGAATGTAGAATTGAAAATAAGGTTTCAAAACTTATTCTTTTTATCCTTTCAAAACTAGGCACAAAATACTTAATGTTCATCTCCACCTTTCATGCCACCAAGGATGCACTTGGAACAACATGGAAAATTCCCTCTTTTGATGTGTGTCATTTGACTAGGGAAAAAGATAAACTAATACAAATGGGCACATTGAATTCTTCCAAATCACATGCCTTAATTGTAGGGAAAGGGAAACCAAAGACTTGAAACAATAAGGAGAAAAAGAAAGAGAAGAAGGATCAAGGGCAAAAAGGATAAGAAACCATCACAACCGAAAACAAAAATGAACCCACTTCCTCCAAAGCTAAGCCTAAGAAGGAATGGGTTGAGTTGAAAAGAGACAAATTTATACAAAAATCTTCATTGATTATTCAATGAACAACATACAAATATATAGTAAGAGAGTTTCCTATAAAGTAGGAAACTACTCTACTATTTATGTAAGTTATTTTAACAAACAAAAACTCATGACAACTTATATCTCACAATTATTTTCTAATGTGGGTACTAAACAAATAATTCCAACACCCCCTTAGTGTGAACATGGGGAAAAATCACCTTGTACTAACACCTACTCATGATATGGTGATTTTTATAGGATAATCACTAACTCGTGATGGTTTTACATACGGTTGACCATGAAACGACAATGGTGGTTTACAAAGTGGAGTACCACAAACCAAAAGTCATGATTTTTGCATATGGTTTATCAACAACCAAAATTGGTGGTTTTGCAAAGCGGTTTACCACAAACCAAAAATGAAGGTTTTACAAGTGGTTTACCCAAAACCACATCATGATGTGCCAAATAATATTATCGAAACTCTCATCAATATCTTATTAGAGGAATAATATAGGAAATTCTCTTGAATTCTGTTTCTCATACATACATAGAAAAACTAGAAATAGAACATTGTATCATGTTCCCCTCCTTAATGTGAAATTCCACTTATTCAAATAGGAACATAGAAATATAAAACAATCAAGCTGGAAGTAAATCACACAACCGAAAAAATGTGCCACTAAACATTTGATACGACCCTATCATTGGTGGTGACAAAAGGTCGTTGATTGACCTCAACCTCCATTTTTATCCATCCTTCGGTGCTATGCTACTAATTGAAATTGATATGGCTTTGAGGATCTTTGAAAAATTCATCCCCACAAGATGGACGTCATGTACAAGCAAAAATGCGTGCAATTATTGAAAAGTGAGGCAATTTTTATTGTTTTTTTACAATTTTACTCTCTTGAGACTTGATTCGACAAGGATGACACAAATTCTAAAATGACCCTTTTAATTTTTTTTTAACTCTAATTCCATAATACTAGATTCTTAAAAGAAACCTAATAGAGACAATTTGATGACAATATTTGGCTTGAATCAACTTTTAACAATGCATAGTGATAAAAGAATTTATTTATAAAGACTAACAACTTAAACCTTATTGACTAAAGAAATTAGTTTTTCAATAGAGAAAACTATAATCACATAACACTATATTATTCTAAAATTGAACTAATCGAATTTAATCGATTTACCTTTATAACTTTAGAACCAATTAAATTCAATCAATTTTCCTTTATAACTTTAGGTGTAAAAGCAATGGACTAAAAAGTTTGACAAGTGTTTTTAGAACAAATTGCCTAAACACACATGAAATTAGACCGATATAAGACTTTATTTGGACTAACTAAAATACTTCTTAGGATACTAAGATCCATCAACTATGAACAATTAATTCACCATCTTAAAACTGTATTTATGAATAAACACGTTATCTGCTTACATGTATACCAATATTTTGACATTGGTATGACGTTGAACTCTCAATGAAAAACCAACGTGTTTATAGGGAAAACAGATTTTCACAGAGACATGATTGGGATTCAAATGCAATTTCGATGAGTGCAAATCAGACGCGACGATTCAAAATAGAGCAAGAGTTGAAATTCCGTGCAACATGATAGAACTATATTTTCATAATAATCTCAAAATCATATGTAAGCCTAGATAAATGATCACAGCTAGGCCGTAACTTGTTTGTAAGAAATGGAGGACATGCCACAATTTATAGAAGTGTACAAATATAGACACAGCTTCTACGAGGTGCAATACACATGGATAATATATTTTAGGTCCGCACTTTAAATAGACCCGTTATCATGTTGACTGTAAGTATATATTGCTTCAATAATTTTGTCCGCCTTCTAATCTTAAAAGTTGTCAAATAAACCTCAACTAGAGATACAAAACTATAGAAGCATTGGAACCAAGTGAGTAATACCCGCTTCCAAGAAAATTTCAAGGCATACCAACATAATTGATAGACATCTGACTACTGTGCATGCAATGTATTCCAAGCATATGGGATTGTCAGGAATTCAAAGATGACATGTGGAACATGATTTAGCAAGGTATTTGATGGTGAAACGTTGAGAAACCTTCACATTGCTTTGTATGAACAAGAATGATGACTGATAACCAACAAGGAGATGATAAGGTGTGCATGGAAGCAGTGTAATAATTCCAAACACAAAGGATGACTTTGAAAAGATATTCAAAACATGTGATATGAATTTTCTACCTTATTCATAGACCCTAAATAGAGCACAAGCTTATCACAAGAGAACTTACATAAGTTGGGATAGTGAAAATTCAAATTGTTAGCCCCTTATTATTGTAATCCTCCATCTTAGGTATAGGAAATGGTGTCACTCTAATACCGGATGAAAGATACAAATTGTAGTCATTTTTATGCCTATAGAATAACCTCTTAACCCCATGTGCGCCGACCTATCACCCGGCGGGCACCGAGTGCTCACACGAGGCGTGCACTGAGTCTTGAGCCCCTCCTTTTTGTGAGCATTGTGAGAAGATGTTGTCATTGATGCTGAATTAAATGCATAAAAGTAAACAAACATGCACATATTATGAAAACAAACATGAGTCATTACACTAACATACCCATTCAGATAACAAAAGAAACATCATATAAATAGTAGATATGATCCATAACATAAAGAAAAAGGCACTAGGGTTTACACCCATGAACAATATATTTAGAAAAGAACCATATATTCATGTTGATCATAGTTTAGTAACCACATTACATCCAAAAGGGTCATATCAGACCAATATATCATGACTCGTGCATCAAAATTTCTAACTATTCTTTCCTAATACAAAAATTTAGCAGACCCATTCCCTTAGATATGCTAGAATTCCTATAGTCCTTTAATGAGAACCCCAACCCCTAGAATCTTCTACTCATTTATGTAGATATTCACCTACTCTGTTATGGTTTAACGCACCATGGTCCTTATATGATAGAAAATCAACACGTGACCTTCTTCGCACCCGACCTCTTGAGGTCGTGCCGAGACAACCGGTGTAGAATGAATGTGAATGTGAGTGTGGTGATAGAGATCAAGCTAATTGGGAAATATTATGTCTTTGAAGTGCAATATTGGGATCTATGAGTCTAAGGAGAAGAATGATCTCCTAACTCAAAGTGGTGTAATGGATCAGTCTGATATAATATCTACTTAGAGACTCCAGTCAATATCGAGCTCTGTCGAGATTCTATTTGTTGGTTGTTGAACACGTGGAAAGTGGCCTGTTGGTGCCTCATATGGACTTCCACACAAGGTCATGGAAGTAAGAACAAGAGATGTAGTGGAGGCACAGGGACTTATGGGTGTTTTTCTCGGTCTATTCTACAAAGTCTTAGCTTTGATCATTGTTATATTTAGTAAGGAAAGTTGTGCAATAATTTTTGGTGGAAGTGGTGAAGTTTTGAATGCTAATGTATGCAAACTAGTGTCAATGTCTAAGTCGTCGGTGAGGCCCGTTGGGTTGTGGGACTTGAGGATCGGAGAACCAAAGACTCGTGGAGGTTGTGGCCTTTATATGGTCTTGCACGTAATCAAACCCTCTTGTCAGGAGCAGTCCAATAATGGTAGGCTTGATTAACAATGATGTTTAGTGTATTTAGTTTTTCTATTTTCTCTCAAAAAAAGTTACAAGTGTGCGTAAGACCGTAAAAGATAAACTTGTATCAATGTCGTTAATAATTCCAGCCGTTGGGTTGTGGGACCAAGGGATCACAACTATACGTATTTTCTTGTTGTGGACCATTGATGGTCATATAAAATGAAATGAAATGATTTTAATAATAAAACTAACTATTAAAGGAAACCTAATCTATGTTTTCAGAGTTTTCACAATATATCAGAGCAAAACAATGAAAAGCAAACTAATCTATCAAAGGAAATATTTTTGATCTTTTCTAATTTTTAAGCAATGCATTATAATCTAATAAATAAACTAAAGACAAGTAATCAGTCGGATGTAGCTGGTTACTTGTGCGAATATGTGAATATAATATAAAAAAATAACCTAATCCAATCAAAACCCTTCACACCCTACCTAAGAGGTGAAGAACAAATCATGACTCTGAAAGAGCTATTGTTCCCCACAACTTCCCTAGTAATGTTAAAGAGAAAACTTTCTAATGATTTGATCTACTTGTAATTGCCTAACCTATTGAAATGAACAATTTTACTACTGTATTTGATATGCAATTGAAACTAGTGATTTGAAATTGACAATTTAACAAATAAAGAGAATAAACACACAATTCCAACCTAGATAAGTAAGAGATTTGGAAAATCATCTATATCTATCCCCTCGGTTTGTTCCTTTCTTTATCTAAGTGTTCATATGAGTCCAAGGGATTGGGAATGCAAGAACAACGGTAGGAGGATGGCACTTGAGCAATGGAAGCTTGAAGGCAGTTTGGATGCAATGTAAATAGAAGAGAGATAACATAAGAGATCTGAGCTTGGCAATGCAATTCCTAGCAAGATTCAGAAGAACAATACAATGCAAGATACAAAAAAATTCTAAGGCCTTTTGCTTGAATACAAGTATGGAATATATAACAATTAGGGTTGGGATGTGCCTTCATGCACAAGGCAAGAAGAGGTAGTTCTAACTAACTAAAGCACATACAAAAATAGAAGAGGGAAAGAGAACCAAGTAATAAAAACTATTTTTAGACAATTTGGCCCACAGATACATGTTAAAAGTGAAGTTCGGTGAATTGTCGCATGTTAAAAACACGAATGACTGAATTTAGAAAAATCGAGTTAGGATCACCGCCCTACTGGGTGTCAATTTTAGAACCACCTCCCGAGGCAGTGGTGGCTTTCCTAGCACTAAAGGCCAAAACATATGCAGAAAGAGGTAGAAATCTAAAAAAAGTGTGGGAAGGCTAAGTAAAGATGTCTAGGCAACAAATATACACTGCAAATGGGTTTTGGAGCTCGAACACCTTCTAGATATGACTTAAATCATCATTGGGGAATTTTGTAACCGTTTTCTGAAAATTTAGCACATGTAATTTTGGGTGCATACATATTGCGCCCTTGGAGAAGTGTCTTAGCCATGAAAAGGCATAAAACATAGAGTCCGAGTATGGAATTCCTGAAATGGGCAGTTAGAAGCTATACATGAACGCGCTAGTGTGTGAAACATCGCCATCCAAATTCCCGCTACTTGCAAGAGAAAGAAGAATCAAGTGCAGATAGACAAAATATCAAAAAATAAACACTAAATGAAAATGACAAAAGGAATTACCATTTATGCAGGGACATAGAGATATACTGCGCCAACGCTCCACTTCTGTAAACACATACACTCAAAACAAGTTCAAAACATATATATATATATATATATATATATCTAAACAACTCAATTTTTAAATTCATTTGTGCATATTTGGTTTGGTGAATTTGGAGCTCTGGGCCTATGGTGACCTTTTCTGACGAGAGTACAACCGAAAAGACCGTTATGAGATCGTGATCATTCCTCCATGAGTAGGAGATCAGCCGATCTTTCTAAGGTTGGTTTTTTTCACTTTTTCCTTTTCATACCTAAAATATAAAATGTTTGAAAATTTTACCTAGGGGGGACTATTTTCAAGATTTCTTATCTTAAATGAGTCACTAGGGGGCGCCCATAGGGCTATCTTTTATTTTGTCAAAAATGGTCAATTTTTGTGTTTTTGGGTATAATTTCGGGTTAAGGACGTATTTCAAAAATCGTCTCAGGAGTGCCACCCAAAGCGGGGCGGCGGTCTGGAATCGACACCCTGACCGGGTGGCGGTTTTGAACAGAATGACCAAAACGTGCATTAACTTGATTTTTTTGGATTTTTGATGTTTTGTCATGTTTTTGGTGAGCTTGTCTTCTTGTATACGTTACTAACTTGCTCTTTTTCCATGTTTTTGTGAATCTAGAAGAAGGATGAGCACATCCATTAGATCCAGAGAGAGGGAGTGTGATTGGCTCCTTGGGATCTTGGATCAGTTGACTCAGGCCAAGAGGGACACTCTCCAGAGGGCATGCATCTGGAGGATTGCATGATGTTCCCCATGTTGCCCCTGCTAGTCACATATTGTGTGACTTATTTTCTTATTGGGACACAGACCATAACACTTTTCGGTTGTTGGGTGCCAGAGGTGAGTGGACCATCACCTTGGAGGATGTATACCACATTCTTGGGCTCCTAATACTTGGGAGGAGACTGACTCTGGAGACAACAGGATCCAGGGCTGAGATGACTCAATGGGCCACCTACATGGGAGATGTCATTGTTTCATTTGGTTCGAAGAAGGGAACTAGGTTCCAATCCATTTCCACTGCTCTTATTCCTATCATCCGTAGAGCCATCATGGGCATCTTGTCCTCCCGACTAATCGGGGACAAGGGAGGTGACACCCTTATATATCACTAGGCTCCTATCATTATACGATTGAGGCACATGGCCGTACATACGCCTAGGGATCAGACATCTTAGGGACTACCTACCATGACTTATACAGGGGTAGTCGATTGTAGGCGATCACCGAGCCACTCTACTCTTGTTATGACATAGGTTTATGAGCACATCACCCCATATAAAAGGGGAGTACGGGGTATTAGATCCAAGGGTTGTTCGGGCGGTGAGTTGGACAACTATGTCGGTTCTTAGGACACCTCATCAGCCAAGTGGCTTCTCTGACCACAACAGACATGGTTTCCACTCCCTACCAGGACATGGCAGGGTTATGGGGATAGGAGGTGACCATGGTGGTAGCTTTTTCTACCACAGGCTAGTTAGTTGACAGGGTCGGGAGAGTCGAGACTCATCCATTTGATCGGGTTCGTCGGTTTTTTTGCCTCCGTATGTTGACATACTTCCCTAGTGGTATTGGTCTATAGGACCATTCAAGAGGCCTAGAAGGGCCCTAGAGGAGATCCCGGATGGACAATGGCTACCCCAAGGGTCCCTATTGTAGTTAGGCATGTGGTCCGTGCTTGATGAGCATTTGGTGCCCCTTGAGCATCTTTGCTTCAGATTGTAGCCACTCTTGCTCATAGTGGAGAGGAGGATGGGCTAATTGACATAGACTCCTATTCTGAGGAGCACACAGGAGATGAGACCAAGGAGGATTTGGTTGGGGAGGAGGCGGAGGATGAGGCGGCTAGTATTGAGGCTGGCGGGGAAGCCCATAAGGAGGAGGAGGAGAGTGAACTGAGTGGAATGATACCCAAGATATGCTGAGAGTAGCGTATGAGGAGGCGAGTGTGGAGAGAGAGAGACATTAGTATCAGAGGAGACAATTCCTCGAGGCGGGGAAGGGGATGATGAGTCCATGATGGGACAACATTTGGCCTCTAAATTTGGGGAGGCCATGTAACCACCACCAGCAATGAATACCCAATGACCCTACCTAGATGCCAGGAGATCCAAGTATGTTTAATACTCTTTTCTCGACTTTGTTACTGAAATTGTTAGTTTGGTACTATCTTTTTATTTGTGTTTTGTGGTTTTCTAACTTACATGTTTCTTCTTCTTTTATTTCTTGCAGCAACTACATAGGAGTGGTGAGAGCTTATATGATGAGTGTGCATGGACACCCTATTGATTCCCTCGGGAAGACCCAAGGTGAGCTGGCGAGGATTCGGGCCATCCGCTAGTAGTTGATAGACACACTGACATGTTTGCTCTTGTTTGGAGGATAACGAAGGTGGTGACCTCCCTTCATAGCCTGTGCGGAGTTCTTTGAATATGAGACCACCGAGTGTTTGATGAGGTGGAGCCATTCCTGTAGTAAGATCACGACTAATGACCCCTGCCATGAGCATTCACACCATTCGGTTCATTCCCAACATCTTTGCATCCACGGTAGGAGCCCGGACATGGCCATGCACTATCCGAGGGATCCCATGGGACCGATAGGCCATTAGGCCGTTTATTTATTTGTTTCCATTTTTCAGGTGCTATATGATTTTTTTTATATATCGGGCTCATTGCTAGCATTTTGAGCACGCCTTAGCATGTGATGACATTATATACAAACTTGAGTCACCATGATATATACAGACTTTTATTTTTGTTTTGGTAATCCATTGTATCTGAGTTGAATTTCTTTTGGCTTATTTCTCATGTGTACTCTAGACATTTAGAATTTCCATTTTTCTATGCTTTTCAAAATGTATGCAGTGGATGTGAATGATAACAAAATGATTTCTTTTTGTATTTTATAATGTTGATATATGATAATGCAAACACATTATGATGTTGAACTTTAGTTTCCTTAAGAAATATTTGATACTTCATGTTGTCTTGGAAAAATGTGGTGATATAATGATGTGATAGGATGCAAGGGCTCAACACCAAAAGCCAGAAAGGGCACAAGTTATGAAAGTTTGTTGAATGGTAATGATGAGGGAAAGACAATGGCTTGGCATAACCAAATTGAGACGCTACAATCTCACTCTAATCAAGTTACTTCATAGTTTAGAATGTGAATTGCTTTCTAGTTTATCTAGACTTAGATCCGTCGATGGCCACTTGGTTGAAAAAATATGGTTTAGAGGTTTTAAAATATTTTGGAATTTTAGACATCTAACTCACTTTTTTTTTTACTTATGATTTCACAATATTTGAATGAATTGTTTCTAACTTTCAAGTTTATCAAAGAGACCCCTACACCTTGTCCCATGCTACCATTAGGAACCATGGGTTCATCACTGTAGAAAAAACTTGCAAATGGGACTCTATTCCTAAACCTAATCTTGTTTTTACAAGGAGACTAAGGGATAAAAGGACGGGGATAAAAGAAATCAAACTAAGCTATAAGGTGATGCACGAAGGAATGATGAACATTAGTTTTCTTGATAGACACAAACCAACAAAATACATACAATAATCAAGCATAGATAACCGATTTATAATGAAAGACTAGATGAGAGAAAAGGAGACAAGAAAGGATCTAAAATCAATCAAAAACGTGTTTTATTGCTCTGTAGATTGATATAATGCATTACAAATGGCCAAAAGGTAGGAAACGTATTGCAATTTAAATGGAAGGTCTGAACTCCATGAATTCCTTTGCCAGAAGGAAAGGGGAGCCTACAAAAAAAAAGAATGTCCAACCCTTTACAATGAGTTTCGACCTGACTTTTATAGATTCAACATAGAGAGGGAGAAAGAGAGAGAAGTGGGAAAAAAATAGGTGAAGCTCAACCACTGCTATTAATGCCTCCTACAAAATCTGCCCCCAAATCTATCTTGACTGCATCAATTTCTTATTTGGTGCCTCGAAGGAGGAGGAAACGATGGATCAGATTGAATCGATCTGGTTGTTGGGGAAAAATAGATCCTACATTAATGGCCCTGAAGATGTTTCTCCATTTTCTCCCACCTAACCTCCCAAACTTAAAGTTTCAGATCTCCATGGTGTAGATGAGGCTGAGATCTTTCCAACGGTGTCATATTTGTAATATTTTGAGCCCGAGTTGAAAGATATGCCCCTTGAAATTTGTATGGGTTCATACAAAAGGGGGAAAACTAGTTTGAAAAATGGGCCCCCTTTTTAATATGGGACACATGTGGAGGGCTGGCGCATGTTTGAGGGTGGCCTCTATATTTTCTCTTGGAATGGCATGGGGCTGACACGTGGCTTCCTCCATTATTGCCTGCTCAATTTCTATGTTTTTGGCTAAGTCCTTTGCTCGGCGGGGTCATATTTCTTGACCGGGGACACGTGGGTCTTGGCACTCATTTGAAACCCTCTCTTTATTTGACCCTTGAGTTAGCACCATTTGGACACTTGGCACTCTCCCCATCCTGCCACCATGCATTGACTATTCAACCGACTCTGTCCCCTTTTTGAGACTGGACGTGTGGAGGCTCGCGCTTGCTTGAAAGCTCGATCAAGATTTTCCTTTGAAGGAGCGTCGAGTTGACACTTGGAAGCCTCTGTAGGTCTTTGGAATTTTCAATGACCTCCCTCTTACCTTTTTAGACCTTGGACTACGTGGTGGAGCTGGTGCTTGTTTGAGCCTCTCTTTTGGATTTACCCTTGGAGATGCACCACTTGGACACGTGGTCTCTGCCAACACTTCTATACTTAGCCTTTTTTGAGGCCCACCCTATCTGCCTTTTGACCTCTATTGACCATTTTCTACGTGGAGGGCTGGCGTGAGTTTGAGTCTCCACCTTGGGCTCCCATTTTGGAATTACGTTGAGCTGACACTTGGCCCCTTCTGCCGAGTCGAAGAGACTTTTCAATGGCCATGCAAACTTTTTGGGGCTCTGGACATGTGGAATCCTGGCACTCATTTGAGCTTCCCTTTTTGGATTCAACTTTGGAGAAGCACATTTGGACACGTGGCTCTCTTTGCCACTCCTCCTCCATACTTAGTGATTTTTGGACTCATTCTGAACTGTTTTGAGCCGAAGACTTGGATCTTTGTCGTTTCTTCTTTTCTTACTCTGGCTTCTTTGTGACACTACTCCTCCTTCTCTGACCTGTTATTCTATTTTGAGCCCACATGTAACCTGTTAAATAGATTTAAGACACGGATTCACTTCGACAACCCAGAGCCATTTTTTTTCTTTTTTTCTACACATAGGGTCATTTGATCTTTTTGTAGGCCCCGCCACTCCATTGTTGAGTCCCTTAACCTTATTTGACCTGAATTTGCAAGATTTAAATCATGATTTCTCTGGTTCTTTTTTGTGGGGTTATGGCTGATCCAATATTTTCCCGGGGGTGAAATATGGATAAAATTTGGTGACTCACGGGGTATATCTCTGTTAGATGAAAAGACCAATTGCCTTGTCATATCCATTGGGCATGGAGTCGAGAAAATGATGGTCGATACTGATCCTCCTCTCGATTCACAAGCCCATTGTTTGCACTCTCAATTTTCATAAGAAATCTTAAAATGATGGTTTCTGAGAGTAGAAAATTGCTTTGACCTAGGGCTTCATCTGTCTCTGAATGGGTTATGCAAGAGAAACAAAACAACACCACAACTATATACAAAATTTGAAATCATACATGCTCAAGTAGAACATGCAGAGTGTGTAAAGCACTTAGGAGAAAATCAACCTAAACTACAACAAGACAATGTGCACAAGCACTTAGAGGAATGAGAAACTAAACTAATATGTACAAGGTGAGAACTTTCCTTCTAGTAGTAGTGTTTAAGATAGATTCCATTCATTGGAATCTGTAACTCTTCACCATCAATGTAGACAATTGGAAAGCATTGCTACTTTTACATTTTGTGACCATGTAAGGGCCACTCCAAATGGCATCAAACTTGGAATGCCTTCTGGTTTTCCCGATCTGCATCCCATTTCAAAACTAGGTCTCCTTCTTGGAAGGTCCTTGTTCTTGCCTTCTTGTCGAAGCATCTCTTGATTGAGACCTGATCCTTCTCCATTGTTTGAAGTGCATGTTCTCTGGTTTCTTCCAACTCCATCAGCTCTGCATACCTAGCCTCCATTGGTTCAAACTTAGACATCTCCAGCTGCTTCATGAGTTCCAATGCGTTGGAAACTCAAGTGATATAGGCAACACTTGCCTCTTTCCCATAGACAAGTTTGAATGGAGAGCTTCTGTAGACCTCTTGGGTGTTGTCCTATCAGCCCATAAGGCTGATTTGAGTTTCATGTGCCAAGTTCTCTGATTTTCATCTAGAGTTCTTTTGACAATCTTTAGCAGGTTCTTGTTTGTGGACTCTGCTTGGCCATTACCTTGAGGGTAATAATTTGATGAAGTGCTCAAGTAAATCCCATTCCTAATGGCCCATCCTGTGATTTTGGAACCTATGAATGCCAATGCATTGTCTGATATAATGGTGGTTGGCACTCCAAACCTGGTCACTATCCCTTCATAGAAATCTAGTATGCTAGACTCATTAGCTTCTTTGAGTGCCATTGCCTCGGTCCACTTGGTGAAATAGTCTGTTGCCATCAGAATCCATTTGTGGCCTTGGCTCGAATTTGGATTGATGACCGATGAAATCCAATCCCCATTGCATGAATGGTTGGTCAACTGAAATTGGGTGTAATGGAAGTCTTTGCTTAGCCTTTCTTTGCCTTTGAAGAATGCACATAGTTCTTGCACTTTTTGATCCATGCATAGTAGTCACTAAACACCCTAGGCCAATAATAACCCACCTTCATGATCTTGAGTGTTGTCACCCATGGAGAAAAATGGCCTCAGCTGCTTCATCATGGAACTCTTGTAACACTCTCTCAACCTGATTTGTCCCAATGCATCTTAATAGAATGCCATTGATGTCCCTTTTGAACAAGATGCCATCAATAAGCACATATGGGATGGCTTGTAGTCTGAAGTGTCTCCTTTTTGTTTTACTCATTTCTGGAGGACACATGCCTATTTGAAGGAAGTGCACCAATACTTTGAGTCCAACAAGGAGTGGGTACATCATCATTTTCTTCCTCTTGACTATTTTGTAGGACAAAAACAACTTCCTTTTCACCACTTTTTGCTTCATCTTGTTGACTTGAGGCTAGTTGTTCACACAATCCCTTCCCATGGACCAGCTTAGTGACCTTGATCTCAATGTCATACTCCATGACATGAGTGATCCATCCTGCATGTTTTTCATTAGATCCTTGCTGAGAAGGAAGTCTTTAACTCCTGCATGGGAGACTAATAGTTGGATTTTATTGTTTGAAACCAGATGCTTAAACTTCTTTAACCCTCTGATCACTGCCAGGACTTGCTTTTCGATGAAGGAGTATCTCACTTCATAATCTTCCAGGACCCTGGCTGAAGAAAGCAATTGGCTGCTCTCTATATCCTTTGTTTTGTTGTACTAGGATTGCGAAATTGTGTCACTACCACCAAAGGCATATAGTATGAAGTCCTTAGAAAATTTGGATTCATGAGAGTTGGGGCTTGTGATATAGCTTCTTTGATGGCCTCAAAACTTGCTTTTCCTTCAGTTGTCCACCTAAACACCAAACTCTTCTTCAACATCAACGTTATTGGCTTGACAAGGGCAAAGTTTGGTACAAACACTGGACAAAATTGATTTTCCTAAGAAGCTTTGAAGAGATTTCTTATGGCTTGGCAATGGCAATGCTCTTATTGCTTCAACTCTCTCTGGGTCAATTCCAAACCTTCCTTTGACACAATATGGCCTAGAAGCCTACCCTCATGGGCCAAGAATATGCATTTTTTAGGGTTCAATGATACCCCAAATCTCCTACACCTTTGAAACACCTGCCTTAGGTGAAAAAGGTGGTCTCTTTACATTTTGGAGAACATAGTAATGTCATCCAGATAGATCAGTACTATTTTGTTGATCATCCCTTTGAATGCCATATCCATTTCCCTTTGGAAAGTGGCTCGCATTAGACAATCCAAATGGCATTTTTTTGTAGGCATAGGTGCCCCATTTGGTGGTGAAAGTTGTTTTGAACTGATCATCTTCTTTCACCATTATCTGGTTGTACCCTGAGTAGCCATCTAGGAGAGAGAATCTCTCTGATCTAGACACCACTTGCAAGATTTGCTCCATTGAGGGGAGTGGGTAGTGATCTTTGAGGGATGCTCTGTTCAAGTCTTGAAAGTCTACACACACAACCTAATCTCTCCATTCTTCTTCCTAATTGGGACCAAGTTTGTAACCCAACTTGAGTGTTTGATTGGAAATATGATACTTGCCTCTATCAACTTGTTTAGCTCTTTCTTCATCAGAGGTTCAATGTGTGGATTAATTGGTCTCTGCTTTTTCTGATGGGCTTAGCATCTGGATCTAGTTTGATTGTGTGTTGTGCTAACTTTGGATTGAACCCTCTTAGGTCTTCATAGCTCAAGAAAATACATCTGGAAACTCTTGGAAAAGTTGCATGAATTCATACCTTTCTTTCTCGGTGGCCACTTTGCCAATTTGAAGTGTTTTCCTTCTCAACTAGAATTGACTCTGAATCTTCTCCTTTGATCTGTATATTAGCCTTCTCTTTTCAAAACTGATCATTAGGATTGAAGATAGACTCCAATGTCACTAAGCCTTTGGGAAGCTTGTTTGTATGTAGCTGCACTACTTGATCTCCATATTGCTTCTCTAATTTGTTTTGATTTCTAGTTGAGAATTCAGCTTCCTCTTACAAAAAAATTGATGATCTGTGATCATTCTCAAACACCTGCCAACATGTGTTGTTATCTGGCACTATTGGCCTCACAATCACATGGATATGTGGTTGTCCTTTGTCCCTCTTGATGTTTTCAACCACATCAAATGTTTCTCAACTACTGCAAGCCTATCAGTAACTTCGTTCTCCTTCCTAGGTATGGACACAATGTTGAAGGCTTGAAATCCTCAATGAGATCCCATACCCTATTCTTGTAGCTTTTGAGTAGGTCATTCTTGACAACATTTTGTCCTTTGACTTGATTGGAAACTAGTTCATTGTCACCAAACACTTGCAAGTTCTTGATTCCTCATCTTCTAGCCCAATACAATCCATGAACCAAAGCCTCATATTCTGTAGTGTTATTTGAGTAGGAAAATTGGAAATGGAAAGTTGAGTAATATTTCATACCTTGGGGTGACACAATCATAGCTCCTCCTCGGCTCCTTGCCTACTTCTTGAGCCATCAAAGAACAATTTCCATACTTCATTGTCATCTTTGTGTTTTGGCTTAATGATGTCAGGAAGAGGATGATTCTCCTCATGTAGGCAATAGACTCCTAGCTCAGATTCTTCCATCTCCTTATAGGGATCAAAAGCATGTCTTTTGACCACCCATTCATCAAGAGTCAGGTCAGGATACACCCCACCTTGGTATCTGCTTTGAAGTGTTTAGGAGGTCCTCTGATCAAAAGCTGAACAATTTGCATTGATTGGGCTAGGCACATAAGACTCAATGTGATAATCCACTATGGGCTCGAGATTTGATTGTGGCCTTCACTCCATACCTTGTTCTAAAGAGCATATGTGACAGTCAGTAGACAAATAGCCTCAATTTTGGTAGTGAAGTCCTGGACAAACACAATGCAAAATGTGGTGGCAAGTCTATGAATGATACGTTCTGCAATATAGTCACATTGGGGTAGGCATGTAGAGTGAGGCTTAGATCCTTGATGATTCCAATAGTTTCATTGTTGTCCCATCAATTGTACTACCCCTCTAGAGATGACTTCATATTGGAGACCCAGTTGATCAGCTATTTGTTTGGGCATTACAGAACTACTTGCCCCGAATCAATCATGTAATTATGCACCAATTTTTCCCCAATGATTAATGAAACATAGAATGGAGGAGGTCTCAGGTTCTTACCTTGTTTCTCTCGATGGTTTCCCCAGGTTGAGTTGTATTGGTAAGCACTTTCTCTTGTTGGTTAGGGGTTGATTTGAGCTTGACCAATTTTGCATGGTAGTCTACAATAGATCCCTCTGCCTGGAATGGCTAGTGACTCCCATAGTGAAATGTTCACACTTGTCCTCTTCATTTTCTCAATGATATTAAATGAGCTATCCTTCTGCTTTGCCCCTTCCTGGCACATTTTTCTCTTGCACATGGGTTGTTACAACTGGTGCTGAGTGGATTTGGAAGGTGGCTTGGATTGGCTCTGCATATTGGGAGTTGTATTTTGGATGCCAATACCTTGTGGAGAAATGGAGGATTGAGGATCACTGAGTTTGGTGAATGTCCTTCTCAATATTTCTCTTCTTGGACCATGTATTGGTAGCTATACTTTGAGAAGGAGTCTGATTCATTCCACAGAAGTCTTCAGCTTGCCAATTGACAAGCATAGTTTCACTTGGAGGTCCCTCTTGTTGAGCTCCTTGTTCTGCTGATTTTCTTCTTGGCTAGGTTCTTGTGACACACCAATGGTTTGCACCATCAGAGCTTGATTTAGTGCACCATTGAAGCACATCGATTGATTATGTGGCTGATTGCATGGGAAACACCAATCATATTCTTGTGCCATGTTATTTGTCTTTGGAACCAATGCCCTTGATGTTGAAGTTGTGTTTGGATCATATGACCTAAAAGGTCTAGCAGCTTGAGGTTGTCCTTGGTGTTGACTCTGAGTTACAGCCTGGGCTTGTGGTCTATTTTTTTGATATGGGGGTCTAAGCCTGATACTGAGCTTGAGGCTGATATGGCCTAGAACTCTTTGAGCTTGCTATCTTTTGATGGTTACTAACTCATTCCCTAGGTTTTGAAGTTGTTTCATAATTTCTTGAACCTCCTTTGAGGTGGTAGATGATGAGGTGGAGGCTTCAACTGAACTTTGACTCTGGGAGTAGGTATAGGAGCTAATGTGGGTGTTTGGATGGTACTTGGGTTTCCTAATTCGGGGTATAGAGGCATGGATGGCCTAGGAGCAAGTTTTTCAGCCTAAATTAAATGATTCTCAGCTCTATGGAAAGGCTATAAGTTGCAGGTAAGGTTGTGCCCCCATTGAATGAATCATTAAAGCAATATCAGAATTTAAAGCTCTAAGAAAGTATAAGAAGGCACCTTCTTTAGTGGGCTTTACTACTCGTTGGAATCTGTCCCAAGTCCATTGAAATATGAGGTTGAAATCCATCAACTACTCATTTGGAGCTCTCTTGATTGTTGTCAGTTTGCTCAGCAAGGATAAGTTATCTCCTTTTTCTCCAAATTGGTCGTGAAGAGCTGTGCACAGATGGTCCCAAGATTGAATAGAGCTTGCTTCTAGGCTCTTGAACCATTGTGAAGCTTTACCCTTGAGTGAAGAGGCTAGAAACTTGACTGCAATGTCCATCTTAGTGATCTCATGGATTATATAGACATTTGCAATATCTTGAACGTGGTCACTAGGAGAAGTCTAGTTTTCTCCAGTGAAATATGGGATGCTCTTTAATGTTGCCACTGGGACTGGATTTTGTGCATTCAGAGTGAGTGGGCTCTTTGCTTAGTGAAATTGACATAAGGATTTGGTTTGTGCCATCTGATCGGCTTGAGCACCCTTCTTGATTGAAAGAATGACCTACTAGGAGGAGGTGTTGATAAGGCTCTGTTTGGTGGAGATAGAGACCTTTGGGCTCTTCTTCCTCTTCTCCTTCTGTCTGGAGACAAGTGTATGTGTACAAATTGTCCTTCTTCTCTTGTTCTTGACCTTGTTTGTATCCTTCTCATGAACTTGGGAAACTTGGACTGCTAAAACTAGTGGATTTTGTCCCTTTTGGAGTCACCAGATGTGTAGTTCTTAAAGCTTCTTAAAAGCTAGAATCATAACAAGTGCACATCAATCTTATTGTAATAAAGATGGAGACTTCTTTGTCCCACCGGGCATGCCAAAAATTGTTAGTGAAAAATCACAACACCCCCAAATGAGTCATCAGATCTACTTTTCTAAGGTAGATTCATTTGGTGTGATTCACATAACATTGAGTTTTCCCCAAAGTGTGGGACTTTGCAAATGGGAAAACTCTCAGATTAAAGGTTGGTTCCTATTCCTTTGTTTAGGTGCATGCGTGGAAACTTGCAGAGGACCTATTCCTAAACCTAATCTAAGTTTTACCAAGGAGACAGGGATAAAAGGAATACAAGAAATCAAAACTAAGCTATAAGGTGATGCACCGAAGGAATGATGAACATTAGTTTTTTGATAGACACAAACCAACAAAATACATATGATAATCAAGCACAGATAACTAGATTTATAATGAAAGACCAGATGAGAGAAAAGGAGACAAGAAAGGATCTAAAATCAATCACAAATGTGTTTTATTGCTCTGCAGATTGATATAATGCATTACAAATGGCCAGAAGGTAGGAAACATATTACAATTTAAATGGAAGGTCTGAACTCCATGAATTCCTTTTCCAGAAGGAAAGGGGAGCCTACAAAAAAAAAAGAATGTCCAACCCTTTACAATGAGTTTTGACCCTACTTTTATAGATTCAACATAGAGGGAGAAAGAGAGAGAAGCGGGAAAAAATAGTGAAGCTCAACCACTGCTATTAATGCCTCCTATAAAATATGCCCCCAAATCTGTCTTGATTGCATCAATTTCTTATTCGGTGCCTCGAAGGAGGAGGAAACGATGGATCAGATCGAATCCAACTGGTTGTTAGGGCAAAAATAGATCTTGCATTAATGGCCCTAAAGATATTTCTCCATTTTCTCCCACCTAACCTCCCCAAACTTAAAGTTTTAGATCTCCATGGTGTAGATGAGGTCGAGATCTTTCCAATGGTGTCAGATTTACAATATTTGAGCCTTGAGTGAAAGATATGCCCCTTCAAAATTTGTATCGGGTCCATATAAAAGGGTGGGAAAACCTAGTTTGAAAAATGGGCCCCCTTTTTAATATGGGACACGTGGAGGGTTGGTGCTTAGGTTTGGGGGTGGCCTCTATATTTTTCTCTTGGAATGGTGCGGGGCTGACACACGTGGCTTCCTCCATCGGCTGCTCAATTTCTATGTTTTTGGCTAAGTCCTTTGCTCGGCGGGGTCATATTTCTTGACTGGGGACACACGGCGTCTAGCACTCATCTGGAAACCCTCTCTTTATTTAACCCTTGAGTTAGCCATTTGGACACTTGGCACTCTCCTGCTAGCTTGCCACCATCATGCATTGACTATTCAACCCAACTCTGTCCCCTTTTTGAGACTGGATGTGTGGAGGCTCCATGCTCGCTTGAAACTCTCGATCAAGATTTACCTTTGAAGGAGCATCGGGTTGACACTTGGAAGCCTCCATAGGTCTTTGGAATTTTCAATGACCTCCCTCTTACCTTTTCGGACCTTGGACTACGTGGCGAGTGGTGCTTATTTGAAGCCTCTATCTTTTGGATTTACCCTTAGAGATGCATCGCTTGGACACATGGTAGTCTCCATTAGCACTTCTATACTTAGCCTTTTTGAGGCCCGCCCTATCCGCCTTTTGACCTCTATTGACCATTTTCTACGTGGAGGGCTGGTAAAAGTTTGAGTCTCTACTTTAGGCTCCATTTTGGATTTTTGGACATTGCGATGAGCCGACACTTTTGATCCCTCTGTAACTTTTTGGTTAGCTACTTTTCAATGGCCATGTAACTTTTTGGAGCTTCTAGACTGGATTCAAATTTAGAGAAGCACCATTTGGACACGTGGCTCTCTCCACCGCCTCCCTCCATACTTAGCCAATTTTGGACTCATTACGAAGCTGTTTTGAGCCCGAAGACTTTGGATCTTCACCGTTTCTTCTCTTTCTTTGTCCTGGAATGTGAGCTCGTAGGTCTAAGTCATTTTCTTCATAATTTCCTTATTGTAGGACTTGTCTTGGATAAATTTACCGGGGGAAATTTTGGATAATAGATACTTTGAAAATTTGAAGAGATGATCGAATGTTTGCCATTGTTTTGAGAAGTTTTTAGGAGTTACTAAAATAATAAGTCCCTTGATCACAAATTTTACTGAGAATGGAGCAAGTGAAAGCGTAATTCGAGATGCGATAATGTACATATGAAAATACTAGTGGATCATGCGTAATACCTCTTGGTGTAGATAGCTCACATATTTGTTAAAATCTTCACCCTCTAGTGTACATAGGTGAAATGTGCCATTTTTGTAGTCTTCTACTACTTGATATGGACCCGACCACATGGGTGAATTTTCTTCCTTCTTTGATCTTTTTGTCTATCGGCTATAAAGTCTCAAGACCAAATCTCCCTCATATATTTCATGCAAGTAGACCTTCTTATTGTATTATCGACACATCCAGTCGGCATAAGTTCTATGTCATTGTTCAATGTTGAGTCTAGCCTCATCAAGAATTTCTAACTAAGAGAGTCACACTTCTCGATAGTGTCCTTCTCCCAAGATTCCTTCTAGTGAAATACATAGACTTAATATTTCGACCTCGAGTGGTAAAAGCTGCTTGTTAGTGTGAAATCACAACACCCCCAAATGAGCTCTAAAAATCTACTTTCTAAAGCGAGATTCATTTTGAGTGATTTGTATAACATTGGATCATTCCCAAGTACTGTAGGACTTGTAAATGGGAATGATCCTCTAGAAAAGGCTAGTTCCTCTTCCTAAACTACCTACCACAAGCTATTCTATTGCAAAATGGGAAAATTTGGTTCCCCCAAATGAGTTCTACAGGTCTGCCTTTTCTAAGGCAAAGTCATTTGGTGTGATTGCGTAACATTGAACTTTCCCCAAGGTGTGGGACCTTGCAAAATGGGAAAGCTCTCCAGATTGAAGGTTGGTTCCTTATTCCTCTATTTAGGTGCATACATAGAAACTTGCAGAGGATTTGTTCTTAATCCTAATCTAAAATTTACCAAGGAGACAAGGATAGAAGGAATACATAAATTAAAACAAAGCTAAACTACGAGGTGATGCACCAAAGGAATGATGAACACTTATTTTTCTAATAGACAAAAACCAACAAAATACATACAATAAACAAGCACAGATAGCCAGATATATAATGGGAGACCAGATGAAATCAAAAGAGACAAGAAATGATCTAAAATCAATCACAGATGTGTTTTATTGCTTTGTAGATTGATATAGTCCATTAAAAAGTAGCCAAGAGGTAGAAACGTAATGTAATTTTTGATGGAAGGCATGAACCCCATAAATCCCTTTGCTAAGAGGAGAAGGGAGCTTACAAAACAAAGAATGTCCAACCCTTTACAATGAATCCTTCCCCATATTTATAGACTCAACTTTGAAAGAAGGAGAGAGAGAAGCAAGAAAAGTAGGTCGGAACTCAACCACTACTATTAATGCTTCTGATAAAATCTACCCCCAAATCCATTTTTACTACATCGATCCTTTGTTCGATGCCTTGAAGGAAGAGGAAATGGTGAAACAAATCAAATCTGATTTGGTTGTTGAGGCAAGAAGATCCTACATTGAAAGCCCGAAGACGTTTCCTCCAATTTCCTTTACCTAACCTCCTCAAAAAGTTAAAGTTTCAAAGCTCCATGGCATAGGTGAGGCCGAGATCTTTCCAATGACATCATATTTTCAATATTTTGAGCCCTGAGTTGAAAGATATTCCCCTTCAAGGTTTGTATCAGGTCTGTATAGGAGGGTGGGAAAACAACTTGAAAAATGGGTCCCCTTTTGATATGGGACACGTGGCAGCTAGATTGGAACAAAATCGGGCCTACGGATCTATAATTTATCTTTTGCCCTTTCCTCCGATTCCTCTCTTTGGCTTTGACTCGGGCCCAAATGCTGAATTTTTCCTTGGGTGGAGTTGTGGTTGATCTAATATTTGGCACGAGGTAAAACATGGATAACAATTTGGTGACTCACATGGGTATCTGCCTGCTAGATGAAACGACCAATTGCCTTGTCATATCCGTTGGGCATGGAGTTAATAAATATGGTTTGATACTAATTTTTCTCTCGATTCATGAGCACTGGATGCTTACACTCCCACTTTTCGTAAGAAATCTCGAAATGAAGGTTTCGAGAGTAGAAAATTGTTTTAACCCGGGGCTCATCCATCTCTCTCGAATGGGTGCACAAAAGCCACAAAATAACAACACACTATATACAAAATTTGAAATCATACATGCTTCAAATGGAATATGCAGAGTGTGCAAAGCACGTAGGAGAAAAAAATCTACACTACTGAGAAGACAATGTGCATAAGCACTTAGAGGAATGAGAAAAATAAACTAATATGTACAGGTGAGAACTCCCCCTTTAGTAGCGAGTGCTTAAGATAGATCAAATTTACTGGAATCTACAACTCTTCACCCTCCAATGTAGACAATTGGAATGCATTACTACTTTTGCGTCTTGTGATCATATAGGGACCATTCCAGATGGCATCAAATTTGGAATGCCTTCTTGGTTTTTGTTGATCTGCATCCCATTTCAAAACCAGATCTCCTTCCTGGAAGGTCCATGCTTTTTCCTTCTTGTCAAAGCATTTCTTGACTGAAGCCTGATTCTTCTCTATTTCTTGGAGAGCATGCTCTCTGGTTTCTTCTAATTCTATCAGCTCCACATACCTGGCCTTTATTGGTCCAAATTTAGACATCTCTAGTTGCTTCACGAGCTCTAATGTTGGCAACTCAAGTGATATAGGCAACACTGCCTCTTTCCCAAAGATGATCTTGAATGGAGAGTTTCCGTAGATCTCTTGGACATTATTCTATCAGCCCAAATGGCCATTTTGAGCTTTGTGTGCAGGTCTTTTGATTTTCATAAAGAGTTCTTGATGATCTTTAGCAGGTTTTTGTTTGTGGACTCAACTTGGCCATTACCTTGAGGGTAATAGTTTGATGAAGTACTCAAATAAGTCCCATTCTTAATGCCCATCTTGTGATCTTGGAACCTATGAATGCTAATGCATTGTTTGATATAATGTGGTTGACACTCCAAATCTGGTCACTATTCCTTCATAGAAATCCAGGATACTAGACTCATTTACTTCCTTGAGTGCGATTGCCTCAGTCTATTTGGTGAAATAATCTGTCATTGTCAGGATCCACTTGTGACCTTGGCTTGATTTTGGATTAATGACTCCAATGAAGTCCAATCCCCATTACATGAAA
This sequence comes from Taxus wallichiana var. yunnanensis, assembly GCA_018340775.1. Classification (NCBI taxonomy): domain Eukaryota; kingdom Viridiplantae; phylum Streptophyta; class Pinopsida; order Cupressales; family Taxaceae; genus Taxus; species Taxus wallichiana. The sequence goes on from CM031239.1 coordinate 536,342,558, forward strand.
GGTTGGTCGGCGAGATTGGATGCAATGGAAGTGCTACTATCCTTTCCTTGCCTTTAAAGAATGCACAATTCTTGCACCTTTTGATCCATGTGTAGAGTCACTAAACACTCTGGGCCAATAATATCCTGCTTTCATGATTTTAAGTGCTATTAATCTTGGAGAAAAATGGCCTCTAGCTGCTTCAACATGGGATTCTTGTAGCACTCTCTCCACCTAATCTGTCTTAATGCATCTCAACAGAATGCCATTGATGTCCCTCTTGAACAAGACACCATCAATAAGAACATATGGGATGGCTTGTAACCTGAAATGCCTTCTTTTTCTTTACTCATCCCATGAGGACACAAGCCTATTCAAAGGAAGTGCACCATATCTTGGGTCCAACAAGGAGCAGTACATCATCTCTCCCTTCTTCTTGATCATCTTGTAGAACAAGAACAACCTCCTTTTCACTGTTTGTTTCATCTTGTTGACCTAAGGCTAGTTGTTCACACAACCCCTTCCCACGGACCAGCTTGGTGACCTTGATCTCAATGTCATATTCCATGACACAAGTGATCCATCCTCCACACTTCTCATTTAGGTTCTTCTTCTTTGAGAAGGAATTCTTTAACTCCGCATAGGAGACCAATAGTTGGATTTTATTGTTTGAAACCAAATGCTTAAACTTCTTCAATCCTCTAATTACCGCCAAGACCTGCCTCTCAATAAAGGAGTACCTCACCTCATAATCTTCCAGACTCTAGCTGAAGAAAGCAATTGGCTGTTTGGTACTCTCTTTGTTCTGCTACACCATGATTGCATAAATTATGTCGGCTGCTGACCAAAGGCATACAATATGAATTATTTCAAAAATTTTGGGTTCACAAGAGTTGGGGCTTGTGATATGGATTCTTTGATAGCCTCAAAATTTTTTTTTCCTTCAGTTGTCCACCTAAATGTTAAGCTCTTCTTCAGCATCAACATTATTGGCTTAACAAGGGTAGCAAAGTTTGGAACAAACCTACAGACAAAATTGATTTTTCCCAAGAAGCTTTGAAGAGCCTTCTTGTGACTTGGCAATGGAAATTCTCTTATTGCTTGAACTCTTTACGGGTCAACTTCTAATCCTTACTTTGATATGATATGGCCTAGAAGCTTTCCTTCATGGGCCAAGAATATGCATTTTTTGGGGTTCACGACACCCCAGAAACTCCTACATCGTTGGAACACCTACCTTAGGTGGAAGAGATGATCTACTACATTTTTGGAAAACACTGTAATGTCATCTAGATAGATCAACACTATTTTGTTGATCAGCCTCTTGAATGCCATATCTATTGCCCTTTGAAAAGTGGCTTCAGCATTGGACAATCCAAATGCCATTTTTTTGTATGCATAGGTGCCCCATTTGGTGGTGAAAGTTGTTTTAAATTGATCATCTTCTTTCACCATGATCTGGTTATACCCTAAGTAGCCATCTAGGAGGGAGAACCTTTATTACCCAGACACTACTTGCAAGATCTACTCCATTGAAGGGAGTGGGTAGTGATCTTTAAGGGAGGCTCTGTTCAAATCCCTGAAGTCGACACACAACTTTATTTCTCCATTTTTCTTTTTGACTGGGACCCAATTTACAACCCAACTTGAGTGTTTAATTGGAAATATGATGCTTGCCTCTATCAACTTGTTCAAATCCTTCTTCATCGAGAGGCTCGATATGTGGGTTGTCTGGTCTCTTCCTACTACGATGGGTGAGTAGCTGAATCCAGATTCGATTGTGTGTTGTGCTAGTTTTGGGTTTAACCCTCTTAGGTCTGCATAAATCCAAGCAAACACATCGGGAAATTCTTGGAAAAGTTGCATGAATTCATACCTTTCTTGCTTGGTGGCCACTTTGCCAATTTGAAGTGTTTTGTCTTCTCCAACTGGGATCGACTCTGAATCTTCTCATTTGATCTGCATGTTAGCCTTCTCCTTTCGGGCTGATCATTAGGATTGAAAATAGATTCAGTGTCACTAAGCCTTTGGGAAGCTTGTTTGTATCTGTATGCTATCTCGATTCCGTCGATTCTTTGCTCTAGTCTCTCGGTTTATAGCTAAGAATTAAGCTTCTTCTTGTAGAAAGTTAATGATCTATTGATCATTCTCAAACACCTGCCAACATGTATTATTATCTGGCACTGTTGGCCTCACAACCACATGGATATGTGGTTGTTCTTTGCCTCTCTTTTGAGGTTGTCAACCACATCAAATGTTGCTCCAACCACCGTAAGTCTATTAATGATTCATTCTCCTTCATAGGTATGGAAACAATCTTGAAGGCCTCAAAATCCTCCATGAGATCCCATATCCTACTCTTATAGTTATTGAGCGGGTCATTTTTGACAACATTAAGTCCTCGACACTGATTGGAAACGAGTTCACTATCACCGAATGCCTGTAAGTTCTAGATTCCCGACTTCCTTGCCCAATGAAGACCTTGGACTAAAGCCTCATATTCAACAATGTTATTTAAACAAAAAATTGGAATCGAAGGCTGAATAATATATCATACCTATGGGGGATACAATCATGGCTCCTCCTCCGGCTCCTTATCTACTCCTTGAGCCATTAAAGAAAAATTGTCATACCTCATTATCATCCTTGTATTCTAGCTTGATTAGGTCGGGAAGAGGATGATTCTCTTCATGTAGATAGTAGAAACCTAGTTAAGATTCCTCCATCTCCTTATAGGGGTCAAAAGCATATTTTTGTTGGCCCACTCATCTAGGATTAAGTCTAGGATAGATCCCACCTTTGTATCTATTTCATTAGTGTTTAGGAGGTCTTCTCGATCAAAAGTGAGCGGTTTGCATTGATTGGGATAGGAACATAGGATTCAATATGATAATCAACAATAGGTTTAGATCGATTGTGGCCTTCACCTCATACCTTTTCCTAAAGAGCATATGTGACCAATCAGCAGGACAGGTAGCCTCCGGTTTTGGCGGTGAAGTCTCAGACGGACACAAAGAAAAATGTGGTGGCAAATCTATGATTGACACGTTTTGTAAAAAAATCACATTACAACAAATTTGTAGAGTGAGGCTCGGATCCTTGATAATTCCCATAGTGGTCTTTGCTGTCCCATCTAATTGGACTACTCCTCTAGAGATGAGCTCATATTGGAGACCCAATTGATCATGTATTTGTTTGGGAATCACGGAACTATTGGCCTTAGAATCAATCATACGATTATGCACTAATTTGTCTCCAATAATCAGTGAGACATAGAAGGGAGGAGGTCTTAGGTTTTTACCTTGTTGTTCTCCATGGTTCCTCCCGTGTGAACTGCATTAGAAAGCACTCTTTCTTGTTGGTTAGGGGTTTATTTAAACTTGACCAGTTTTGCATGGTAGTTTGCAACAGATCCCTCTGCCCTGGAATGGCCAGTGACTCCCATAGTGAAATGTTCACACTTTTCCTTTTCATCTACTCAATAATATTGAATGAGCTATCTTTTTGCTGCCCCTTCCTAGACACATTTTTTTGTACATGGGTTGTTACAATCGGTGCCTGACTAGGTTTGGAAGGTGGTCTGGATTGGTTCATCATGTTGGGAGTTACACTTGGAGCACAAGACCTTGTGGAGTGATGGAAGGTTGAGGGTCACTTGAGTTCAGTGGTTGGCCTTCTCCAATATTTCTCCTTTTGGACCGTGTGTTGGCAGCCACACCTTGAGGAGGGGACTGATTCATCTCACAGAATTCTTCAGCTTGCTAATTGACAAGCATAGTCTCGTTTGGGGCTCTACCTTGTTGAGCTCCTTATTCTTGATATTCCTCTTGGCTAGGTTCTTATGGCACCATATTGGTTTTGCACCATCAAGGCATGATTTAGAGCACCAATAAAACACATTGATTATTATGTGGTGATCACATGGAAAACACCAATCATATTCTTGTGCCATATTGTTACGTCTTTGGGACCAATGCTCTTGATGTTGAAGCTATGTTAGGATCATACATCTTGAAAGGTCTAGCGAGCTTCGGGACAGGGGTAATCTGCGGTCTAGCTTGATATTGATCCTAGGGATGGTAAGGCCTGGAACTCTGAGCTTGTTGTCTTTTGATGGTCACTAGCTCATTCCCAAAGTTCTAAAGCTACCTCATCACTTCCTGAAGCTCTTTAGAGTTATTAGATGATGAAGTGGAAGATTCAGTTGAGCTCGGCTCCTAGGGGTGGGTATAGGAGTTAATGTAGGTGCTTGGCTAGTATTTGGGCTTCCTAACTCGGGTACGAGAGGCATGGATGGCCTAAGAGTGATTTTTCTAGCTTGACTCAAATGGTTCTTAGTCCCTATGGAAAGGCTATAGGTGTAGGTAATGTGGTTCCCCTCATTGATTGAATCATCAAGGAAATATCATAATTTAAAGACCTAAGAAAGTAAAAAAGGAACCTTCATTAGTGGGCTTTATTGCTATTAGAATTCTATCCTAGGTTCACTAGAATATGAGGTTGAAGTCATCGGCCTATTTGTTTGGGGCTCTCTTGATTGTTGTTAGTTGCTCTAACAAAGACAAGTTATCACCTTTTCCCAAAAGCGATTGTGAAGAGCCGTGAAAAGCTAGTTCCATTTTGGATAGAGCCTACTTCAAGACTCTGAACCATTGTGAAGCTTTCCATTTGAATGAACATGTGAGAAGCTTGACTGTAATGTCCATCTCATGGATCTCGTGGATTGTACAGACATTTGCAATATCTTGGACATGGTCACCAGGAGAAGTTTGATTTTCTCTAGTGAAATATGGGATGCTCTTTAATGCTGCAATCAGAACTAAGTTTTGTGCATTCAAGGTGAGTGGACTATTTTTGGTGAAGCTGACATATGGATTTGGTTATGCCATTTTGATTGGCCTAAGAATCCTTGCAGATCGAAAGAAAGGCCTTGCGAGGTGGAGGTGTTGACAAGGTTACGCTTGGTAGAGATGTAGACCCTCGAACTCTTCTCCATCTCCTTTCTCTACTGCAGATAGATGCAAGTATTCAAATATGCCTTCTTTCCTTACTCTAGACCAGGTTTTTCTCATGAATCTCCCAAGCTTGGGTTTCTTGAACTAGTAGATTTGTTTCTTTTGGAGTCACCGGATGTACAATTTTAAGTCTTAAAAAGTGTACATCAATCCCTCTTGTAATAAGATGGAGACTTCTTAGTCCCACAGGCATGCCAAAAGCTGTTAGCGCGTAATCATAGCACCCCTAATTGAGTTCTATAGGTATGCTTTTCTAAGGCAGAGTCATTTGGTGTGATTGCATAACATTGAACTTTCCCTAAGGTGTGGGACCTTGCAAAATTGGAAAGCTCTATAGATTGAAGGTTGGTTCCTTATTCCTCTATTTAGGTGCATACGTAGAAACTTGCAAAGGAGTTGTTCTTAATCCTAATCTAAACTTTACCAAGGAGACGGGAATAAAAGGAATACAAAAATTAAAACAAAGCTAAACTATGAGGTGATGCACCAAAGGAATGATGAACACTTATTTTGCTAATAGACACAAACCAAAAAAATGCATACAATAAACAAGCATAGATAGCCAGATATATAATGGGATACGGATGAAATCAAAAGAGACAAGAAAGGATCTAAAATTGATCACAGACATGTTTTATTGCTTCGTAGATTGATACAATCCATTATAAAGTAGCTAAGAGGTAGAAACGTAATGCAATTTTTGATGGAAGGCCTAAACCCCACAAATCCCTTTGCTAAGAGGAGAAGGGAGCCTACAAAATAAAGAATGTCCAACCCTTTAAAATGAATCATGCCCATGTATTTATAGACTCAACCTGAAAGAATAAGGAGAGAGAGAAGTGGGAAAAGAAGGTCGGAACTCAACCACTATTGTTAATGCTTCGATAAAATCTACCCCCAAATTTATCTTTATTGCATCAATCCTTGGTTCGGCACCTTGAAGGAAGAGGAAATGGTGAAACAGATCAAATCTGATCTAGTTGTTGAGGTAAGAAGATCCTGTATTGAAATCTTGAATACATTTCCTCCAATTTCCTTTACCTAACCTCCTCAAAAAGTTAAAGTTTCAGACCTCCATGGCATAGGTGAGGCCAAGATATTTCTAACAACATTAGATTTGTAATATTTCGAGCCCTGAGTCAAAAGATATGCCCCTTCAAGGTTTATATCGGGTCTATACAGGAGGGTGGGAAAAAAACTTGAAAAATGGGTCCCTTTTTATATGGGACACGTGGTAGCCAGATTGGAACAAAATTGGGCCTATGGGTCTGCAATTTATCTTTTTCCCTTTCCTCCAATTCCCTGCTTTGGCTTTGACTTGGGCCCAAATGCTAACTTTTTCCTCCGGTGAAGTTTTGGTTGATCCAATATTTAGCATGGGGTGAAATATGGATAACAATTTGGTGAATCACAGGGGTATCTGCTTGCTAGATGAAAATACCAATTGCCTTGTCTTATCCATTGGGCATGGAGTCAAGAAAGATGGTCGATACTAATTCTACATCGATTCACGAGCCTAGCTACTTGCACTCCCAATTTTCATAAGATATCTCGAAAATAAGGTTTCTGAGAGTAGAAAATTGTTTTAACCCAGGGCTTCATCTGTCTCTCTAAATGGACTACACAAAAGCCATAAAACAACACCACACTATATACAAAGTTTGAAATCATACATTGTCTAAATGGAATATGCACGAGCATGCAAAGCACTCGTGTGAAAAATAATCTACACTACAAAAAGACAATGTGCATAAGCACTTAAGAGGAACGAGAAAACTAAACTAATATGTATAGGGTGAGAACTCCCTTTAGTAATAGCGATGCTTAAGATAGATCCCATTTATTGAAATCTACAACTCTTCACCCTCTAATGTAGACAATTGAAGCCTCCATGCGTCCGGGTCTCAAAAGGGGACAAAGTCGGGTTGAATAGTCAATGAATAGTGGACGGTTGACGGATAGTGCCAAGTGTCCAAATAGTGCTAACTCAAGGGTCAAATAAAGAGAGGGTTTCCAAACAAACCCCGGATCTGTTGCGTGTCCCGGTCAAGATATATGACCCTGCCAAACAAAATACTTACCCAAAAACATAAGAAAATTGAGTAGGTCACGGAAGAAGCCACATGTCAGCCCTGTGCCACTCCAAGAGAAAAATACAGAGGCCACCCTCAAGCAAGCGCCAACCCTCCACGTGTCCCATTTTAAAAAGGGGCCCATTTTCTAACTGGTTTTCCCACCTTTTTTATAGATTCGATACAAATTGTGAAGGGGCATATCTTTTGACTCGGGGCTCAAAATCCAAAAATATGGCACCGTTGGAAAGATCTCAACCTCGTCTATGCCATGGAGATTTAAAACTTTAAGTTTGGGGAGGTTAAATGGGAGAAAAATGGAGAAATGTCTTTAGGAACATTAATGCAGGATCTATTTTACCCCAAAAAGCAGATCAGATTTGATCGATCCTCTTTCCTCCTCCTTTGAGGCCTTGAATAAGAAATTGATGCGGTCAAGATAGATTTGGGGGAGGATTTTATGGGAGGCATTAATAGCGGTGGTCGAGCTTTAATTTTTTTCCCAATTCTCTCTCTTTCTCCCTCTATGTTAAATCTATAAAAGCTGGGTCGAAACTCATTGTAAAGGGTTGGACATTCTTTTTTTTTTTTGAGGCTCACCTTTCCTTCTAGCAAAGGAATTCGTGGAGTTTAGAATTTCCATTTAAATTACAATACGTTTCTGCCTTGGCCATTTTTAATGCATTTTATCAATCTGCAGAGCAGCGATAAAACACATTTTTGATTTATTTTCGATCCTTTCTTGTCTCCACTTATCTCATTTGGTCTTCCATTACAAATTTGGTTATATGTGCTTGATTATTGTATGCATTTTTGTTGGTTTGTGTCTATCAGCAAAACTAATGTTCATCATTCCTTCGGTGCATCACCTTGTAGCTTAGTTTTGATTTCTTGTATTCCTTTTATCCCTGTCTCCTTGGCAATGTTATATTAGGTTTAGAAAATAATCCTTTGCAAATTTCACGTATGCACCTAGACAAAGGAATAGGAACCAACCTTAATCTGGAGAGTTTTCCCATTTTCAAAGTCCCACACTTTTGGGGAAAACTCAATGTTATGTAAATCACATCAAATGACGAGCTTGAAACACCAAATATGAGAGGTCATTTGGGGTGCTGTGATTTTTCCTAACATTTTTGGCCCTCCCAATGGGAGAAAGAAGTCTCCATCTTTATTACAAGTAAGATCAATGTGCACTTGCGTGATTCTAGCTTTTAAGAAGTTTAAAAAAGCGCACATCTGGCGACTCCAAAAGGACAGAGTCCACTTTGGTTTCAATAGTCCAAGCTTCCCAAGTTCATGAGAAGGATAAAACCAAGGTCAACAACCAGAGAAGAGGGACAGTTTGTACACTTATACTTGTCTTCGAGATTGAAGGAGAAGAGGAATAAGAGCCCAAAGGTCTCTATCTCCACCAAACAGAGCCTTATCAACACCTCCTCATAGTAGGCCATTCTTTTTATCAAGGGTGCTAAGGCCGATCGGGATGGCACAACCAAATCCTTAGGTCAATTTCCTTTGAAGTATCCCACTTGCATTGAATGTACAAAACCAATCCCAAGTGGCGGCATTAAAGAGCATCCCATATTTCACTAGAGAAAACCGGACTTCTCCCGGTGACCACATTTTAGACATTGCAAATATTTGTACAATCCATGAGATCATTGAGTTGGACATTATAGTCAAGTTGCTAGCCTCTTCACTCAATGGGAAAGATTCACAATGGTTCGGGAGCCTAAGGTAGGCTCTATTCAAACTTGGGACCATCGTGTAGAGCTCTTCAAGACCATTTTGGAGAAAAAGGAGATAACCTATCCTTTTTGGAGCAGCGAAAACAATCAAGAGAGATCACGAATGAGCAATTGACAAATTTCAACCTCGATTTCAACAAACATGGGACGGAGTTCCGGTGATAGTAAAGCCCATTGAAGAAGGTGCCTTCTTATAATTTCTTAGAGCTTTAAATTCGGACATTGCTTTAATGATTGATCAATAGGGGCACAACCTTACCGCATCCTATAGCCCTTGCATAGGAGGTGAGAATCGATTAATTCAAGTGGAAAACTTGCTCCTAGGCCATCCATGCCTCTATACCCCAAATTAGGAAACCCAAGTACCAGCCAAACACCCACAATAACTCCTATACCTACTCCCAGGAGTCAAAGCTCACCTAAAGCCTCCACCTCATCATCTAACACCTCAAAGGAGCTTCAAGAAGTTATGAAACAAATTCAAAACCAGGGAATGAGTTAGTAACCGTAAAAAGACAACAGGATCAGAGTTCTAGGCCATATCAGCCTTAGGTTCAGTATTAGGCTAGACCCCTGTATTAGTAAAATAGACCACTAGGTCAGGCTGTAAATCAGAGTCAACACCAAGGAAAACCTCAAGTTGCTAGACCTTTCAGGTCATATGATCCAAACACAGCTTCAACATCAAGGGCATTGGTTCCAACACAAAATAACATGGCACAAGAATATGATTGGTGTTTCCCATGCAATCAGCCACATAATCAATCGATGTGCTTCAATGGTGTACTAAATCAGGCTTTGATGGTGCAAACCGTTGGTGTGTCACAAGAACCTAACCAAGAAGAAAATCAGTAGCAAGGAGCTCAATAAGAGGGACCTCTAAGTGAAACTATGCTTGTCAATTGGCAAGATGAAGACTTCTGTGGAATGAATCGGAGCTCCTTCTCAAAGTATAGTTGTCAATACACGGTCCAAGAAGAGAAATATTGGAGAAGGACATTCGCTAAACTCATGTGATCCTCAATCCTCCATTGCTCCATAAGGTATTGGAATTCAAAATACAACTCCCAATATGTAGAGCCAATCTAAGCCACCTTCCAAATCCACTCAGGAACCGGTTGTAATAACCCATGTGTAAGAAAAAAATGTGCTAGGGAAGGGGAAACAGAAGGATAGCTCATTTAATATCATTGAGAAAATGAAGAAGACAAGTGTGAACATTTCACTATGGGAGTAACTTGCCATTCCATGGCATAGGGATCTATAACAGACTGCTATGGCCAATTGGTCAAGCTCAAATCAACCCCCTAACCAACAAGAGAAAGTGTTTACCAATATAACCGAACTTGGGGAAACCATCGAGAGAAACAAGGTAAGAACCTGAGACCTCCTCCATTCTATGTTTCATTAATCATTAGGGACAAATTGGTGCATAATTACATGATTGATTTGGGGGCCTAGTTCTGTAATGCCCAAATAAATAGCTGATCAATTGGGTCTCCAGTATGAAGTCATCTCTAGAGGGGTAGTACAACTAGATGGGACAACAGTGACAACTATTGGAATCATCAAGGATTTGAGCCTCACTGCATGGTGACCCAATGTGATTTGTATCTCAAAATGTATCGAGTCATAGACTTGCAACCACATTTTGCATTGTGTTTTTCTAGGGACGTCACTACCAAAATTGGAGGGTATTTTTCTGCTAACTGGTCACATATGCTCTTTGAAATAAGGTATGCAGCAAAGGCCAGAATTATATCTGAGCCCATAGTGGATTATCACATTGAGTTTTATGTGCCTAGCCCAATCAATGAAAATTGTTCGACTTTTGATCAGGAGGACCTCCTAAACACTTGTGAAGTAGATACCAAGGTGGGGTGTATCCTGGACCTAACTCTCGATGAATGGGTGGTCAAAAGACATGCTTTTGATCCCTATAAGGAGATGGAAGAATCTGAGCTAGGAGTCTACTACCTACATGAGGAGAATCATCCTCTTCATGACATCATTAAGCCGGAACACAAAGATGACAATGAAGTATGGAAATTTTTCTTTGATGGCTCGAGAAGTAGGCAAGGATTTGGAGGAGGAGCTATGATTTTGTCACTCCAAGGTATGAAATAATACTCAGCCTTTTCGTTTCCAATTTACTTGTTCAAACAATACAGCAAAATATGAGGCTTTGGTTCATGGATTGCATTGGGCTAGAAGACGAGGAATCAAGAATTTGCAAGTCTTTGGTGATAGTGAACTGGTTTTCAATAAAGTTAAAGGAAAAAATGCTGTCAAGAATGACCTGCTAAAGAGCTACAAGAATAGGGTATGGGATCTCATTGAGGATTTCGAAGCCTTCAACATTATGTCCATACCTAGGAAGGAGAATGAAGCTATTGATAGGCTTACAGAAGTTGGAGCAACATTTGATGTGGTTGACAACATCAAGAGGGACAAAGGACAACCACCTATCCATGTGATTGTGAGGCCAACAGTGCTAGAGAACAACACATGCTTGCAGGTGTTTGAGAATAATCGAGGAGATCATCAATTTTTTGCAAGAGGAAGCTGAATGCCTAGCTAAGAATAAAAAAATTTAGAGAAGCAATATGGAGATCAAGTAGTGTAGTTGCATACAAAAATCTTCCCAAAGGTTTGGGACATTAGAATCTATCTTCAATCGTAATGATTAGTTTTGAAAAGAGAAGGCAAACATACAAATCAAAGGAGAAGATTCGAGCTAATTCCGGTTGGAAAGGGCAAAACACTTCAAATTGGAAAAGTGGCCACTAAACAAGAAAGGTATGAATTCATGCAACTTTTCCAAGAGTTTCTAGATGTATTTGCTTTGATTTAGGAAGACCTAAGAGGGTTCAATCTAAAGCTAGCACAACACACAAATGAACTAGATCCGGATGTTAAGCCCATCAGGCAAAAAGAGACAAGTCAATCCACACCTTGAACCTCGATGAAGAAAGAACTAAACAAGCTAATAGAGGTAAGTATTATATTCTAATCAAACAATCAAGTTGGGTTGCAAACTTGGTCCTAGTCGGGAAGAAGAATGGAGAGATTAGGTTGTGTTGACTTTCATGAATTGACAGAGCGTCCCTCAAAGACCACTACCCATTCCCCTCAATGGAGTAGATACTCCTTCATCGAAAAGCACATCCTTGCACGGTGATCGGAGGGTTAAAGAATTTTAAACATCTGGTTTCAAACAATAAAATCCAATTGTTAGTCTCCCATACAGGAGTTAAAGACTTCCTTCTCAGTAAGGATCTGAATGAAAAATGTGTAGGATGGATCACTCATGTTATGGAATATTACATTGAGATCAAGGTTACTAAGTTGGTCCATGGGAAGGGATTCGTGAACAATTGGCCTTGAGTCAACAAGATGAAGCAAGTGGTGAAGAGGAAGCTTTTTTTTTGTTCGCAAAATAATTGAGAGGAAGAAAATGATGATGCACACACTCCTTATTGGACTCGAGTATTATGAACTTCCTACAAACATGCTCGTGTCCTCTAGAAATGAGTAAAAAAAAAAAGGAGACACTTTAGACTACATGCCATCCCATACGTGTTTATTGTTGGTGTCTTGTTCAAATGGGACATCAATGGCGTTACTGTTGAGATGCATTAGGACAACTCAGTTGAGAGAGTGTTACAAGAGTTCCATGGTGGAGTAGTTGGAGTCCATTTTTCTCCATGGGTGATAGCATTCAAGATCATGAAGGTAGGTTATTATTGGCTCGGGGTATTTAGTGATTTCATTATGCATGGATAAAAAAGTGCAAGAATGGTGTGTTCTTCAAAGGTAAAGAAATACTAACAACACTTCCATTGTTCCCAATTTCAGTTGACGAACCATTCATGCAATGGGTATTAGACTTCATGAGGGTCATCAATCCAAATTCGAGCCAAGATCACAAATGTATTGTGACATGTGAACTATTTCACCGAATGGAGCGAGGAATTAGCACTCAAAGAAGTGAATGAGTCTAGCATACTAGATTTCTATGAAGGAATAGTGACCAGATTTGGAGTGCTAGTCACTATTATATCGAGACAATGCATTGGCATTCATAGGTTCCAAAATCATAGAATGGGTTATTAGGAATGTGATTTACTTGAGCACTTCATCAAATGTTTACCCTCAGGGTAATGGCCAAGAAGAGTCCACAAACAAGAACCTGCTAAGGATTGTCATAAGAACTCTTGATGAAAATTAGAGGACTTGGCACACAAAACTCAATTCAGCCTTATGGGCTGATAGGACAACACCCAAGAGGCCTACAGGATGATCTCCTTTTAAACTTGTCTATGGGAAAGAAGAAGTGTTTCCTATATCACTTGAGTTACCAGCATTAGAACTCATGAAGAAGCTGGAGATGTCTGAGTTTGAACCAATGGAGGCCAAGTATGCAAAACTGATGGAATTGGAAGAAACCAGAGAGCATGCACTTCAAACAATGGAAAGGGATCAGGTCTCAATCAAGAGATGCTTTGATAAGAAATTAAAAACAAGGACTTTTTAAGAAGGATACCTAGTTTTGAAATGGGATGCAGATCAAGAAAAGCCAAGAAAACACTCTAAATTTGAAGCCATTTGGAGTGGCCCTTACATGATCAGAAAATGAAAGAGTAACAATGCCTTCCAGATGATTAAATTGAATGGTAAAAAATTACAGATCCCAGTAAATGGGATCTATATAAAACATTTCTAATGAATGGGAAGTTTCCACCCTTGTAAATATTAGCATAGGTTTTTATTTCCTTAAGTCCGTATGCACGTTGTTTTTTTATAGTGTAGTTTTGTTTTCCTAAGTGTTGTGGCATACATTCTTTGTTGCTCTAGATTACATCATTACAGTCCAACATGCCTCTAGGTAGATGTGCTATCCCTTTCATCATTCACAAGAAGGAAACTCATAGTTCTTGGTAATAGTTGTCATTTTCAAAAGAACGAGTCCAAATTCAACTAAGTATTGGGAGACAATGAGACAACGCCAAGTGTCCAAACGATGCATCTCCAAAGTCGAACCCAAAAAGGGAGGCTCGAACAAGTGCCAGACCCCCACGTGTCCCAGTCCCAAATTGGAGGCAGAGTCAAAGCTAAAAGTCAAACGATAGACAGGGTGGGCCTAAAAAGGCTAAGTATAGAAGCGCCACGGACACACTGACCACATGTCCAAGCGACACATCTCCAAGGGTAAATCCAAAAGTAGAGGCTCAAATAAGTGCCTAGTTCGCCACATAGTCCAAGGTCGAAAAGGTAAGAGGGAGGTTGTTGAAAATTCCAAAGACCTGTGGAGGCTTCCAAGTGTCAACCCGATGCTCCTTCAAAGGAAAATATTGCTCGTAATTTTAAGCGAGCGCGGAGCCTCCATGGGTCCATTCTCAAAAAGGGTACGAGACAACGGGTTGAATAGTCGATACATGGTGGTAGGATAGTGGAGAGTTCCAAGAGTCCAAACGGCGCTAATTCAAGCATCAAATAAAGAGAGGGTTTCAAATAAGCACAAGAACGTCGCGTGTCACGGTCAAGATATATGACCACCGCCAACAAAAGACTTAGCCAAAAACATAAGAAAATTGAGTAGGTCATGGAAGAAGCCACGTGTCAGCCTCATGCCACTCCAAGAGAAAAATACAAAGGCTACCCTCAAGTAAGCGGTAGCCCTCCACGTGTCCCATTTTAAAAAGGGGCCCGTTTTCAAATTGGTTTTCCCGCCTTTTTGTATGAACCCGATATACATTTGAAGGGGCATATATTTCAACAGGGCTCAAAATCTAGAAAATATGGCACCGTTAGAAAGATCTCAACCTCCTCGTCATGCCATGGAGATCTCGAAACTTTAATTTTATGGAGGTTAGGTGGGAGAAAAATGGATTTTATGGGAGGCATTAATAGCGGTGGTTGAGATTCAGATTGTTTTTCCCATTTCTCTCTCTTTCTCCCCTTTATGTTGAATCTATAAAAGTAGGGTCAAAACTCATTGTAAAGGGTTTGACATTCCTTTGTTTTTGCAGGATCCCCTTTCCTTCAAGAAAAGGAATTTTGAAGTTCAGACCTTCCATTTAAATTGTAATATGTTTCTTGCCTTTTGGTCATTTGTAATGAATTGTATCAATCTGTGAGATCAATATAACAAGTTTGTGATTGATTTTAGATCCTTTCTTGTCTCTACTGCTCTCATCTAGTCTTCCATTACAAATCAGTTATCTCGTGCTTGATTATTGTATGCATTTTGTTGGTTTGTGTCTATCGGAAAAACTAATGTTTATAATTCCTTTGATGCATCACCTTGTAGCTTAGTTTTGATTTCTTGTATTCCTTTTATCCTGTCTCCTTTCTGCAATGTTAAATTAGGTTTAGAAAAGAATCCTTTGCAAATTTCACGTATGCACCTAGACAAAGGAATAGGAACCAACCTTAATCTAGAGAGTTTTACCATTTGCAAAGTCCCACACTTTTGGGGAAAACTCAATGTTATGTAAATCACATCAAATGACAAGCTTGAAACACCAAATCTGAAAGGTCATTTGGGGTGCTGTGATTTTGCACTAATAAGCGCTTCCACACCAAATACCAAGGAAAAGGGGTGGCCCCTATTGGTGTTCTAACCGATCCGATAGGCCCAAAAGTCTGAAAAAATATTTAAATGCCAATCTCGTTTCTTTTCCGTAATGATCTTAAGGAGGACGAACTTTAATTTATTATTCGTAGCGTCAACCGGTCCATTGGCCTAAGGATAATAAAGAGAAGCCGTGTGATGACTTATCTTAAACTTTGCACACAATTCATGTACTTCATCATTTTTGAAAGATGTGCCATTATCCAAAATAATGACCTGTGGGACCCTATACCTACAAATGATGCGGTTCAAGATGAACTTAATGATCATAGACCTGAGTAAATTGGTAAGAGGCATAACTTCTACCCACTTAGAAAAGTACTCTGTGGCCATGATTATGAAGCTACATGGCCATATATTGATGTGGGAGAGAATTTTCCTATCAAATCCAAGCCCCAAGTGGAAAAGGGCATTGGTGTCACAAATGGTTGAAGAGCTTGTGCCGATATGTGGATTTTGTGGGAGAACTCTTGACATTTGTGGCTTCTGCACACAAATTCTACTACATCATGCTCTAGAGTGGGATAGGAATAGCCCATTCAATGTATATTTCAAGAAGTGGTGTGGCCTCCAAAGTGGCCTCCACATACTATGCTATGGGATTCATAAATAATTTTTTAGATTCTTCGCATCAACACATCTTAACAACATTCCGTCGAAGGCTCTACGATAGAGCACTTGTTCCAAAATAATGTACTTAGTGGAAATGACACATAACCACCTTCTTTGTTGCAATGTTGCCCCTTCTAGGTACGTATGGTCCACTATAAAATTAATGATGTCGATTATACCGTTCCGATCCTCATCGGGGATCCCTTGTGTTAAGCGTTGCAAAATCCCTTCCCGGGAAATCTGGTTTTCCGAACTTAGTCGTTTTTGGTCTTTTGGCCGGGCGCATAGAATGACTATGCAACATCAACTTTTGATGTGCCCCTTTAAAGCCTTTGGTGCATCCTTTCTTGTGTCAGCAGTCATTTTGATGCGCCTCTCTATGTTGAGGCTTCCCTGCGTGCGCGCAAAAGCGCATACGCCTTCTGTCGATGAGAACTTTTGTTGCGCCTCTTTTTGGTGCGCCAAAGGCGCACATTTACTCTGTAACACCACTTCCGGTGCGCCATAGGCGCACATATCTTCATGTTGACGAGTCTTTCGGTGTGCCAAAGGGCGCATGCTTTCTCATGTCGACAGCTCATTTGGTGCGCCCCTTTAGAAAGTTGGTGGCGCATTTATTACTGCCTCGCCTATATATAGGCGCGTCTGCGCTGTCATTGTCACCGGAGCAATCACGTGACTATTTTCATTATTTTCTCTGACCCTGTCAGCACCTGCCTTGTCACTTTTGATCACGTTGTGGACCCATTCTCATGCTTTTTCATCGTTTATATCCGGGTAAGTGGCCTTCTGCCCTTCGTGCGTTTTGTTTTTGTGGTTTTTGGCTGTTTGTGGGTGTGTTTTAGATTAAAAAGAAAGATAAAATTCATGAATTTGCTTCCTTCCCCCTTGTTGTCTTTCCACATTTCCTCCTCCTCTTTCCAGATCTGCTGGTAGAGGAAGCTCTTGTCCTTAAAAATAATAGCTTGGAACCCCTTTTGGTATAGCACCTCTTCATATCCCACAATAAAACTTGCAAAGAGAGCTTAGCCATATGTGGAAACCCCTCTGAGAAAAATCTGAACCTAAAAGAAAAAGGAAAACTGTATTTTCCTTTGGCGCATTGGCACCCATGCATCAAAATCATGCGCCCTTGGCGCTGCGCCCTACACATGGCGCACTTCCCTGTTACATCATAAAAAGATGCGCCCTCATGGCGCACTTCCCTGCATTGCAAATACTTCCCATGTGCCCCTTGGCGCATCAAACTTGGATGCAACATAAATATTTCCTGCACCCTTTTGGCGCACACCCAAGCATCCATGTAACAGTCTCTTTCTATGCGCCAAGTGCTAAGCTATAAAAGCGCAAAGGCGCGTCCTCATCGCAGTGACATTGTGTCATGCGGACCCTCCATGCGCGCGCCAGTTCCCTTAAGCGCGCAAAATGCACATGTTACATAAACCCTAGATGAACCCTTTAGCGCACTGATGTTCTGTGCAACATGAAAAATCCATGCGCCACGGGCGCATCCTGTTCCGTGCAACACAAAGTTTTCATGCGCCTTTTACAAAATACATCCATATGGCGCGGGCGCACTTGTCCTTACAGCAACACAAAATGCATCCTGCAGTGTCTACGCGCCATGCGCCCTTTGGCGCTGATTTAACCCTTGCAACAGTCTTTTCCTGTGTGCCTTACCTATTTAGCTCTGCAATTGCAATATCCATGCGCCATGCGCCCCGAGGCCTTTAAATTGCTAACTCTTTCTTCTGTCAAGCATTTCAATGGAAAATCAAGCAGCTGACACGGCTTTCTCGATTGGGTTTCACGTCTTATTCTTGCAGATCAGCAATTAAGCTCAGAAGAACATATGTCAACATCAAGCAAGAGACCTACCAAATCCAAAGGCAAGGCCAAGCTCACAGAGGAAGAAATGAAATATAAATATCAGAGGGTCAGAATGCCCGACTCCCAGGCCGAGTGTGACCTGGACATCAGAGATTCAGAATTGGGGCATATTGATATGGAGGAGTTCTGGGTCAGGACTCAGAAGGTTACAAAAAGTCCATGGATGGACAAGTGATAGCGGTGCCCTACGCACTTTGGAGGAATCCCAGTCAGCGCCGTGAATAATGAATTCATGATGGTGGTTTCCGGTGCTATAATAAAGACACAAGGTGTGTCGTAAATGAGAAGGGCGAGGTCGTAATCAACCTCACTGCCCGCCACTTTGAGATAATACTCGGCATTCCTCATCACCGGCACTTTGTGGCCGTCAGCCAAGGAGATTGCATCAAGGCATGGGACGACAATGAAGATCAGTGCATGCAGCTGATGAATGAGGTCTATCTGAAGAATAAAAAGGTAGTGACCCGTTGGCCACAAATCATTCACCGCAGTGATTTTTCAGAGGAGCTCAGTGACACTATCACGTTCCTGAGTAGAGTCTTTGGGCTTCCTGACGCCCACTTTTTCCATAAATGGATGCTGCGGTACTTAGAGACTATGAACAAGAATGTGCCCGATCAACGCTTTTGTTGGGCAGAAATAATAAGCAGCACGATCTCTGAGCAGCTACAACAATTTACCACAACTGGGAGATTCTACATGAATTCCTATGTTGTTTACGCTGCAGCTTCAGAGAAAGGGACTACCCAGCCCTGATGCGGAGTGGGGTTTGGCCCCAGGTCAAAATTTATGAATACTATCCAGAATTGAAGCTGGAAAATAGCATCCCCCAATTTACAAAGATTAACGATGCATTTTTCTACCTCATCATCTACTGTTGAGGCCAAATATGACCTACGGTCGCACCACCAAGAGTATAGTGACAGCCACTGAGAAATGGGGGGCCCTGTTCACCCAATTCCCCACGTTCACTTATCTGAGGGCAGCTAACTTCTTGGGAGAGCCAACTAGATTGCCAAGGTATGCTGGACCCAAGTTGATTCTGCTAGAGCTGTCAAGACAGCTAGTCACCTACCATGAAAAGTGCCAAAAAAGAAAGAAGGGTGGAACTCCTTTCCCCCTCACAGTGGGTAGATATACGTGTCTAACTCACCACAAGGCAAAAGACATGTTTGCAGAGCTGGAGCTGCTCAATCTGAAACATGACTTCCCAGCAAGGCCTACCTTCGACCCGAGAAATTGTCTTCCTAGGGCCAAGCTCGATCCAATCCACATCCCTCAGATCGAGGATATTTACATTGACCTATATCATGAGGTGGAGCTTAGGAGGAAGGACCATTCTCGGTTGGCCTTGGCAGAAATCATCCAATATGGGGTAGCCATCGTCCCCAAAGGCTACCAAACTACTGAGGAGGAAGTAGATCAAGTATATCTTGATACAGGTGGGGACGATTGGCCTTTTGCGGCGATTGATAGAAACAAAGCTCCTCAGACAATTGAGGAAAGGGTCAAGGAAACTCTGCGCAGAACAGAGCATTGGTGCCGAATGAACGGGACTCATCTACCTCGGAGTCGATTTCACAACCTCTCCGTTGGGTAACGCACCTCCTAGATCAAAACAGCAGCCTAAAGGCAAGGGTAAAAGCAAAGAGGGTGAATCCAGCACCACTCAGGAAGAAGCTCCTGAAAGTCCTCCTTCCGCTGCACCAGAACAGGTTGAAACTCTGGCTTCTCCAGAGAAAGAAGCAGAAGAGGATGTTCCAATAGGCCCATCCACTCAGGATGTCGGCACTGCTACAACAATTGAGGTCCCTTCTGTCCCTTCTTCTTCTCCTCCTTCCCCTCCTCGAGTGACTCAAGCGACCATTCCTTTGGTCGTGTCCTCTCCCCCTTCTTCTACTGTTCCTCCCGCTTCTTCGTCCATCTTCTCTTCTCTCGCGGATCTGTCCCCCTCCATTTCTTCCCTCATCTCTGAGCTCCCTTCCCTTCCTATGTCTTCCTCTCCTGCGGTATCTCTTTCCTCCGTGAGCACTTCTTCGGCCTCCCTCTCGATGCCGCCTCCAGTGTCTCCACTTTTTTCCCTCTCTACTCTCTGCATTTGTCCCCTTCTCTTTTTGGCCCTTCTCCCATAAGTCGGCTGGATCTCCCAACACTTAAGTCGGGAGAAAAGGAAAGTTCCCATCGCCGATGGACTTTTCCGTAATCCCGTCAAAGGGCAAAGAAGCGAGAAGCTGTCACACGCTTCTCTCGAGTGCTTCGGGAGAAAGGGTGATGGAGATCGCATACCCTAATCCCCTCAAGGATAAAAAGGATCATGTCTCGGACAGTTATACTAGTGACTCAAGTCACTGATGGGTACATCTTCGAGAGCCTTCGAGGAGAAGCCTTATCTGCAGTTGACGCCCTCTGCAAGAAGCTTCAAGAAGCTAAAGAGAGAAAAGGCTATTGAAAGAGCAAAACAAACATCTGCTCCAAGCCTTACAGAAGATGGGCAGTGCACCTCCCACAACTGCCGCCGAGACTCCTGAGCCTCTGAGCCAGGATAAAATTAATGAATATGCAAAGATCGGCGAGCAGGGCATGGCAGTTTCCACTTGGAGGAGCCAGATCCTCAAAGACAGTGAAAAAGTGATCGCCGAGTTCTCTGGTTTGTATTTGAACATCAACAAGGTGAATAAAGAGCTCCAAGCACTAGCAGGACCCATATCAGAAGAGTTGGACCATGCTAGGCTGCGGCATGAGACCTTTGACAAATGTTATTTGTTCAGTCGAAGATCAGTCAAGTTCGGTGTCTTCGGCCATCCCAGAGCCCTCAATAAAGTCATTTCCACTCTGGACTACCGGATGGATCAACTGGAGTTTGTCCTTGAAAAGATCGATAAGGTAAAGGAAGAAGCCCTGGACGCGATGCACCAAATGGAACAAATCGTTCTCAACATGTCTCCAGGGTTGCTTACTCCTTCCTTTGCCTTAAGAAAAGTTGATGAAACCATTCAGATCTTCAAGGAGATCGTGTCACGAGGGCTGGGGCCAGAGGTCTCTTTTTGATGAGAGTCCATTAATAACCTCTTGGCTGTCGGGATTTCATCGGGTTCCTCATAGAAGCTGAAAAGAATATTCCAAACTCCCGAGAGAAGCTCATAGGCGGCGGGAGACTTGCGAGGCGATCGGTGGCGACACGAGATCCTTCCCGGGATCAACTAGGGCCCATGATCAGCAAGTTCATGGAATACGCGCGCTCAATTTCACATCTCGTCACACTGAGCAGCGAGCAAGCGAGGCTACCCCCTTTCGCCGCGGGATGACGATGATGAATAGCTTCTTCTTCTTCTTCTTCTCTCTCTTCTTCGACTTTCTTTTTGTAAATATCTAAAGTATGTTGGCACAAATGATGACATCATCCATGTTGCACCATGGGATGATGTCATACATCAAGTTGTAAAAGTCAACATGACTTTAAGATGACTTTGAGATATCTTTGTAGATATTTTGTAAATATCTTTGTAAATAAGTGGTTGGCTCCTTTTTGCCTTCTTTTCTCTCCTTCTTCTATAAATACCCCAATACTTGTTGTATTGGGCATGAGTGAATATATTTCAGATGAAAAATAGAAGTGAGGAGAAAAGACTTTGAGCTTTTTATGTGAAATAATTATTAATACAATATTTAGACTTTGTCTTTGAATACATGTGTTATTTGCATTGGATCTTTCTTATGTAGATCTATGTGTTTATTCATTGTTAAATGCATACATTTTATTGTCATTTATTCATCAGTATTGCTTTGCTCGTTTATGCAAGTAGGTTTGGCTCTGTTTACTACCAATCCCAAAACATAAACCTTCTGACCTTTCTGCTTTGGAATTCATTTCTTTTCTTCCTTCGGACCTGCTCTTTCTTCATCTTCTCTTTCATTCCTTTCTTTTGCAGTCGGAAACACCCTACTGGGATGAGATCCCAAACCCCCGAAGGTAGAATTTGTGAGACTTGCCTGATTCTCTTTGGTAGAATAGCAATAAACCAGTTTCGCTTTGCTGACTCAAAGAGGGGCTATGCCCTGCACACTGTTGGCTCGTTTATCCATAGATCTGCCCAAGCGACAGATTTTCGGACCAACAGTTTTTGGCGACTCTCGCTGGGGATCGAACAGATCTATCAGATCTATGATAGTGGAAGGAAAGAAAATCGGGAAAAATCAGAAAAATCACTGCCTGTTTGCAAATCTGCACTTTTTGTTAAAAATCCAAAATTTTGCAAAAGTGATCCAAATCAAAAAATTTCTTCTGAGATCCATAGATCTGGCCTAGTTGGAGATCTTTAGTTCGCTGAGTTTTTATAAAAGTCCGTATTTTGCCGTAGATCTGAGTTTTTGACTGTTTACCAAAAGTTTTGAAACCCTTTGAAAAAGTCAAATTTAGATCCGAAAATCAGCTTGCTAATCTTCTCTGTCATTTTATCCTCGCTGTTATTTGTCATTAACATGATCGGTTTTCAAAAGAGGATAGTTTTTAAATATTTAGAAAAGTACATGCTGCTGGTTTTTGTCAGAAAAACCAGAAAATCAGCAAGTACACCCAAAAATAAATTTTAAATCTGCACCACAGCGTTCCAGATCTGGAAGGTACGCTGGCAGGTGAGCCATTTACGCGTGGCAGGCGAGCTCGTGGAGAAGTCGATCCTACTTTCGATCGGCTTCAAAGGCACAATTTCAGTGTAGCACCAGCGTGCTTTTCATCACTAAGTTCAGCTGATCGGTCAACCAGAAGCGCCTCACCCCCACGGAAGAGCCGGTTTTCACAAGGAGCCTCTACATCCCTTTGCAGTGCTTTATTGCTCAGTGGAACCGCACTCCCAGCCCGCGTTCTTTTTCCAGCTGTCCAGATGGCGGTGCCATGGGGAAATGCTATGGGTCCTCTCGCATTACCACATCCTGTTCACGCGCTCCCTCACGGAAACCGAAAGAATTTTCCCAAATTCGACGGGAGCGGAAACCAAAGCACGGATTCACACATATCTGCATTCATCATGTCATGCAGTATCTTGGATGTAACTCATGAAGATGTGTCGGTTCACCTTTTTCTGGAAACTCTACTGAGGACTGCGGTGAATGGTTTCAGCATTTGCCGGCCGGATCTATTACAGTTGGGCCACCTTGCGGGATGCTTTTGAAGACAGGTACAAGCCTTCAGAAGATGCATTTGCATTATTATCATAGATCACTCACCTGAAGAAGGAGGCCAATGAGACCATGCGTGATTTTATCGCCAGGTTCAATGCATTAATCAACCGTGTCCCTGTTGCCATGCTTCCGACACTAGGAAAATCGAAGTGTTTCTTCGTGAATGCTATGAGCTCAAAAGTAAGTTTCTTACTCCTGCAAGAGCAAGTGGCTACCTTGATTCTCACCCAGGCGCCATTGCCATTCGAATAGAAGATAATTTGATAATATTTGGCGAATTGAAAAAGGAATCATCCAAGCCTAAATCTTGGACCCTTCTCCACTACTACTTCATCGATCCGGCCTTTCAAAAGATGGCGAACGACTTGCTTGCATTGAAGAAGCAGTTGGCCCAAGCTTCTCCCCAGTTCCTCATACCGGGATATTCCACGGAGGAATTTCGTTTCCAACAATGTTTCACAAAGGCCGCGCTTACCTGTAACTACTCCGCGGTTGGCGCTTGAGGCTCCTCGGTCAATGCTCTGGCGAAATTGAAGAAGAGGAACAAGATTATGAAGAACCTTCGTCTCAAGGTGAAGATGATCAAGACGTCGGTGAGCCGACTGGCGACTCTACTATCGGGTATATGGAATTTGATGAGGAAGAATCTGATGAAGAAGAGGGTACCCAGGGCTATGCGAGCGGACAATCATATGTTGTTTTTACCCGCTCATGAGGAAAAAAAGAAGAGAGGTCGCTGCCCATGTGCAGAAGGAGAAGGCCGTGTCAAACGCGCCTCCAACCATTGCTAAAAGAGGTAATCCTCTTCCTACTCAGCTCCCTGTTAAGTCTTTTACAAGGAAATCTTTTCCCCCCATCTCTCCTCCAAATCAGCCCTCTCATATTCCTATCAAGACCAGTAATCCTACTCCACCATCACGAAGTGAGGGACTCATTCCTTCACCGGCAACCCTTGGCGCATTTGATATCATAGATCATGCTAAAAAGACCAAGATCCAAATGTCTGAAGCCGAGTACCTTCAGTCAAATCCCGAACAACTTGTAAGATTGACTAAGTATATTCAAAGTCAAGCTGTTATATCTAATCAGGTTTCCCCAAAAGGAATCCTTTCCACTCCTCCTGAATCCCACATAAATGTTGCCTCAACATCTGCATCAGGCAAGATAGAACCTTTCTATCTCTCCCTCCTAATCAATGGTCACAAGTTGAGTAACTGCATAATTGATTCGGAGCTTCTGATAACGTCATGTTGGCAAAAGTCACCCATGCTTTGGGCCTCACCCTTACCAAGCCTTTTGGCAGATGTTATTCCTTGGAAACCAAGCAGGTTCCAGTTGATTGGTCAAATCAAAGACGCGTAATTTGCATTTGCGGCGTTCCCAGAGAAAAGAGTAAAGATGACCGTCCTCGTTGCGACATTCCGGCAGCCTACGGAATTTTGCTGGGAAGAAGTTTTTGCAGCGAAGTTGGTGGGAAATTCATATGGACTGGTCTAAGGCTAGAATCCCGTCAAAGGTGTAATGCAGACATTGGAGCCAGAATCACAAAAGAAGTACTTGGTTACTAACTCTGAGGACCCCAAAGCTCAAATTCTTTTTGAATCATCAGGGATGGGGAACTATTTCTTGTCTACCGAGTCGACAAAATGGTTGTTCTCATTCAAGAAGAAGATCTTAATAAGATCTGGACCTTGCAGTTCGATGGCAGCTGCGCAACCAGTGGATGTGGCGCCGGAGCCGTGCTAATATCTCCCGAAGAGGAGGTTATTCCTCTCTCTTTCAAGTTGCAGTTTTTCAACACGAATAATACTGCTGAGTATGAATCTTTGCTACTTGGCATGCAAGCCACGAAAGAAAGAGGGATCAAAAATCTGAAAGTGCAAGGTGATGCAGAGCTAGTTGTAAATCAAGTTAAAAGGATATATCAAGTGAAGAATGAGAGGCTCAGGCATTACCGTAATGTGGTGTGGGACAGCATTGAAGAGTTTGATGCTTTTTCAATTGAATCCATTCCAAGAGCTCAAAATGACATGGCTGATTCATTGGCTGTTTCAGCATCCCTCATGCTCCCTCACCCAGGTTTGAAAACAAACAAATACACCATTGAGGTGGTTTTCCGCCCGAGCGTGCCAGACAATTCTCAGCATTGGCAAGTGTTCAACGATGATAATCAACTCATTGCCTTTCTAGAGAAGGCGGAAAATTTTAAAGAATTGCATTTTGAAGGATCCACTTCTATGTGCCGTGAATCAGTCACCGATCAGAGGATGAATCCAGAGGGAACGACGCATATGTCAGCTCAAAGGAAATAAAATTCCAAAGGGCTTGGTTTCTCTGGAGCGGTTGTTCAACAGGCATGATCGTTTTGTGAAAAAGAAAAGGTGAGATGATCCTGACTCATCCCCAGAAACCGAACCGGTCAATTTAGGTTCGGTAGAACACCCACAATTTGTGAACATTGGAAAATGTTGCACGCCTAAAGAGAAGCGGAAATTTGTCAAGTTGCTGAAGAAATACATGGATGTATTGGCATGGTCCTATGCCGATCTAAAGTCTTTTAAGCCAAAGGACGTTCAGCATGACATCCCGTTGAAAGAAGATGTTAAAGCCTTTCGCCAGAAGCAGAGGCATTATAATCCTAAGATCTCAGGTACTATCCAGGCTGAAATTCAGAAAATGCTGGATGCGAGAATCATTTTCCTATCCATCACAGTACTTGGGTAGCAAATATTGTGCCAGTGCGCAAGAAGAACGGGAAATACGCATATGCGTAGATTTTGAAATTTGAATCAGGCTTCCTTGAAAGACAACTACCCACTTCCTATAATGGATCAAGTTCTGCAAGCAGTCACTGGATCGGAAATGTTGTCCATGCTTGATGGTTTTTCAGGCTACAATCAGATTGAAGTTTCACCTGAAGATCAATTTAAAACAACATTCACTACTCCCTGGGGTACATTTGCCTATAGCAGGATGCCTTTTGGCCTAACCAATGCTGGCGCCACTTTTCAGTGGGCCATGGACCTGGCATTCAAAGGTATGATGGGGAAAGTCATTGTCGTTTATCTGGATGACTTAACTGTGTTCTCTAAAAAATGAAATGATCATTGTGATCATTTGGAGCAAGTATTGGCCAGATGCCGAGAACATGGGATTTCCCTGAACCCGAAAAAGTCTGTTTTTGGAGTCACGGAAGGAAAGTTGCTAGGGCATGTTGTTAGCAAAGAAGGAACAAAGATAGATACCGAAAGAGTTAAGGCTATTCAGAGCCTTACTCTGCCTACAAGCAAGACTGGCGTTCATTCTTTCTTCGGAAAGGTGAACTTTCTCAGGTGTTTTGTTCGACTTTGCTGAGAAGACTCGTCATATATTGGACATGATGAAGGGGTCACCAAATTTCCGGTGGAGCGAGGAAGGAAAAAGGTCGTTTGAAGAAATAAAAGCTTCCGTTGCTCACGCACCAGTCCTGGTATGTCCCGATTTCTCCAAGGACTTTATCATGTATAGTTATGCATCTGAGCATACTGTGTCTGCCATCTTGATGCAAAAGAATTCGGAGGATGTTGAATCTCGATTGCGTTCATGAGCTCTCCCCTCAAGCCTCACGAACTAAAAATGTCTCAATTGGAAAAGCATGCCTTCGCCATTGTCAAAGCAGTAAAAAATTTCAGGTATTACATTCTAAATTCTCATACGGTGGTGTTGGTCCCTGACACGGTAGTCAAATCAATTCTAACTCAACAGGAGTTAGGAAGCTTGCGAGGAAATTGGATTGCAAAGGTCCAGGAGTACGACCTGGATATAAAACCAACCAAGCTGGTAAGAGGCAAGGGCCTATGTCAGCTTATGGCTGAAAACAAAGATTCAGAAAGTCCTGAGGAAAAGGATGATTGTACCAATGAAACACAAAGTCATTTGGAGAAAGCCCATTCTCTGCCTCTGGTCCTATTTGTTCGCAACCAGTGATGAGTGGTATTCCGATATTGCTTTCTTCCTCACCTACGGTGAATGCCCAGCTCACCTAACTACAAAGGAGAAGCGCACTATAAAGCTCAGAGCAGCTAAATATGTCATCTGGGATGACGGTTTATACAAACGCGGGATAGATGGTGTCTTCTTGCGATGTGTCGACAAGCCACAGCAGGTGAAGTTGCTTGAAAGTTTTCATAATTCAGCTTTGTGGAGGCCATTTCTCTCTCTTAGTGACGGCACACAAGATCATCGAGGCAGTACTATTGGCGGCGCTTTTCCAAGATATCTGACCACACAGGTAGCAAAAGTGTGAACCTTGCCGGCGGTTCGTTCGTCGGCAAGCCCAAGTTGGCTGCTTTTCCCCTCAGGCCGGTCATTGTCAACGAACCATTCAGGCAGTGGGGAATTGATTTTATCGGTGCACTCAATCCCCAATCGAGTGCCGGACATAGTTATGTCCTTACAACAATGGATTACTTCACCAAGTGGGTGGAAGCCATACCTGTCAAACATGCCACTTCTGAGGTTGTTTGCAGTTTCATTAAAGAAAATATCATTGTCAGGTTTGGCGTTCCAAACAAAATTATTGCTGATAATGCTTCTAACTTCTCTTCACGGGAAGTTATTAGTTTTTGCTATGAATATGGGATAACTTTGGCTCACGCCTCAGATTATTACCCTCAGGGAAATGGTCAGGCGGAATCCAGTAACAAGAACTTGGTGACCATCATACGAAAACTGGTGGAGGAAAATCAACGAATGTGGCACAAGTCTTTATACGATGCTTTGTGGGTAGATCGCATTACTCCCAAGAGGTCCTCGGTATGTCACCTTTTCAAGTGTTATATGGCACTGATGCCAAGCTTCCCATTTCTGCTGAACTCCTGCTCTGCGCTTGGCATGAGCTATTGAAGATGAAACTTTCCAAAATTCTCTTGAAAAGAGGATCATGTATCTAACAGAGCTCGAAGAAAAGAGAGTAAGAGTGGTCGACAGGATCACTGAACATCAGAATTAAGTCAAGATACTTTTCGATAAAAAAGCTAAGCAACGGAATTTCCAGGTGGGGGACCTCATCCTTCTGTGGGACAAGCGAAGAGAACCAAAAGGCATGCATGGAAAGTTTGATTCCCTATGGAGAGGGCCTTTCAAGATAAAGCAGCTCAACGGAGAGAATAGTTTCTATCTCTCATATCTGGATGGAACCGAACTCCCGCTTCCCTACAGCGGGCAGCATCTGAAAATTTTAGGAAGTAGAGCTTGCTCTCTTCTTTGTACAGTTTGCTTTAAGTTGTGTGTTTGTTTTCGTCGTGTGTTTGCTTTCTGTTTGTTGTGTGTTTCCTTTGTTCTCCCTCCGGTCGCCCTTGTTTTTGACTCTGTTACCCAATGGATAGGCACATGAGATCTGGGATTCTCTACCCCGAGTTTGCTCAGGGATAGTCCCCAGAAAGAGCCAGCTGTTATCCCGTAAAATTGGCAAGGGCAATTTTACAGATAACCATACCGAAATTTTGTTCCGATCCCTCGTTAGGGATCCCTTGCGTTCGGAACGTTGCAAAATCCCTTCCCGGGAAATCTAGTTTTCCGAACTTAGTCATTTTTGGTCTTTTTGGCCGGGCGCATAGAATGACTATGCAACATCAACTTTTGATGCGCCCCCTTTAAAGCCTTTGGCGCATGCTTTTCTTGTGTCAGCAGGCATTTTGGTGCGCCTCTCTATGTTGAGGCTTCCCTGCATGTGCCAAGGCGCATGCGCCTTCCTGTCGACAGAACTTTTGTTGCGCCTCTTTTTGGTGTGCCAAAGGCGCACATTTCCTCTGTTAACACCACTTCCGGTGCGCCATAGGCACACATATCTTCATGTTGACGAGTCTTTCGGTGCGCCAAAGGGTGCATGCTTTCTCATGTCGACAGCTCATTTGGTGCGCCCCTTTAAAAGTTGGTGGCGCATTTATTACTGCCTCGCCTATATATAGGCGCGTCTGCGCTGTCATTGTCACCGGAGCAATCACGTGACTATTTTCATTATTTTCTCTGACCCTGTCAGCGCACCTGCCTTGTCGCTTTCGATCACGTTGTGGACCCGTTCTCACGCTTTTTCATCGTTTATATCCGGGTAAGTGGCCTTCTGCCCTTCGTGCGTTTTGTTTTGTGGTTTTTGGCTGTTTGTGGGTGTGTTTTGGATTGAAAAGAAAGATAAAATTCATGAATTTGCTTCCTTCCCCCTCTTTGTCTTTCCACATTTCCTCCTCCTCTTTCCAGATCTGCTGGTAGAGGAAGCTCTGTCCTAAAAAATAATAGCTTGGAACCCCTTTTGGTATAGCACCTCTTCATATCCCACAATAAAACTTGCAAAGAGAGCTTAGCCATATGTGGAAACCCCTCTGAGAAAAATCTGAACCTTAAAGAAAAAGGAAAACTGTATTTTCCTTTGGCGCATTGGCATTCCATGCTTCATCATAAAAAGGTGCGCCCTCATGGCGCACTTCCCTCGCATGCTGCAAATACTTCCCATGCGCCCCTTGGCGCATCAAACTTGGATGCAACATAAAGATTTCTGCGCCCTTTTGGCGCACCCAGCATCCATGTAACAGTCTCTTTCTATGCGCCAAGTGCAAAGCTATAAAAGGCGCAGGCGCGTCCCTCATCGCAGCAACATTGTGTCATGCGGACCCTCCATGCGCGCGCCAAGTTCCCTTAAGCGCGCAAAATGCACATGTTACATAAACCCTATATGCGCCCTTTGGCGCACTGATGTTCCATGCAACATGAAAGATCCATGCGCCACGGGCGCATCCTGTTCCCGTGTAACACAAAGTTTTCATGCGCCTTTTACAAAATACATCCATATGGCGCAGGCGCACTTGTCCTTACAGCAACACAAAATGCATCCTGCAGTGTCTACGTGCCATGCACCCTTTGGTTGATTTAACCCTTGCAACAGTCCTTTCCTGTGTGCCTTACCTATTTAGCTCTGCAAATTGCAATATCATGCGCCATGCGCCCGAGGCCTTTAAATTGCTAACTCTTTCTTCTGTCAAGCATTTCAATGGAAAATCAAGCAGCTGACATGGCTTTCTTCGATTGGGTTTCACGTCTTATTCTTGCAGATCAGCAATTAAGCTCAGAAGAACATATGTCAACATCAAGCAAGAGACCCACCAAATCCAAAGGCAAGGCCAAGCTCACAGAGGAAGAAATGAAGTATAAATATCAGAGGTCTAGAATGCCCGACTCCCAGGCCGAGTGTGACTGGACATCGAGAGATTCGAGGTGGGGCATATTGATATGGAGGAGTTACAGGTCGGGACTCGAGAAGGTTCAAGAAGTCCATGGATGGACAAGGCGATGGCGGTGCCCTGCACACTTCATTTGGAGGAATCGGTCGGTCGCCGTGAATAATGAATTCATGATGGTGGTTGCCCGGTGCTATAATAAAGACACAAGGTGTGTCGTAAATGAGAAGGGCGAGGTCGTAATCAACCTCACTGCCCGCCACTTTGAGATAATACTCGGCATTCCTCATCACCGGCACTTTGTGGCCGTCAGCCAAGGAGATTGCATCAAGGCATGGGACGACAATGAAGATCAGTGCATGCAGCTGATGAACGAGGTCTATCTGAAGAATAAAAAGGTAGTAACCCGTTGGCCACAAATCATTCACCGCAGTGATTTTTCAGAGGAGCTCAGTGACACTATCACGTTCCTGAGCAGAGTCTTTGGGCTTCGCCCGCACTTTTTCCATAAATGGATCGTTGCGGTACTTAGAGACTATGAACAAGAATGTGCCCGATCAACGCTTTTGCTGGGCAGAAATAATAAGCAGCACGATCTCTGAGCAGCTACAACAATTTACCACAACTGGGAGATTCTACATGAATTCCTATGTTGTTTACGCTGCAGCTTCAGAAAGGGACTACCCCCATTTACGATGCGGAGTGGGGTTTGGCCCCAGGTCAAAATTTATGAATACTATCCAGAATTGAAGCTGGAAAATAGCATCCCCCAATTTACAAAGATTAACGATGCATTTTTCTACCTCATCATCTACTGTTGAGGCCAAATATGACCTACGGTCGCACCACCAAGAGTATAGTGATAGCCACTGAGAAATGGGGGGCCCTGTTCACCCAATTCCCCACGTTCACTTATCTGAGGGCAGCTAACTTCTTGGGAGAGCCAACTAGACTGCCAAGGTATGCTGGACCCAAGTTGATTCTGCTAGAGCTGTCAAGACAGCTAGTCACCTACCATGAAAAGTGCCAAAAAAGAAAGAAGGGTGGAACTCCTTTCCCCCTCACAGTGGGTAGATATACGTGTCTAACTCACCACAAGGCAAAAGACATGTTCGCAGAGCTGGAGCTGCTCAATCTGAAACATGACTTCCCAGCAAGGCCTACCTTCGACCCGAGAAATTGTCTTCCTAGGGCCAAGCTCGATCCAATCCATATCCCTCAGATAGAGGATATTTACATTGACCTATATCATGAGGTGGAGCTTAGGAGGAAGGACCATTCTCGGTTGGCCTTGGCAGAAATCATCCAGTATGGGGTAGCCATTGTCCCCAAAGGCTACCAAACTACCGAGGAGGAAGTAGATCAAGTATATCTTGACACAGGTGGGGACGATTGGCCTTTTGCGGTAGTTGATAGAAACAAAGCTCCTCAGACAATTGAGGAAAGGGTCAAGGAAACTCTGCGCAGAACAGAGCATTGGTGCCGAATGAACGGACTCATCTACCTCGGAGTCGATTTCACAACCTCTCCATTGGGTAACGCACCTCCTAGATCAAAACAGCAGCCTAAAGGCAAGGGTAAAAGCAAAGAGGGTGAATCCAGCACCACTCAAGAAGAAGCTCCTGAAAGTCCTCTTTCCACTTTGCAGAGAAAAGGTTGAAACTCTGGCTTCTCCAGAGAAAGAAGCAGAAGAGGATGTTCCAATAGGCCCATCCACTCAGGATGTCGGCACTGCTACAACAATTGAGGTCCCTTCTGTCCCTTCTTCTTCTCCTCCTTCCCCTCCTCGAGTGACTCAAGCGACCATTCCTTTGGTCGTGTCCTCTCCCCCTTCTTCTACTGTTCCTCCCACTTCTTCGTCCATCTTCTCTTCTCTCACGGATCTGTCCCCCTCCATTTCTTCCCTCATCTCTGAGCTCCCTTCCCTTCCTATGTCTTCCTCTCCTGCAGTATCTCTTCCTCCCGTGAGCACTTCTTCGGCCTCCCTCTCGATGCCGCCTCCAAGTGTCTCCACTTTTTTCCCTTCTACTACTGCAGTTGTCCCCTTCTCTGTTTTCGGCCCTTCTCCCATAAGTCCAGCCTGGATCTCCCAGCACTTAAGTCAGTAGAAAAGGAAAGTTCCCATCGCTCCGATGGACTTTTCCGTAATCCCGTCCAAAGGGGCAAAGAGACAGAAGCCTGTCACACGCTTCTCTCAGAGTGCTTCGGGAGAAAGGGTGATGGAGATCGCATACCCTAATCCCCTCAAGGATAAAAAGGATCTGTCTCCGATAGATTATACAGTGACTCAAGTCACAATGGGTACATCTTCTGAGAGCCTTCAAGGAGAAGCCTTATCTGCAGTTGACGCCCTCTGCAAGAAGCTTCAAGAAGCTAAAGAAGAGAAAAGGCTATTGAAAGAGCAAAACAAACATCTGCTCCAAGCCTTACAGAAGATGGGCAGTGCACCTCCCACAACTGCCGCCGAGACTCCTGAGCCTCTGAGCTAGGATAAAATTAATGAATATGCAAAGATCGGCGAGCAGGGCATGGCAGTTTCCGCTTGGAGGAGCCAGATCCTCAAAGACAGTGAAAAAGTGATCGCCGAGTTCTCTGGTTTGTATTTGAACATCAACAAGGTGAATAAAGAGCTCCAAGCACTAGCAGGACCCATATCAGAAGAGCTGGACCATGCTAGGCTGCAGCATGAGACCTTTCAACAAATGTTCGACTGTTCAGTCGAAGATCTGGTCAAGTTCGGTGTCTTCGGTCATCCCAGAGCCCTCAACAAAGTCATTTCCACCTGGACTACCGGATGGATCAACTGGAGTTTGTCCTTGAAAAGATCGATAAGGTAAAGGAGGAAGCCCTGGACGCGATGCACCAAATGGAACAAATCATTCTCAACATGTCTCCAGGGTTGCTTACTCCTTCCTTTGCCTTAAGGAAAGTTGATGAAACCATCCAGATCTTTAAAGAGATCGTGTCACGAGGGCTGGGGCCAGAGGTCTCTTTTGACGCAGAGTCCATTAATAACCTGCTGGCCTGTCGGGATTTCATCGGGTTCCTCATAGAAGCTGAAAAAGAATATTCCAAACTCCCAGAGAAGCTCATAGATGAGCGGGAGACTTGCGAGGTGATCAGTGAGCGACACAAAGATCCTTCCCAGGATCAACTAGGGCCCATGATCAGCAAGTTCATGGAATACCGTGCTCAATTTCACATCTCGTCACCTGAGCAGCAGCAAAAGCAGGCTACCCCCTTTCGGCCGCAGGATGACGACGATGAATAGCTTCTCTTTCTTCTTCTTCTCTCTCTTCTTTGACTTTCTTTTTGTAAATATCTGGAGTATGTTGGCACAAATGATGACATCATCCATGTTGCACCATGGGATGATGTCATCCATCAAGTTGTCAAAAGTCAACATGACTTTAAGATATTTTGTATCTCCTTGTAGATATTTTGTAAATATCTTTGTAAATAGGTGGTTGGCTCCTTTTTGCCTTCTTTTCTTTCCTTCTTCTATAAATACCCCAATACTTGTTGTATTGGGCATGAGTGAATATCTTTCAGATGAAAAATAGAAGTGAGGAGAAAAGACTTTGAGCTTTTTGTAACAGAAATAATTATTAATACAATATTTAGACTTTGTGCTGAATACATGTGTTATTTGCATCAGATCTTTCTTATGTCAGATCTATGTGTTTATTCTGTTAAATCTGCTTCTGTTTTATTGTCATTTATTCATCAGTATTGCTTTGCTCGTTTATGCAAGTAGGTTTGGCTCTGTTTACTACCAATCCCAAAACATAAACCTTCTGACCTTTCTGCTTTGGAATTCATTTCTTTTCTTCCTTCGGACCTGCTCTTTCTTCATCTTCTCTTTCATTCCTTTCTTTTCGCAGTCGGAAACACCCTACTGGGATGAGATCCCAAACCCCTGAAGGTAGAATTTGTGAGACTTGCATGCAGATTCTCTTTGGTAGAATAACAATAAACTAGTTTCGCTTTCTTTGACTCAAAGAGGGCTATGCCCCGCACTGCTGTTGGCTCGTTTATCCTTTATCATCATCTTCTTGAGCCAACATGCAGGATAGTGAAACATCGTAGCTCACGAATAAAAGATCAAAAGGAAATCTAACCTAGGTGACATGAGCATGGGAGGGGACAATAAGAATTGTTTTACTAACTCAAATGCCTCATCATATTCATATGTTTATTTAATGCAACAATCCTTTTTCAACAAATTGTTGATTGGGTGAATAGCAAAGGTCAAGTCAGGGATAAACCTTCGAATTGCCCCAAGTTTTCCAAGAAAAGATCGATGCTGGGACTCGGATGTCGGTGGAATCATCTCTAATACAGCTCAGATTTTGGCTAAGTCCACATCAATTCCTCATAAAGATATGATGTACCCCAAGAGCTTTCTCCTGTTACACCAAATACACATTTTTCTGGATTCAATGTGACGTCGTATTCAATTAAGTAAGAAAGGATGATACGAAGCACCTCTGGGTGATCGCAACACTTTCTGGCCTTAGCCAATAGGTCATCCACATAGGATTCCACAATCTTATGTATAAGATCATGGAATATATAATTCATCGCCCATTGGTATGTAGCACTAATGTTCTTAAGCCCGAATGACATAACAACATAATAGTAGGTTCCCTAAGGAATTAAGAATGTAGTTTTGGCTTGATCTTCTTCAGAGATCCTGATTTGATTTTACCCAGAGAATCTATCCATGAGAGAAAACAACTAAAAACCAGATATCACATCAATGATAATATCAATGGACGGTAATGGGAAATAAACTTTCTATGCAAATGTGGATCTTACTATTTTTCTTGAGAATGGGGAATATGTTAGAAACCCATTATGAGTAGTCAACTAGCTTGATGAACCCTACCTAGAGGATTTTCATCACTTCTTCCTTCACCATGAGGGCCACCTTTGGCTTCATGTGCCTTGGATTTTTCTTAATTGGCTTAGCATCGACTTGGTGACAAGATTTTACATTGTAATGTGTGATGCATTTCCGTCATTTCTTTGTAGCTAAATGCGATTGATTTTTGATGTTCCTTGAGAATATGGGTATGTATTTCAAATTCCGTAGGAGTTAAAGAGGACCCTAGCTTCAAGATCTTTGGTTCTTCCTCGGTCCTAATATTTGTATCAATTTTTCCCTTGATTAAGGAGGTTTTACCTTCCTCAAACTCAAGGCGGGGCCAGAGGAAACTCTAAATCCCTCTCTTCTCCTACCTCACAAATTTCGAGTTCCTTCCCAAGGAAGATTCTATCGAGGATTTCCAAAATAGGAGGAAGAGTGTGGAATTAGAGAAATATTAACCTCATGATGTGTTAGGTATAATTATGCGAGAGCATTTAGATATCCTAGAGTTGATTTTTCAACATCATCATGATCTCGTAATGATAGACTCTCTCTCAGTCTTTATGTATGTCAACATTGGAGTTACCGGTGTCTTACGAACCAAAGGTTCTACATGAACTGAGACCACGAAGTTTGTATCTTCCAAATCACTGCTTGGGGTAAAGTGAGAAGTTGAATTTTCTATTGATTCTATGAGGAGATTATGCTCTCATGGAATTTCTTCAATTGATATGAAGTCAAATATCTTTGTTAGATTCAACACTACTATTTTGTAGAGTTGTAAATGCTCAACTCTAGTCTCATATACTTCAGATATCTAATTTGCAACAAGTTGTGAATCACCCAGCACCCTAATATTAAGAGCACCCATTCTTTTGGCTATGATGAGACCAAGTAGAAGGGCTTCGTATTCAGCCCCATTATTTGTGCACTTGAAGTTTAATTTGAAGGAAAAAGGTAGAATCCTTCCCTCAGGAGAGGTAAGAATCACACTTGCCCAGTGCCAAAATGACATTTGGCTCCATCAAAATGGAGAGTCCAATAATTACTTGGAAAAATGGACGTTAGATCATCTTTTGAATTTTTCTCCTTTACCTCAGTTACCTCAACCATATAAACCTCATTTGCTAGAAGAGAACCGAGTCCAGGGTATGTCCCATGCCCATAGAATCAAAAGGAAGGAGAATGGGTAAATCCTTCTCCAATAGCTCGAAAATATTTTCCGTGGTTCCTAACGATATTGTCTCTATGATGATGGTTTCATCTTTGACTTTCGAACGCCTTTGATCAAACCTGTGACTTCTAATTCCATTGTAGGAACCAATGTTTGCTCGTACTAAGCCTACATGTTTATTTAAGCGATTTGTAGGAAGCGCAAACTCATAGTAGATTCTGGCCTCTTCTTTAAGTTAGCTAGGTATATGTCAAAGATTTTGGATCACCTTCTACTACAAAGACCTTCCCTAAATGAAAGAATCTGAATTCTGAAAGAAAGTGAAGGGAATCACCTTCATGAGATGAATCCAAGGAAGCTCAAGGATCATATTATAGTTGGTTTCCCAATCTATAATAGAAAACTCAATTATACCATTTTAGATCCAAGGGTGACCGACAACACTATAGTTCGATTGATGTTGCCTTGAGGCTATCATAGCCTCTCAACGTGTTTCATGTCGAAGAGAAATTGGTCTATTCGTACCTAGATTTGAAGGAAAGAGAAGGGGAATATTTTGACCGCTTCCCTACCATCAATCATCGAACACTTTACATAGTTTTTGTAAATCTAGACTTGTAAAAATAGTGTCGATTGCCTCTACAAGCTGTTTGATTGTCTGTGGGCATCTTGTTGATGTTGAATAAAAATACAACATCTCTTTCAAGTTTCCCTGGTGGATAGACATCAAAGTCCACATGGTTTATTTTTGCTTCTGGAGAAGGGGTGATGTTAGTCAAATGACTGAGACCCAATGCTTCTAGTAGAGTGGCTCTTTGAGTAGGGGAATTATTTAATGAGATCCGGGAAGGAAATGAGAGAGAAATTCTTGGTTAAGTCCTTGATCAATTCATAAAATCCTACCTCTTGGCTTGCCTAACGTATCGTGAATGTCTTGCAATATAGTCGGGTAGATCAAGATTTTTGTGAAGAATAATCCTTGGCTCTAGTGGGAATAATAATTTGAGGTTCAATGTCCAATTTCACCAACCCCACAATTTTCATTTCTTGACGACCATCCAAAAAGAGGTGCCACATATGGGTTTGATGAAGTTGAGGCTTAACGATCATGGGTCCCTATTACAATACCTTTGTTTGAACCATTAAGATCTATTTTACCATCCTGTTGTCGCCAAATCACTGCACCCTCCGAATGGCCAGGATGTGAATAGGACGTTCGGTGTGATTGGGACACATGGGATCACCTCTCAAGCTGTGGGACTTGGGCTCGAGGTGAACCTCCGGAGAAGGCCGGATTCCTCTTCCTAAACTAAGTGTTGTACTACTCCTAGTGTAACAAAAATGATTATCTAATCCTACGCTAACATTTTCATGGGGTTTTAGGGAAAGAGATTTACAGAAATGAAACTATACTAGGGATGGTGATGCACCAAATAAAGGGTGTCTTGATTGGGAAGGGTTAATTTGAAGAGGGTGTGTGCACCACAGGTCAACTTCACCTACTACAACTTAGAGAGGGTACAGGATACCACAAACTAAGAGACACGCATTCCCTTTGTTAAACTTTATCAGACCGAGAAATATACCAGTTTCCCAGTGAAGAAGGATGAACTCAAGAAGGGTGAACAGACACCACAACTCAACTGCATGCAATACTCCACCACTCGATAAGCACAGAACTCCAAGAACCTACAATAGAAACTTAAACTTGCACAGTGTACCTACAAGTACGAGAAAGGCACAAAGAAGCATAAAAGGATGAAAGGACCGAGATTAGTCACAAAACACACACTTTTATTGCTTCAATAACATGCACAATGCATCATACATTCAAAAGAGGCAATAGTTGCCATTACTAGTCTTGAAGAGGAGGCTTGAAAGTTCTCTCAACACACAAGAACAACTTGCATAAGAGAGAGGATTCTTGAAAAGTATACACTCGCTTTGAGATATCTAACTCTGTCAACTTATGAACTTGGAACCCTTTGAAATGAGCTTCCAACTTACATTTATAGAAGAATATGTGAGAAAGAAGAGGAAATGGTCATAATTGCATTCCTAAAATGAAGGCCCATGATGTATTTATTGCAGTTAGTTGAACTACTTGAGAAGGTTCCATCATGGGTCATTAATTGCCTGATGACCTAGTCTTCTCAATTAATTAAAAGAATATTTAAATAATAATAATAAATATTATTATTAAAATATTTAAATAAAAATATTAATTTAATTAACATAATGTTGGGACCCCCCCGTTGACCCATTTGACTTGAAGAGGAGGGGGGTCCATGTGGATAGAGTCTGCACAAATCTCAACTCGGTGAGCTTCGAATCCTCTAACTCGGTGTTGCAATCGATTTTGAACCCCACACTATCTCTTTCCTTGCTTTGGTAATCGCACTCTTTTGCATTGAGTCCTTCGAATAGTGAGCTATCAAACTCGATTCTTATCATTTTCCTCTGTTAACTCGAGGCCATTTATGCATTCCACGTTCAAACTTCATGAAACATCACCATGAGCTACCTTCGAAGTCACCGAGCTCTTCATCCAGCAAACGATCTTACCTTTCCTGGGCTCAAACTCACTTGAATGTCGAGCTTAACCCAATATTTATAAAAAGAATGGTTTTACCATAATGCTCACGGTTCTTCCTTATCATATAACACTTGCAGTAAGAATGTTTTAGCTTGGCCATAATAAGCACAATTGTACCTTCCAAACGATGAGAAAATGCCATTACCAATAAAGACCTAATGCTGCCATGATGATGACCCAGGCTCATGCCCATAACATGTCGATAGACACCCTTAAGACTGATTTTTGGACAAAGAGCCCTTCGGTATTTTGGTAGTGCACTCGTAAATCTCGGCTCCAATCAACAATTATGCCACTATTGGGATCTTAGTATGGCATAGGTAGCTGTGAGCTAAACAATATACTCGTTTTTCCGGAAACTAAGAAGATCCTTCATGTTACAATTTGCAACATATAAAAGGAGCCCTTCAAAAAATACGTTGAACAATTGGGGCAACCAAAAGGACCTTGAAAAAATGCACAGGGAACAACCATATGAATTCTTCCTTAGTCATGGATCAAAGCTAATAGAAATAAGCTAGATAAAATCGGCTTGAAACTACAGTATAATCGTTCATTGTTGAAAACAAGTTTCTCTGAACCTGGTAAAAGAATATTTTTATTGTCTGATTGGACGTACATAATGGAAGGATATAAATATTACTTCTGCCCTCAGAGTTTCTCAAAGAGACCATTTACGAGTAAGTAGCATGCAAAACGGCCGTAGGGTATTTTTAGAGTGACCTTCACATTTAATTCGTTTCTAGGAAAAGAAATGTTGAGCAATATGAATCGTTTCATTCTGCACCGTAATAAACCTTCATCTCCTGACTCGGGAAAATTTTATGAAGCCTTGAATGACGTGACTCCAATCCATCGTATACAGCAGTGAATATTTGTTTCCTGCAGCTGTGCGTGGGAGCTTGTCTTGCGACCACCGAATGCTCGAGCTGTCTGCAGAGGATGAGGAGAAGGTCGTGGCGAGAGAATTGATCAAAGTTGGACATCCATTTGTTGCATTCGGTGAAACAAGATTATCAATACCGTTAGATAATAACGCTTGGCCGGGAAGCGTTCAAAAGGCTTCTACTATGCGTGGGAGTTTGTCTCACGACCACCGATCTGGATGAGTTTTCAGCATTGCTTTCCTATCAAACACTTCACACATGAGCCACTCTAATTCACAATCGTCATCCTATTAATCCTCCCGGTGACTTGGAAAAAGACTCGAGACCACTCCAAGTTACACGGATTGCATTTACACGGCCGTGCGGAAATCTCATGACGGATTGCCATCTTAATATTTCCCAATTCGCGGTGTTTGCTGAATCTCCCCTTCACGAAAGTTTGGTCATGGTTTGCCAAACCAATATTTCCACGCTTGGCGTGTTTTCCTTTTTTTCCACATCCTTGCAAGATAGCAAAATGTTTCCCATGCGCGGTATTTTCATGACGGATAGCCATCATAATTTCTTCACTTGGCAATTTGACCCGATTTCTCCAATTCACGGAAGTCTGACCATTGCTTTCCATCCCAAAATTTCCACTTGGTGGTGCTGCTCCAAATCTCCCTCGCGTGGAATTTCTTCCTTGGCTTGCCATCCATGAAAACCCACTTGGCATTAGGCTTCTCGGATTCCCATGATTTTCCTCCTGCCGAGTTTTCCTTCAACAGATTTGAGGATAACATTAAACTCTCAGTGCAAACATTTCAGCTGTAGCTTGTAAGGTGTGATAATTCGACATAATCCTTTATGCTCGCCAATCTAGTGACTCGTTGAAGATGCTCATATAATTGCAAAACAAATTGTGCCTCATGAATATTCTGATATGAAACAGTCCCACCTCTATGAGATTCGCTTCCATGAGTTACATCGTAAAACAAGTAAGATCTCGATAGAGAGTCTTTGTAATAAATTTCCTCAGGTCTGCTGGTAACACTCTCACTATCACTTAATCGATTTTCATAAAAATAACTTGAAGGAAAATCCCAAATTTGAGGATGCATTCGATGCTGATCAGATAACAACATTGGACAACTTACTTGCTCAAACAAGGCTTCTACTATACTGCAACATGCCTGTGCATCGAATGCTCGGCCGCTTTGAGCGTAGAACTGAAATTCTCCTAGGAAAGTGCCGTGAGGAAGTAATTGGCTATACGCAGCAGCTACAGGGTAGAGAAGTAAACTTATCTCAGAAAATGAGTGGCCTCCAGAGAGAGTCGATTGTCGACAGCTGCCGCAGGGTGATCCCAAGGAACCGTTGGTGTTGATCCTGATGTTCTAGTTGTATGTGACCACAATCGTGATTAGTTGTTGTAAAATCTTGCCACTGTAGTAGAAGAACGAGATAAAGTTTTAGTTGAGTTGTCTCACCTTTTCATTTTGGAAATTCTCTTCCATGGAAGAAGCTCGACCAAATCTTGAGGCAGCTATTGTCTCCGTCGAGTCATTAAAACTGAATTCATATTCCAACAAGGAAGCATCAATCTCTCCATGTTGAATTAAACCAGGTCAAACTAATCATTTCTTTGCCCCAATGAGCCAACCATCGAAACATCCTCCACTCCTATCGAGACTCTTTTATGACAAGCCAAAGTTGGACAACCGAACTTACATTTCCTACTCATGAACTCGTCTAAGGCTTGTGATTTGAGTTATGACCGAGTTAGGACAAGGCACGAACTCCTTTGATGACTCATCTCTTTATTCCCGATTTGACACTGTTTTAGCTCGACCGAGCGAGATAAGCTTATCGAACTCCTCGATGGCTCGCATTCTTGGAAAAAATGAGTGATCTCACCTGATGACCAGAAGTGGGTCCCTGGGACCAATGTCATGATTTGATAGTAATAAGGCCCTGTTTTCCAATTTTTCCATGTGCGTAAAATTGGATAACATTTTTGGCGACCTCTCGGGGATGATTGCCTGCTAAGCATGATTCCAGTAGCCTTAAGTCATCCATTGGGCATGGAGTCTGTGTTGGAATCCTGAAAGTAGTATGATTTTCTTTGACACATCCCGAAATCCCCTTGAGTATTGTTGATATCCTGGACCTCCCTAGAATGCTAAGAATGAAGTATACTGAATCTGTTGAATGCTTGACATCCATGGAACACTGCAAAAATTTGAATGAAGCAAATTTTGAACTCTTATGGAAACCTTGAACCTTTCCTCTCCTTGACACCTTCCAATGATGAAACAATGTGCAGAACAACACAAAACACAACAACAAGGAAAGCAAAACAACAACACACAACAATGTGCATAAGCACTTGGAGGAAAACACCTAATTTAAGCTAACTGTACAAGGGGGAACGCTTCTCAAAAACAAGCTTTGAGATGTATCCCATTCACATGAATGGGCGAAGTTCTTCTCCATTGAGCCTAGATAGATGAAATGAATTTGCCTCTTTGTAACTTGTGATGATGTATGGCCCACTCCAGAGAGCGTCAAACTTGGCATGCTTTCCTGGTTTGGCCCTGTCTTCATCCCATTTGAGAACTAAATCTCCCTCTTGAAAATGCCTGTCGGACGCCTTCTTGTCAAAAGATTTCTTAACTTGAGCCTGATGCTGCTCCAAAGTTTTCATAGCCTTGTCTTGTACTTCCTCTAACTCCATGAGTTTAGCAAAACCTTCATTGTCAGAGGATCACTCTCTATAACTTCAAGTTGATGAGCTAACTCCAAAGAAGGTAACTCCAATGAGAGTGGGAGTTTTTCCTCTCTTCCATATACAAGAATGAAAGGAGAATTCCCGATGGCCCTTTTAGGTGTGATCCGATCTGCCCATAAGGCAGTCTTAAGCTATGTATGCCAAGTCCTCTTGTTAGTCTCCATTGTGCGCTTAATAATCCTTATGAGGTTTTTGTTGCTAGACTCAGCCAATCCGTTTCCTTGAGGATAGTAATTGGATGAAGTTTTGAGGTATACCCC
Organism: Taxus wallichiana var. yunnanensis; assembly: GCA_018340775.1. Lineage (NCBI taxonomy): Eukaryota > Viridiplantae > Streptophyta > Pinopsida > Cupressales > Taxaceae > Taxus > Taxus wallichiana. The sequence goes on from CM031239.1 coordinate 536,385,460, forward strand.
ATTTTTAACAGCCCATTCACTCAATTTCATACAAAAAAAGCGGTGCATTGTCTCGAAATGACTGTAAACGGAACACCAAACCTCGTCATTATACCCTCCAAAAAATCTAGAACTGCCTTTTCATTGCTCTCTTTTAATGCTACCGCCTCTGTCCATCGAGTAAAATAGTCTGTTGTGGTAAGGACCCACTTATGTCCGTCACTGGATGGAGGATTAATCATTCCGATGAAGTCCAACCCCCATTGAACAAAGGGTTGATCCACTTGAATTGGATGCAATGGAAGAGCTGCCAGCTTCTGCTTACCTGTGAAAAAGGCACATTCCTTACATTTCCTTACCCAGAGATGGGCATCCTTGAATAAATCTGGCCAATAGTAGCCAGCTCGCATGATCTTGGTAGTTGTTGTTCGTGCAAAATAATGTCCTCCAGATAGGCCATTATGAAACTCTTCTAGTATCTTACTGACCTGTTCTGGTCCTATGCACCGAAGGAGGACGCCGTTCAAATCTTTTCGAAAGAGAACGTTATCTACCAAAACATATGGGATAGATTGAAGATGGAAAGTTCGTCTTTGGTTTTTATCCATGTTTTCGGGTATGCTCTTGAGAAGATGAAATTCTTCATTTTGGATAACCAATCAACTTGATCAACATTCTCATCAGTATTTAGGAGTGTCACGTCCTCATTACTTTTTGATTCCATGTCATGTTGCAAGTTCTTTGACATAAACCCTTACCTCGACAAGTTTAGTGACTTTGATGTGCACGTCATACTCCATTACCTTCGTGATCCATCCAGCACACTTTTCGTTCATTTCTTTGTTCAGCAAAAACTCCTTGACACCTGGATGAGACACCATCAGATGAATCTTGTTGTTGGACAACATGTGCTTGAATTTCTTCAAAGCTCGAATAACCACAAAGACTTGCTTTTCAATGAATGAGTATTTGAACTCATAGTCTTTGAGGGATTGACTGAAGAAAGTGATTGGTTGCTCCATTAGGTTGTTGTTTTGTTGGGTGAGGATCCCTGAAATGCTCTCTTGACCTGCAAAAGCATAAAGGATAAAATCTTTGTCAAACCTGGGGTTCACAAGCGTGGGAGCTTGAGAAATGGCTGTTTTGATAGCTTCAAAGCTTTCTCGTCCTTCCTTTGTCCATGAGAATGGCATGTTTTTCTTTAGCATGGTTGTCAGTGGTTTAGCCAATGTCGCGAATTGAGGGATGAATCTCCGCACGAAATTTATGGTTCCCAGAAAACTCTGGAGGCCCTTCTTGTGACTTGGGAGAGATAAGGACATAATTGAATGAATCCTAGCTGGATTGATTGATAATCCTTCTGCTGAAACCACATGCCCCAACAATTTTCCCTCGTGCACTATGAAAATACATTTCTTGGGGTTAAGTGAAACCCCAAATTCCCTACACCTTTGGAAAAATTTCCTTAGATGCGTGATGTGATCTTCTGCATGCTTAGAGTATACAGTTATATCATCAAGGTAAACTAAAATAATATCGTTGATTAGTCCCTTAAATGCCATGTCCATGGCTCTTTGGAAAGTAGCCCCGACATTGGACAATCCGAATGGCATTTTATTGTAGGCATACGTGCCCCACTTGGTAGTGAAAGCCATTTTGAATTGGTCAGATTCTTGGACTAGGATTTGATTGTAACCTGAATATCCATCGAGAAAAGAAAATCTTTGAGCTCCTGCCACCATTTGAAGGATCTGCTCCATCGATGGAAGAGGATAATGGTCTTTTAATGATGCACGATTCAAATCCCTGAAATCTACGCATAACCGGATCTCTCCGTTCTTCTTCCTCACGGGCACCAAATTAGCTACCCATGAGGAATGCTTGATGGGAAAAATTATACAGGCCTCGATGAGCTTGGTTAGCTCCTTTCTCATTAGTGGCTCAATTTTGGGATTAATGGGTCTCTATTTACGATTTAATCAAGCTTAGCATTAGGATCCAGTTCGATGGTATGTTATGCTAGACCTGGATCAAAACCACGCAGATCTTTATAGCTCCATGCAAAGATGTCATGATACTCTTGACAAAGTTTGATGAAAGCTTCTTTCTCTTCAGAAGTACACACTTTTCCGATCTTAAGAAATTTTTCATTTGATACTTCAACTTCCTTAAAATATTCTTCTCTGACCACCATGTTAGGGCTTTGTCTTGTGGCTTGGTCATCTGAATTGAAAATGGATTCCAAAGTGACTAAACCTTTTGGTAACTTGTTGCTTTTCAATTGAATAATTTTCTCACCATATGACTCCATGACTTATCTTGATTCTTTGTAGCAAACTCCGCCTCTTCTTGTAGAAAGAGGACAATTTGTTTGTCACTATCAAACACTTGCCAACTACTCACATTATCAGGGACTACTGGTCAAACCACCATTTTAACAAATTGCTGCCCTTTTTTCATGATATCAACTGGTATGTTTTATTGTGAACCAATTGTAGCAAGCCTATCTGCATCTTGATTTTGATTTCTAGGAACTGCATGGATTCCAAAAGCTTCGAAATCTTCAATCAGGTCCTAGACTCGATTCTTATATGATCTTAAAAGATCATTTTTGGATGCACTATGTGCCAAAACTTGATGAACAACTAACTCACTATCTCCAAAAATAGTTAGGGCCTTGATTCCCTTCCTTTGGGCTAGCTGAATTCCTTGCACAAGAGCCTCGTATTCAGCAACATTGTTAGTGCAACTGAACTGCAACCGGAAAGATGAGAAGTACTTATCTCCCTCTAGAGAAATTAACATAACACCAGCACCGGATCCATTCTTACTTCTTGAGCCATCGAAGAACAATTGCCACAGTCCTTTAGAATCACTTGGTGTTTTGACAAGTTGTGGTATGATCGTATCTTCTTCATGGATACAGTAAGTACCTAATCCTGTTTCTTCCAAGACCAGCAAACCAGCTTCTTCTTCTGCCAATACATCAGCGTAGGGATCATACTAATGATCTCTACTTACTTCATCTAGCAAAGTATCAGGGACTTCTTCAACAAGGGTGGTTGGTTCATGATCGCATCTTCCTCTTTTGGATCGCCGATGGTGTAATTTCCATTTATGGGACTAGCAGTGTAGGGTTCTACATGATTATGGCAGATTGGTTCTACCCTTATAGTTACTTTGGTTCCGTATCGAGTCCTGAGAATCATATGTGACCAATCGGCTGATAGGTAACCACCCATCTTGGCAGTGAAATCCCGTGATAGGCAGATGGCAAAGAGGGGAGGGAGATCAATGACCGATATGTCTTGGGTGAATGACAAACTTGGGCATGCATGAATGGTAAGTTGAAGTCCTTTGATAACCCCAACAGTCTTAACAGTTGTGCCATCCAGTTGAACAACCCCTCTTGTAACTGGCGCATATTGTATGCCTAGTACATCTGCAATTTGTTTCGGCATGACAGAGCTACTGGCACCAGAATCGATCATGCAATTATGTACCAGGTGGTCGCCAATGATCAGGGAAATGTAGAATGGCGGTGGTTTGTTTTCCGTAGGAATGATTTTCCCTTCCAATTGACACAAATTTGTAGCATTTGTCACTCCATGGCTTGGTGATCCGCTGGTTGTACTAAAATTGTTCAGAGCTTCTCGCAACAGGTTTCTTTGGGAAGGGATCGAGAGTGCGTCCCACATGGTAATGCTCAGATTGGTTTTCTTCATTTGTTCTACTATGCTGAAGGGAATTGCTCCAACTTTGATGACACTTTTTTGGGCATTGGGGTCCTCCTTTGGAAAATGTTTGTTGGGCACCGTGATGCTTGGAGAACCATCTTTCCCTGCGGTGTGGCTAGCCGGTGTTTCTAGTGATTTCTTTCCCGCATTTTTATCAACTACCATTTGAAACCCAGGTTGAGAAGTGGATGCTAGATCAGCTTCGAGAGGTTGAGGCTCCATTGCTCTCTTTTTGGAACGAGTGTTTGCTGCCACTGATGAAGAATCTATATTCAATCCGCAAAAATCTTCTTCTTGCCAGTTTAGCAACGTGGATTCTTCAGGTGCCTGCGGTTGATCTGCTGCTTCTTACGTAGATGAATTGTTTGTTAACTCTGAAGGGGAGATACACTTTGAACCATAAGGGCCTGGCTAAGAACCCCATTGGGACAAAGATTTTGATTGTGAGGTTGAGAGCAAGGATAACACCATTCGTAGTCTTGAACTAGATTATTTTGAACAGGTACTATAGCTCTAGATGAGCTAGCTGCAAGAGGGTTCTGAAAGTTCAAGGGCCTGACATTTGCAACTTGACTTGTAGTTTGATTTCGAGGCTGATTGTTCCCTTGAAAAGGAGAACGGTTAGCTTGATACTGCTGATTTTGTGGCTGATACAGACGATTGTATTGAAATTGTTGCCTTTTGAGTGCAACGAGCTCATTTCCAAAATTTTGCAGTAGTGACTTGACTTCAAATAGGTCATTTGAAGAGGCAGGGGAAGATTGAGATGGTTGCTTGGAGTCTACTGGAATAGGAGCAATGATAGGCTGATGATTCGTAAGATCTGGAGAAAAGGGCATTGGTGGTCGTGGAGCTATCTTTCCAGCCTGAATCAAAGAATTCTCTGCACTTATGGCAACTTCGTAAGCATCAGGAAGTGTAGTCCCTCCCATGGACTGGATCATAACTGCTACATCGCTATTCAAGGCTCACAAATAGTACAAGAATGCATTATGCGCAGAAGGCTTTACGAGCGCTGGAATCCTATTCCAAGTTCTGTGGAATCGGAAGTTGAAATCACTCATGTATTCTTGGGAAGCTCTCTTTATGGTAGTAAGTTGTTCCAAAAGTGATAGGTGATCACTTTTGTCTTCAAATTGTTTACATAGCTTTTCTCCCAACTCGTCCCAAGTGGTTATAGTGCCAACACCTAACCCGCGAAACCATTGAAGCACTTTTCCCTTGAAAGAGGTAGCAAGAAGTCTAACTGCAATGTTGTCTTCGGTGATATTATGTACTGCACAGATGCTAGCTACATCAAAGATATGCTCCACTGGAGTAACGTGAGTTTCCCCCGTGTAGAAGGGTAAAATTTTGAGTGCCGCAACAGGTATCGGGTCACGTTGAGCCAACATAAGAGGACTGATTGCATTGAAAGGGGGAAAAACTTGGTTCCTCACCATAGCAACGAAAGGTTGATTGTTCCTAGGTGGAGGAAATCTTCCGTAAGGAGGAGTTGAATGACCCCTACAAGGTAAATCTGCAACTGGGGATGTGGAAATGCCTCTTCTTCTCCTCTTTGGAGGAGACAAGGAAAGTTTGATATGCTGATACTTTCCTTTCTTTGAAGAAGATCTTGTTTGAATTCTTCGCATAAGTTCTTACTAAGATCTGGAATCTAGAGATATAGAGTCGCCAGTACTTTGACTTGTGTAAGTGAGAAGAGAAGTACCAACTCGTCCCACAAGGCGTGCAAAAACTATTGTCACCAAATCACCTTTGCACCCTCCGAATGGCCAGGATGTGAATAGGACGCTCGGTGTGATTGGGACACATGGGATCACCTCTCAAGTTGCCGTGGGACTTGGGCTCGAGGTGAACCTCCGGAGAAGGCCGGCTTCCTCTTCCTAAACTAAGTGTTGACTACTCCTAGTGTAACAAAAATGATTATCTAATCCTACGCTAACATTTTCATAGGGTTTTAGGGAAAGAGATTTACAGAAATGAAACTATACTAGGGATGGTGATGCACCAATAAAGGGTGTCTTGATTCGGGAAGGGTTAATTTTAAGAGGGTGTGTGCACCACAGTCAACTTCACCTACTACAACTTAGAGAGGGTACGGGATAACACAAACCAAGAGACACGCATTCCCTTTGTTAAACTTTATCAGACCGAGAAATATACCAGTTTCCCAGTGAAGAAGGATGAACTCAAGAAGGGTGAACGGACACCACAACTCAACTGCATGCAATACTCCACCACTCGATAAGCACAGAACTCCAAGAACCTACAATAGAAACTTAAACTTGCACAGTGTACCTGCAAGTACGAGAAAGGCACAAAGAAGCATAAAAGGATGAAAGGACCGAGATTAGTCACAAAACACACACTTTTATTGCTTCAATAACATGCACAATGCATCATACATTCAGAAGAGGCAATAGTTGCCATTACAGTCTTGAAGAGGAGGCTTGAAAGTTCTCTCAACACACAAGAACAACTTGCAGAAGAGAGAGGATTCTTGAAAAGTATACACTCGCCTGAGATATCTAATCGTCAACTTATGCGAATCATTTGGAACCCTTTGAAATGAGCTTCCAACTTACATTTATAGAAGAATATGTGAGAAAGAAGAGGAAATGGTCATAATTGCATTCCTAAAATGAAGGCCCATGATGTATTTATTGAGTTAGTTGAACTACATGAGAAGGTTTCATCATGGGTCATTAATTGCCTGATGACCTAGTCTTCTCAATTAATTAAAAGAATATTTAAATAATAATAATAAATATTATTATTAAAATATTTAAATAAAAATATTAATTTAATTAACATAATGTTGGGACCCCCCCGTTGACCCATTTGACTTGAAGAGGAGGGGGGTCCATGTGGATAGAGTCTGCACAAATCTCAACTCGGTGAGTTTCGAATCCTCTAACTCGGTGTTGCAATCGATTTTGAACCCCACACTATCTCTTTCCTTGCTTTGGTAATCACACTCTTTTGCATTGAGTCCTTCGAATAGTGAGCTATCAAACTCGATTCTTATCATTTTCCTTTGTTAACTCGAGGCCATTTATGCATTCCACGTTCAAACTTCATGAAACATCACCACGAGCTCCCTGCGAAGTCACCGAGCTCTTCATCCAGCAAACGATCTTACCTTTCCTGGGCTCAAACTCACTTGAATGTCGAGCTTAACCCAACATTTCTAAAAAGAATGGTTTTACCACAATGCTCACGGTTCTTCCTTATCATATAACACTTGTAGTAAGAATGTTTTAGCTTGGCCATAATAAGCACAATTGTACCTTCCAAACGATGAGAAAATGCCATTACCAATAAAGACCTAATGCTGCCATGATGATGACCTGGCTCATGCCCATAACATGTCGATAGACACCCTTAAGACTGATTTTTGGACAAAGAGCCCTTCGGTATTTTGGTAGTGCACTCGGAAATCTCGGCTCCAATCAACAATTATGCCACTATTGGGATCTTAGTATGGCATAGGTAGCTGTGAGCTAAACAATATACTCGTTTTTCCGGAAACTAAGAAGATCCTTCATGTTACAATTTGCAACACATAAAAGGAGCCCTTCAAAAAATACGTTGAACAACTGGGGCAACCAAAAGGACCTTGGAAAAATGTACAGGGAACAACCATATGAATTCTTCCTTAGTCGTGGATCAAAGCTAATAGAAATAAGCTAGATAAAATCAGCTTGAAACTACAGTATAATCATTCATTATTGAAAACAAGTTTCTCTGAACCTGGTAAAAGAATATTTTTAGTCTGATTGGATGTACATAATGGAAGGATATAAATATCGCTTCGTCCTCAGAGTTTCTCAAAGAGACCATTTACGAGTAAGTAGCATGCAAAACGACCGACCGGGTATTTTTAGAGCTGACCTTCACATTTAATTCGTTTCTAGGAAAAGAAATGCTGAGCAATACGAATCGTTTCATTCTGCACCGTAATAAACCTTCATCTCCTGACTTGGGAAAATTTTATGAAGCCTTGAATGACGTGACTCCAATCCATCATATACAGCAGTGAATATTTGTTTCCTGCAGCTGTGCGTGGGAGCTTGTCTCGCGACCACCGAATGCTCAGAGCTATACAAAGGATGAGGAGAAGGTCGTGGTAGCGAACTGATCAGGTCGACATCCATTTGTTGCATTTGGTGAAACAGTATCAACACCGTTGGACAACCTGCTTGCTGGAAGCGTTCAAAAGGCTTCTACTGTGCGTGGGAGTTTGTCTCATGACCACCGATCTGGACGAGTTTTCAGCATTGCTTTCCTGTCAAACACTTCACACATGAGCCACTCCAATTCACAACTGTCCTATTAATCCTCCCGGTGACTCGCACAAAGACTCGGACCACTCCAAGCTGCGTGGATTTCTGTTTACACGGCCCGTGTGGAAATCTCATGACGGATTGCCATCTTAATATTTCCCATTTGGCAGTGTTTTCCTGAATCTCCCCTTCACGGAAGTTTGGTCATGGTTTGCCAAACCAATATTTCCATGCTTGGCAGTGTTTGCCTTATTTTCCACGTCCTTGGCAAGATAGCAAAATGTTTCCCATGCGCGGGATTTTCATGACGGATAGCCATCATATTGTCTTCACTTGGCAATTTGACCCGATTTCTCCAATTCACGGAAGTCTGACCATGGCTTTCCATCCCAAAATTTCCACTTGGCGGTGCTGCTCCGAATCTCCCTCGCGTGGAATTTCTTCCTTGGCTTGCCATCCATGAAAACCCACTTGGCATTAGGCTTCTTGGATTCCCATGATTTTCCTCTTGCCGAGTTTTCCTTCAACAGATTTGAGGATAACATTAAACTCTCAGTGCAAACATTTCAGCTGTAGCTTGTAAGGTGTGATAATTCGACAGAATCCTTTATGCTTGCCAATCTAGTGACTCATTGAAGATGCTCATATAATTGCAAAGCAAATTGTAACTCATGAATATTCTGATATGAAACAGTCCCACCTCTATGAGATTCGCTTCCATGAGTTACATCGTAAAACAAGTAAGATCTCGATAGAGAGTCTTTGTAATAAATTTCCTCAGGTCTGCTGGTAACACTCTCACTGTCACTTAATCGATTTTCATAAAAATAACTTGAAGGAAAATCCCGAATTTGAGGATGCATTCGATGTTGATCAGATAACAAAATTGGACAACTTACTTGCTCAAACAGGCTTCTACTATACTGCAACATGCCTGTGCATCGAATGCTCGGCCGCTTTGAGTGTAGAACTGAAATTCTCCTAGGAAAGTCTTTGTGAGGAAGTAATTGGCTATATGCAGCAGAAACTACTGAGGGTAGAGAAGTAAACTTAGCTCGAGAAAATGAGTGGCCTCCGAGAGAGATTCGATTGTGGCACTGCCGCAGGTGATCCCAAGGAACCGTTGGTGTTGATAATAATGTTCTAGTTGCATGCGACCACGGTCGTGATCGGTTGTAAAATCTTGCCGCTTTGTAGTCGAAGAATGAGATAAATTTTTAGTTGAGTTGTCTCGCCTTTTCATTTTGGAAATTCTCTTCCATGGAAGAAGCTCGACCAAATCTTGAGGTAGTTATTGTCTCCGTCGAGTCATTAAAATTGAATTCATATTCCAATAAGGAAGCATTAATCTCTTCATGTTGAATTAAACTGGGTTGAACTAATCATTTTCTCGCCCCAATGAGCCAACCATCGAAACATCCTCCGCTCCTATCGAGACTCTTTTATGACAAGCCAAAGTTGGACAACCGAACTTACATTTCCTACTCATGAACTCGTCTAAGGCTTGTGATCTGAGTTATGACCGAGTTAGGACAAGGCACGAACTCCTTTGATGACTCGTCTCTTTATTCCCGATTTGACACTGTTTTAGCTCGACCGAGCGAGATAAGCTTATCGAACTCCTCGATGGCTCACATTCTTGGAAAAAATGAGCGATCTCACCTGATGACCAGAAGTGGGTCCCTGGGACCAATGTCGTGATTTGATAGTAATAAGGCCCTGTTTTCCAATTTTTCCATGTGCATAAAATTGGATAACACATCCTTTGGGCACATGGGGAGAGGATCGTTAAAGATTCCCGAGCACCTTTGTGTTCTATGGAGATACCGGTCCCATGTAGGTGTTTTGAGTGGGCACTTTCGGGTTTGCCAAAAACATTTCAAGAAATAATTGTATTTGATCCTCTCGGAAAATGTTGTAAAAACTTGTTACAATTGTGACATGTTCTTACATCATGCCCTGCAAACCCTATGATAGCTGCAATATAAATCGGGATCATAATCTTGAGGCCTTTGGTTTATACCTTGTTGTGGTTTCAAACTACAACTATTGTTTTGTTGTTGATTTTTATAGCTGAAATTTAGGAACCCTTGTCCTTGGTTTTGAAATTGTTATAGATACCCACTGGTTATTGGTTAGGGCCTTGGGTCTATGTTTTTCTTGATTCTTTGAGGTTGTTATTGTTGTTATTGCTGATGGTTAAAATCTACAATGTTGAATGAGGGCAAGAAGTTATTGTTTCTTTGATTGTTGCCATTATTATTGTTGTTGTTTGAAGTGCTTGTATTGGGAGCATTAACAACGTTAGGTTTCTTAGGTTGGTCCATCACCCATCCATCGTGACTCCACGATTCTTATTAAGGATTTTTGGTCCTTGATTTTTATTTGTGTTGTTGGAATAACCGGGGTTATTTTGATTAGGGGTGAAAAACTTTCCATTCAATCTAGAAGTATTATGACCACTATCAATGGCTTCTTGGTCAATTCAAAGAGCACCCTCTAGTACCTCTTCATAACTCATTAGCGGGAACTTTTGAACTTCTTCTTTTGTCTCCCTGTTGAGAGAGTGGAGGAAAAATAAAAATCATCATCGATCCATATTTGGAGTGTTTGCAGAGGAGTAGAGAACCCTGTCACCACCTCTAAATAAAGTGGGTGTAGACTCGTGCTCTTGCTTGATATGAAGGAATTCCCTGATTCTTGTTCTCAAAATTTTGTTCATATAAAAATCCTTAATAAATTATGATATGAGTTGCTTGAAGGAGCGTATTAAAGCCTCTGGTATCTTATAGTACCAATCGAGAGCATTACCTTCTAGCATTTTAGGGAAAATATTTTCAACAACTGCATCCCATAGGAGTAGCTCTTGAATGGCCATTGTGTAAGATTTGATGTGGGCATTAGGATCACCCTCCCCTTTGAATTTCATAAGATCGGGAAAGGGTCTCGGGAGCATGAATGTCGAATGGAGAAGTCTAGAGGCTCCTTAAGATATTTAGAATAGGTCCCCATTACGTACATTTCCACCATTGAAGATCCTTGTTGGGGAGGTGGAGGTTACATCGGTTGCTAAAATGGGACAACATAAACATTTGTTGGGGTGTATGACATCCCCTGTGGTTTTCCATATGGACCTGGGTAAGTGTACATATCCCCTTGTGGAGATTTAGAATACATGTGTACGTAGGGGGTTGATTACCTTGATATGGAATCGAAGGCACAAAGCTAGGGAACGTTGCATTTTCAGCGGGTATGGAATTTGAGAACACACTTCCTGTAAGTGACTATTGTAGATATCCATATGTGGCATGAGGGGAATACCCAAGGTGCTCATCCTTGTAAGAAAATCTCTAGGGTTTGGAGTACCTGTATAAACTAGAGGATTCTATACAGTAGGTATTTATCTCGTAATTCTATAGATAGGAAGAAGTTATTACTTGCCCAATGTATGATTTTGAGAATTTTGGGTAAGCTCTAACTCCTTCCAAGGCCGAGATGATATCGTTCGTTGATGGGGCAAAGTGATTTTTGTTGAACCCTCAGAGGTTGTTGAGGAGTATGGTATCCTGCTATGAATTTTTCACTATGTTACCACCCCTCATTAGAAGTATTTTCGAGTTAGTAGAGGGGTAGTGTTTTTTTGGATCATAACATCACCTTGTCCTTCTGCAACCTATTGAAAGATTGGTTTATATTCGGAAGTGTTGTTCACTCCTAACATATTGTGTAAAGTATTCCTCATCTAGATGTGGAAGTTGGTCCGATTGCATGCTAATGGGATGTCAAAACAATACCCGAGGACATGAACTTGCTTCCCCAGTGAAAGTAATATTGTTTAGATTGATTGTTTGTGAGGATAAGTATGCGTGATTTGGTCAATTTACTCAATATGTATAGAGGAAAAACCATTGGTTCCTTGAAGAAGAGGGTTTTGAGTAGTTGAGCGGTTGTCCACCCACGTTGAGAGTGAAGGTGATTGTTGTGGTATACATCTCTGGTAGTTATACATTTCAAAACCCAAGATGGGTTGACCTTATTCATCATATCCTGAAATATTCGGGAGGTATTAGAATACCTGAGAATAAAGGATGGACAAAGAAAGAGGAAATATTTAGAGACTAGCTCTTCACATTCGGTTCACTAATTTGTATGATAGAAAATCAGCACATGACCTTCTTCACACCCAACCTCTCAAGGTCGTACCAAGATAGCCGATGTAGAATGAATGTGAATGTGAGTATGGTGATGGGGATTAAGCTAATTGGGAAATCTTATGTCTTTAATGTGTAATATCGGGATTTGTGAGTCTAAGGTGAAGAATGCCCTCCTAACTTGAAGTGGTGTAATGGCTTGGTTTGATATAATAGCTTCTCGAAGACTCCAATCATTATCGAGCTCTATTAAGATTCTATTTGTTGGTTGTTGAACACGTAGAAAGTGACCTGCGAGCACCTCGTATGGATTTCCAGACAAGGTCATGGAAGTAATAATGAGAGGCGTAGTGGAACCACAAGGACTTATGGGTGATTTTCTGGTCTAGTCCAAAAGTCTTAGGCTAATCAATTGTTATGTTTAGTAAGGAAAGTTGTGTAATAATGTCTAATGGAAGTGGTGAATATCTGAATACTAATGTACACAAACTAGTGTCAATGTCTAACTAGTCAGTAGGCACCTTGGGTTGTGGCACCTGAGGATCACAACAAAAGACTCATGGAGGTTGTGGCTCTTGTATGGTCATGCGCATAATCAACCCCATTTTCCAGGAGTAGTCCAATAATCATAGGATTGATTAACAATGATTTTTAGTGTATTTATTTGTTCTATTTTCTCAGAAAAAGTTGCAGGTGTGCGTAAGACTGTCAAACGTAAATTTATATCAATGTCAGTTATCAATTCTGGCTCGTTGGGTTGTGGGACCAAGGGATCAAAACTATATGTCTTTTCTTGTTGTGGACCATTGATGGTCATATAGAATGAAATGAAATGATTTTAATAAGAAAAATAACTATTAAAGGAAATCTAATCTATGTTTTTGGAGTTTTCACAATATATCAGAGCAAAACAATAAAAAGCAAACTAATCTATCAAAGGAAATCTTTTTGATCTTTTCTAATTTTTAAGAAATGCATTCTAATCTAATAAATAAACTAAAGACAAGTAATCAGCTAGATGTAGTTGGTTACTTGTGCGAATATGTGAATCTAATCTAAAACAAATAACCTAATCCAATCAAAACCCTTCAAACCCTACCTCAGAGGTGAAGAACAAATCATGACCCTAAAAGAGCTATTGTTCCCCACAACTTCCTTGGTAATGTTAAAGAGAAAACTTTCTAATGATTTGATCTACTTGTAATTGCCTAACCTATTGAAATGAACAATTTTACTACTCTATTTGATATGCAATTGAAACTAGTGATTTGAAATTGACAATTTAACAAATAAAGAAAACAAACACACAATTCCAACTGGATAAGCAAGAGATTTGGAAAATCTGGTTGTATCTGTATCTATCCCCTTAGTTTGTTCCTTTCTTTCTCCGAGTGTTCATATGAGTCCAAGGGATTGGGAATGCAAGAACAACGGTAGGAGGATGGCACTTGAGCAATGGAAGCTTGAAGGTAGTTTGGATGCAATGCAAGTAGAAGAGAGATAACATAAGAGATTTGAGCTTGGCTATGCAATTCCTAACAAGATTGTGGCAGCAATACAATGCAAGATACACAAAAATTCTTAGGCCTTTTGCTTGAATACAAGCATGGAATATATAAGAATTGGGGCTAGGATGTGCCTTCATGCACAAGGCAAGAAGAGGTAGTTCCAACTAACTAAAGCACATGTAAAAATAGAAGAGGGAAGGAGAACCAAGTAATCAAAACTATTTTTAGACAATTTGGCCCATGGATGCATGTTAAAAGTGAAGTTCAGTGAATCATCGCATGTTAAAAATATGCATGATAGAATCTAGAAAAATTGGCTAGGATAGACACCTATACGAGGCAGCGGTCTCACGACCGCCATCCTACCTAGGTGGTAGTTTTAGAACCGCCTCCCAAATTGGGTGGCGGTCCTAGCACTTAAGGCCAAAACAAGCGAGAAAAGAGGCGGAAAGATGAAAAAAGTGTGGGAAGGCTAAGTAAATATGTCTAGGCAACAAACATACACTTTAAATGGGTTTTGGAGCTCAAACACCTTCTTCAAAGGACTGGAATCATCATTGGAGACTTTTATAACCATTTTTCAACAATGTAGCACATGTAATTTGGGTGTGTACAGGTCATCTCTGCTCCCTCATATCTATATTTTTTCTTCTACTCGAGCATCTCTATAAATAGGTTTAACACCCATTGCCATGCCTTCCTGAAGTAGTGAGTCGATTGCCAAGTTTCAAGGTGGTCCTCCAATGGAGCATGCTTCTTATGATCTAAGCTCTCCACTTTCTATAATGATGTCTTTGGGAATGTTCCATGCATGGAATATTCTTTTCTTGACCACCAAGTCATCAGGTTGTCACCTTATCCACTCATCACACGTATTCGGGTCACATTTTCCCTCAAGTGCCTCTTGGAAAGCTGAATATGACTAAGTCCTAAAATCCTTTGGTCTACCTTATGCGTGTGTCGTGGTTTCTATCAAATCCCTCTAAAACCCGTTTCCTACGTGCATTATCCCATGCGCCGATCCTCTTTACTGGTCCTACGTTTGCACACACCCTTTGGGATTTAATTAATATTCTAAGGCCCAAGCTCACCCACTCTAAGCTTGTCCTCGGTCCTCGAAACATCGTCTCCAAAGAATAAATAATGGTGGGAATAAATAATGAAGAATGAAGAATGAGAAATGGAAGAAATAAAGAATGGAGGAATGAAGAAGAATTTGTTTATTTATGAAGAATGAGTGGAAATCCTTCCTTATAATTGCCTCATTCTTCTCTAAGGCATCCACCTTGCCCTACTCCTATTGATAGAGGTCACGTAATAAGGTGCTCACCTCTTCAAAAATTAGTTCATCACCTTTAGCATTTAATGTGTCAATAATGTTTTCCAACCGCTTTACTTTGATGTCATCCAAGGCATCCATCCTGTGGGTGATATGAGGATATAATTCCTTCAAACTGGTTTTTGATCGAGCCTCTCAGGGTCTCAATGGCTTCTGACTTCTTCTCTACCTCAGCCAAGATCTTATCCCACTCTACCCTATTTCCTTTATTATTCTCCTAAAACTCCTTAAGGTCTACCTCATGGGTAGTAACTAAAATGCTTGCCACTCTATCTCTATCCACACAATTTTCATAAGCAACTTTGGCTATCTATGCGGCGGCCTTTACATTGGCAAGGAGCTTAGTGTACCGAGTGACTATCTCCACAACCTTCAGCTTTTCCTCTTTCTCTTGGCATGCTAACACTTCTTCTGTTGATTCCAAAGTGAGAGGTTGTCTCTCCATGGTGAGGATGCGAGTTAGGTCTTCCAAGCATTGAAAAGGTTGACTCATACTTCTGCTTGGGTGGTGTTAGGTTTGGATTCTTCAAGACAATAACATATGTAATCATTTCAACTTTCTTATATACCTCGCACACCCTTGCCTTTTCCTCCTTCAGCTCATGCCTTAACTATGAAATAATTAGTTCCTCTTGCTTCATATCCTTGATCTTTTCAATGAGCTCCTCATTTTCTTCTCCAATTCCCCTTCTAGGAATCTCACCCTATCATTCCTCCCAAAAGTCTTGCCTCAACTTCAATTGAAACCTTGTTGAGTGCATTACAGACTTGCTCATTAGAAAATTATTGAGCATTCACCAGTGGGTTTATACCTTTGGTCTTTGGCACCTTCATCAGCTCCCCTTGGTTAAATTTGAACTCAGGTTCGTTGACATGAGACTCAAACACCCAATAAAGCATTTTCTTGGTTCATGGGTATGTGCCTTCTTCTTCAAATAAAGACATTTCCAGATTGGTCTGCAGAGGCACAGTGCTCTGGAAGCGTGTATGTAGAGTTGTTTAGATCATGGATATAACCCATTCCATGCCCTTGTGTTACTACCACATTCTTCCCTCCTGTGCGTGCAACCTTTGGAAATCTCACCACTAAGCTGGGATCTCCACCCATGCTTCCATAATCCTTCCCTACGCTCTCTTCTTCTATCTCCTTGAGTATCTCATCCATGTTCTGCTCCACTTCTTACTCCACTAACTTCTCTATTATTCCCACTACTTCTCTTTCTATGGCCTCTTCTATCTACTCCTTGGTGAGGTTGGGGGTCCTCTGATCCTTAGTATTTACTTCTTCACTCTCCCCTTTTCCTTGAGTGCCTTCTTCTTCTCCATCCTTCCCCTCACTTATTTCTTCCTCTGAGTCATGTACATTATACATGGGATGATTCAAAATTATTCATCCTCATCATCATCTCTCTCACCCCTGTAGGCCTCTAATCTCTCCATCTCCTCCGAGTTAACCTTCACCACTACCTTCTATTAATTCCTAGCGGGGATTATTCCTCTTCCCAATAGATGATTCCTTTCTAGGCAAATCTCCTTGTTTTAGAACTTCTTCCTTAGGTGTCTTTTCCTTCTCCTTGATGGGAGAGTTCTTCCTGTGTGCGTATGTGCTTGGATTGGCACCTGACTTTGGTGTACCCACAGATTATGTTGTCTACACACTTGGTGCTTTCTTTTCTGGTGGCTCTTTCTCTAGGGTCTCTTCCTTTCTCTCTTCTTTGGCACGGCCTTCTTCCTACTAGTGGGATCCTCTAGGATGGAGACATCATTCTCTAAGTAAGTGTCTGTTTCATACTTGGGCCTAATGCACAAGTATATTATTGTTGTGGCAATTCCAAAAATTGGTAGTGTCAAGGGTTTTATCATTCACACCTCATGAGAGTCATACTTCTCCACATAGGTGTGCTTTTTTGGATATACCATCTTCCTTCGAAAATTGCAATGGTCCCGGTCCACCTTGCTAAGGTCAAACCTTAGTCTTTTAGCTTCCTCGAAATGATTTACCCCTGCTTGGAAATACTATTGTGTAGTGAAGGAGAAGGGTAATTTACACCATGGGATCTTGGTCCCATCTGACAGAGTGAATCTACCAATGCAGAAATGCTAATAGACAATGAACTAAAATTATCCATTTACTAGTTGGAAACTATTATGGTATCCTCCACAAAGCTCTAAATGCATCATGCATTTACTCATCCCATTTCTCTAGGCACGCCAGGTGGCTTTCATGGTATCACATGTGTATTTCTCAAACCTCTTCGTGGGGAGGGATATTCATTTGGATACTCCCATATGAAATTCTCTAGCCCATCGGACACTCAAATTTCGAGAATACAATGGTGAGAAGAACATTGCTTGAACATTATCTTCTCTCCTTCTTGCATGACGCTGATGATCTCTTCTGCAATATAGGTGGACAAGTTATAGATGGTCCCTTCTAAAATTTTAGGCATACATTCAACCATGCCTTGTTTATTTGTGTCCACCTTTCTTTCCCATTCAGCTTGGTTACTAGGTACGTGGCCATTCTCATCACAAGGTCGGGGATATCTAAGATATCAAAGTAACGTGAACCCTTTTTATAATCATACTCCTCCATGGTCTTCTTAATAGCCTCTTTATCCTCTAGGTCATCATCCAATGAATCCCCTTCGTAGATAAGGCTAGTAAACTTGGAGATGAGCTGGGGAGTTATGCGCATTTTGTGGCCCAAAAAGTAGAAGTGGTCCTCATGCACGTGCGACATCAACCATTGGTATAACCACTCAAGATTTCCAAAATAGGGCAACTCAAATAGTTGTAGCAGCCCAACCTTCTCTAATTTTACTTTCACTTCATCGCTATAAATTGACATCCCTTTTGGTGCTCTTATCTCTGTTGACGAACTAGCTCTAGCACCATTTTCTCTATGGTACTTGTGCAATGATTATAGTCACTCATGGCCATCTTCCTAACATGGGATACCCATTCTTTCCCAAGTAACACCCCATTTGGGTACTGCATCTCCACATACCATTCTTCATTGAAACTGGTGGTGGTAGTCTATTTTCCTTTGCCCTTTCCCTTCTTAGGTGAAACAATCGCCTTCTTTGGTGCCATCTTCTTATCGAGTTAAAAGAATAAACTCCTTTCTCTCCTTCCTCACTCTTCTTAAATCTATGGCTCAAATCTGTGAAAGAATCCTTCTATTCTCGTGCCCTAGCTGTAAAACCCTAACCTAGAAAATTCTTCCACAAGATGACGTACTCCACTGAAACCTTCTTCCATACACCCGTGTACTCCTTCCACTCTAGTTTGCAGATCACCCTAGTCATGCACTTCAGATTTTCACTATTCTTTCTTCACAAAAATATTTCTTCACGGATGCCCTAGTTCACAAGAGCTCATCAATCTTATAATAGCAAGGTAAATAATAATGTGTTTGACCATTTACTTATAGTTTTTTATCTATCTCTTGCAATAAATTCTATGCCACCTACCACTGCACTTAACATTAAATGTCATTTTCTTCCACCAAACCCAACCTTAAGCACCTTTACCCACACGCCAAATCCTACGTGAAAAACCCTCTTCAACCTTCTGGCACGTAAAAATCCTTACTGACCGAAGACTCTTACGTGCATGTCTACAATAGCCAAAGGCACTTCTTCTTTCAACCTGATTTTTCCCTTGCCTACCTAATGTTATTCATGTGCTTCTTATCCTTTGTACATGGTCTTTGTTAAAGCCTTCTTGACACCAACAATTTTTGTCCACCGTTTCCCCATGTGCTCTTCTACCTTACACGCTTTTGATCTTTCAATCTGGGCCATCACAACTACTACCAACTTCTTTCTCTCTTCGTTCTACTCCACTCAAAACTAAATGAGATGTGTGGTCATCTATGCATACGAAACCTTAGAAAGTAATGTGGTTACTGGTGCACAAGGTGCACAAAATAACACAACAGAAAGGAACAAGTGACAAGAAAGGAAAACACCAGAAAAATAAATGCATTAAGGGAAATCCTATGCTAACTAGCAATACTTCCTTTTTTACAAACACAAGAAAGACTTATTTATAGTAGGGCTTTAGCCTACTCGCATTGAAATGGCCTAGTAATCTCGTCCCATCCAGCGATTCAGAATCGATAAGTGCCTGCATAGAGGATGTACGAGATGATGTATGGTCCCAAACAATGGAATTTAAACTTCCAGAATGGCACAAAATTTAGAGTCATATAAAAAAACCATCTTCCTAACCTAAAATTGTTTGTTTTTATATGATGATCATGCCATGATTTTTGTCTTGCTTCTCTATATTTTGACTCTATCTAAAGCAAGTGATCTCATTTCCTCTAGCTGCATTAACTTATCAATCATTTATTCGATCGCTTGTTCATCGGTAAATCCTCCCGCACATGTTATACCCAACGATGGTAGCATAAATTCAACTGGAAAAAAACCTCCATGTCAAACACCAATTGAAATGATGTGGCCTTGTTCAATCTCTTTTAGGTTGTTCGGTATGCCCATAGAAAAATGACACCTTGTCATCCCAATCTCATCTAACAACATCACAAATCTTAGTTAATGTGTGAGTTAGTATCTTGTTAAATGCTTTAATAGTCCCATTTGCTTGCGGGTGATAGGGGTGGTGTTTTGATGGGCTACCATAAACTCTTCCAAAAATCCCGACCATTTCATTAAGAAAATGTGTACCCCTATCACTTGTTAAACTCAACGGACATCCATACCTACTAATTATATTTTCCCATAAGAATCTCGTCGTTGTTGTCACTCTTGTGTAATCCTTTGTAGGTGTTTCCTCTGACCATCTTGTCAAGTAATCATTGCAAGTGATGATGTAACGCGAGCCAGTCCTTTGCACAACATGTGAAATTGGTCTTACAAAATCAATTACCCACTTTTCAAATAGTTCACTTTACGGCTATCTATCGTAAGGGCATTTCATCCCTCCATCTAGGTTTTCTAAGGTGTCTGGAAATGGTCATAGGTATTGAAAAACTCAATACAATCCTCGTAGATATTCTCCCACCAAAGATTTGCAAGTAGAATCTTCGCGTAGTTGCATTTCCTACATAGTGTCCTCTTGTAATCCCGCCATGCACTTCCTCCATGATTTTAATGTGCTCATGTTCTAATACACATCAATGTAGAACCTCATCACGACTTAATTGTTTTCTCTTTAAAGTCCTAATTCCCTTCGGTGCTACACCCGTTTTAAGAAATAGTGCAATATCCTCTAAGTCGAGGGCACATGCCATAACCTAAATGGTTACACATTTGACATGGTATCCTCAATGCTTTGTGTATCCTCCTTGAGTCAATTCTTGATAAATGATCAAGTCTTGAATTGTTATTTCCTAGTTTTACCACAATTAAAAACTCAAATTATTGAAATAATAGGACCGATCAGCATATGTGACCTTGCGGCAGAATGGGCTTGTTTACCAAGTAATTCACGTGATGTGGTCCAAGTATGGTGTCACTAGCAGATACTACTTGAATTTATGCAGCGCATAGATTAATGAAAGTGCCTCACGCTCGCAGTTGTGTAATTCATTTCTTGGTGTCAACTTCCTACTGGTAAAACACAAGGGGTGATCAACAATCCTCTCACCCAAGGTTGTGATAGTACTACTCAATGGATTTTCCTGAGGCATAAACATACACATAGAAGGGTTTATTCCAAGAAGGGAAGTGTAATCTTGGTGTAGTAACAAGCCTATCCTTCAAAGTGTCAAATGCCCTCTATTCTACCTCTCCCCAATGAAAGAAACTCTTGTGTTTAAGAAATTCCTCCAAGGGCATGGAAATCTTGGCATATCCCTTAATAAATTTCCTATAGTACCCCATATGGCCAAGGAATCCATGCACAACACTCTAACTGGTAGGCTCCCCCAATCCCATAATAACTACAACTTTGGCGGGATCCACCAAAGCAAGCCTTCCTTACATATAATATGCCCCAACAAGGTTCCAAATGGAGTAGCAAAGACACATTTCTTAATGTTGAGGGATATCCTCAACTACCGACATCTCTCAAACATCAGCCTCAAATTGTCACAATGGTATTTTACTAGCCCATACGGCCTAGTCATCTAGGTAGACCTAAAGAAATTTATGGATGAAGTCCTGGAAGGCTTGTACCACGATGCACGAGAACACAATAGGCACATTATTTAGCCCAAAAGGCATGACCATGTAGGAAAAAATTCCCATTCAATGGAGAAAGTTATCTTCTCCTGGTCTTCCTTTACAATTCTAACTTGGTGGTACCCCGAGAACCCATCCATGAAAGAAGAGACCTCGTGCCCGACTACTTCTTCCAAAATTTCTTCAATGAAGGGGGTTGGAAAAAGTCATTGACACATACTACATTTAAGTCCTTGTAATCAATACAGATCCTTATCCTTCCATCCTTCTTAATGATATTAGACTCACCCATTTCGATTCCTCCACAACATCATTGATGCCTAATGCTATCATCTTGTCTATCTCCTCCTTGACCGGTAGACGCAAGTTTGGATTCATCTCGATATGGTATCTTCCAAATCGGGTACACACCTTCCTTCAAATTGATCCTCATTTCCCCAAGGAGTGGTGAATGCCTTTGAGCTCATGATACCCACGTGGGAATAAATCTTGAAACTCACACAAAGGTTAATGGTCTTAGAAACTTCTTTCTCCGACCAATAATCCCCATTAATAGTTTCCTTAGGTTCTAGCTATGAACTAATGTTAACCTTCTTTGTTTTCAAGGGCCTATGATAGGTGCATTCTCTCTCATCATTGCTATCCCTAACTTCGTGTGTACCTTTAGAATGGTTGACATCTAGAATCTCCATTTCTTCACCATCTATCACATAGACCATTTTTACTTTTTCCCTTTCCATGCGGGTGTTCTCAAGATGTGTCTTTTTTATTCTTTCTCATCAAAAACCTCTTAGAACCAGGTTCACCTAATAGCTCAAGTATCCTATCTTCCACCATAGCACTATCTCCCATTGTAAGGCACTTGAATACTTGCAATGCCCTATCCACTAATGGCTTTGTACTCCAATACTTGAAATATTGAATGAGAACAACTACCAAATCCTACCAATTCCATGTTTGATGGTGCATTTCCGAGTGATTGTACCATGCATGCACACAATGTTGTAAGGTGGAATACAAATTATGCACCCATAGCGAAGGTGGTAAATATTTTGTGCCTTCCATACAGGCCTTCTCACATGCTTGGATATGACACGAGGTGGGTTATTTGCCATGGTAGTCTTGTATAACAGTGGGTTCATTTCTTCTGGAAAACCTAAAAAAGAACATGGTTTTGACCTTATACTATTCTATAAAGATCTCATGATGTGTCGCCCACCACCGCGTTGTGGTCCCAAGCATGTTATAGCTGAGCATACCTCTTCTTTTGTTATCATTTTTCCACTGAGCCTCCATTTCTCGTAAGAAATCATCAGGGTTAGCTCCTCCAGAGTAACTTGGTATCTTCTTCCCTCCTAGGCACTTGACCGAGCGCACTTTTTTTACCCTTGTCACCGATCCTCTCAACTGTCACCCAATTAATTTGTAAGTCCTGTGTGCCCAATTTTCACATGCTATGCTGGTTGTATCACTCATAGACTGAGTGTCTTCAAACTGGATAATTCCTTCTATAGGATGAATTACCTCAGGGTCTCTAATAGAGCACACATAGATTCTATCAAGGACTTCTTCTCCCAAGGGATCAGTATAGGGTGCTGATTTCCCATCTGTTAAGGGGATGATGACCCATTCCTCCTTGTTCTCAAAATTGATATACCCCTTGTTAAACCGTAGGTCAACATTTTTTTTTGTAACACTAGGGGAACCCAAACAATGCTGGAAAGTTGTCTACTTCGGCTAACACCAAGACCTTGAAGTCTCCAAGTGAACTTGACCCTTTGAATATTGATAACCACATCCTTCAAGACACCGATGGGAATTACCTTTTTCTTGTTTGCCATATACAAAAAATTCAAAGATGGCTGTAATTTGGGCCTTCCCATTTGATGTCATGCATCCAAGGTGAGAACATTGACTTCCACGCCCGTATCAATCAGAATATTGCTCAGAAGCCATCCATCTACAACAACATTTAAAGTGATCTCTTTGTCATAGTCAAGGCTATGGGGAGGAAGGTTAGCATGTAAAACCTGCCTCTCGTGCTCTCTTCTACGCATGGTACCTTCTCCCGTAACCATTATCCTAGCAAGGGAATGATATTATATTTCCTTAACATCTTGCATACTTCCCTAACCTCATCCATATCCTTCTACAGAGCGTCAACATTCTTCCTTTGCC
The DNA here is from genome assembly GCA_018340775.1 of Taxus wallichiana var. yunnanensis. Lineage (NCBI taxonomy): Eukaryota > Viridiplantae > Streptophyta > Pinopsida > Cupressales > Taxaceae > Taxus > Taxus wallichiana. Next base: position 536,408,796 of record CM031239.1, read on the forward strand.
CTCACATCCTTGACTGCTCCTTTAGACATTGGATCTCTTCTTGCAGATTTTGAATTACATCCATAGTCTATTGGTTCACCTCTGCTTTATGTACCTTGGGATATGATAATATAATATATATGGGTTGATGGAGATGTTGACATGTGGCACACATCCCCTTAGTTAGTTATATGGGCTCACATAGGAGTTAATTATATTGGGGAATGGGTCGGCCTACATTGGGATTAGGTGTTACCCATCCTATTTAAAGGATGTGAGTATCATTATGAGGAGGTATGTATGAGTTGAGTCTTATACTTGGTAGAGGTATATTGGAGGTGTCCCCCTCGAAGTGGATTCCCATCTTGGGAGATTGTGGAGTTACTCCTTCCTTAAGGAGCATTGTATGGTGTTGCCCTACCTTAAGGGTATTATTTTGCATATATTGATATTAGGGAATCTTGGCCCCCATATATCTGGTGTTTTATTATCTTCTGCAATTTATTGATTTATTATATGCAAAGTTCTTATCAAGTGGTATCAGAGCAGTGATCTGGGCAAATTTGTGGGATGAAACCCTAATGTTTGTGATTCGTCTATATCTAGAGATCGAATTAGAATTTTTAAGATATTTTTTGTGGGGAGTGGATACATAATTCAAGTGATCTTCCCTCAAAATTTCAGATTTTTTGGAGCTGATTTGCAAAAGTTGTGTCCGTTTTAGGGTTGAAACCCTAATTCTAAGGTTTCATCTATATCTTCTGAATAATGACGAATTAGGAGATAATTATTTTTGGGTTGTTGGTAATATATTAAATGGTGATACCACTGAAATTTCAGAATTGGTGGATCTATTTTGGAAGATTTATTTCAGTTTTATTGTTTTCAGTATTTTCTCCACAGGCCGCAATTTGAGGAATTTTCTTGAATTTCTTACATTTTCGGAAATCTCTCAAAATTTTAGTAGGGTTACTTCTTTGTGGTTTCATATTTGAGGCTGACTAATTGATGAAATCATCAGGTAAAATATTGGTCAAAGGAGTAAGTTTGTGAAACCCTAATTTTTATGCATCATGGATATACCAATTTTCTATGGTAATGGGGAAATTGATGCAAAAAAATGGTGGATACAATTTAAAAAATGTATTTTGAAGAATGTTTAGTATGGGTTAGTTTTTATCTTCATCTTGGTGGGAAAGCGTGACATTGGTATTCTTATTTGGATATAGATCTATTGGATTGGGATTGGGAGGAAATGGAGGATATTTTCTTAGCTAGATGGGAAACAAAAAAGAAACATATTTTTTTTCAAGAAGAAGAAAAAGAAGAAGAAGAAGAAGAAGAAGAAGAAGAAGAAGAAGAAGAAGAAGAAGAAGAAGAAGAAGAAGAAGAAGAAGAAGAAGTTGAAGTTGTTACGCATGATAGTGCATCTCCAAAGAAGGAAGCTTCAATATTTCAGTTTGAAGGGTGTATTCAAAGAAAAAAGGTAATTGTTTCCATAAACCCTAGCAGAAAATATAACTTCATCAATATGGATGTAGCTCAAAATCTACAGGTGTAAGCCAAGCATATCATAGGAATCTCAAATGGATGGTAAGCAGATTCAAGTTTTGAAGATTTAAAGCTTTCTATGGATAAATATGTTTTACATTCAGATTTTTATGCTTTAGATATGGATGGTATGGATATTGTTCTTAGATATCCTTGGTTAGAGAGCTTGGGAACAATTAATCTTAATGTACAAAATAAATTCATGAAATTATGGTACAAGAGAAAGAAAATTACATTACAAGATATCACACTTAGCAAAGAAAAAAGTAATGTAAAATTGGATCATGAAGATGAATTTGAAGATGGTGAAGAAGGGAATAAGGATGAATCAGAAGGAGAGGATGAAGAACATAAAGTCACAAATAATTTCTCTACTCAAGAGAAAAAGAAGTAATAAAAAAGGTGGAAGAGGACAAGAAAGTTGAGGAAAAGGTTGATAAGGTTGAGTATACAAAGGTGGCATCATATAGACACCCACACCATCATGAGAGGAAAAAATCATGGAGACATGTTAGGACACATGAGGATAGAAATCCATATGGACATACTGAGGAATGGAGGAGAATACTTTTGGCTACACATGGAATCAATGGAACAATAATTATATGACATGGAATCACAAGAATAATAATTATGGATATGCATGGATGCCGAGAAGGAACACATATGGACCAGTGATGGAACCAGATGGGCACAATGGAATATGGAATCATGTTTGGAGCAGCATCACCCAGTAGGATTTCATATGGGTGGTTGGATGATCGAGCATGGCGACAAGTGTGCAATAATTTAAAGCACACTCATTATATGGCTTCTTCTTATGTTTCGGGGACGAAACATGTCAAAGAGGAGGCACGATATGATAATATATGTACCTTGGGATATGGTAATATAATATATATGGGTTGATGGAGTATATGGTTGACATGTGGTACACATCCCCTTAGTTAGTTATATGGGCTCACATAGGAATTAATTATATTGGGAATGGGTCGGCCTACATTGGGATTAGGTGTTACCCATCCTATTTAAAGGATGTGAGTATCATTATGAGGAGGTATGTATGAGTTGAGTCTTATACTTGGTAGAGGTATATTGGAGGTGTCCCCCTCGAAGTGGATTCCCATCTTGGGAGATTGTGGAGTTACTCCTTCCTTAAGGAGAATTGTATGGTGTTGCCCTACCTTAAGGGTATTATTCTGAATATATTGATATTAGGGCATCTTGGCCCCCCATATATCTTGTGTTTTATTATCTTCTGCAATTTATTGATTTATTATATGCAAAGTTCTTATCAATATAATAACTTTGCATATAATAAATCAATAAATTACAGAAGATAATAAAACACCAGATATATGGGGGCCAAGATGCCCTAATATCAATATATGTAGAATAATACCCTTAAGGTAGGGCAACACCATACAATGCTCCTTAAGGAAGGAGTAACTCCACAATCTCCCAAGATGGGAATCCACTTCGAGGGGGACACCTCCAATATACCTCTACCAAGTATAAGACTCAACTCATACATACCTCCTCATAATGATACTCACATCCTTTAAATAGGATGGGTAACACCTAATCCCAATGTAGGCCGACCCATTCCCCAATATAATTAATTCCTATGTGAGCCCATATAACTAACTAAGGGGATGTGTGCCACATGTCGGCATCTCCATCAACCCATATATATTATATTACCATATCCCAAGGTACATAGCATTGCCTCCCTCTTTGACATGTTTCGTCCCCGAAACATAAGAAGAAGCCATATAATGAGTGCGCTTTAAATTATTGCACACTTGTCGCCATGCTCGATCATCCAACCACCCATATGAAATCCTACTGGGTGATGCTGCTCCAAACATGATTCCATATTCCATACCCATCTCGGTTCCACTTGGTCCATATGTGTTCTTTCGGCATCCATGTATATCCATAATTATTATTCTTGTGATTCCATGTCATATAATTATTGTTCCATTGATTCCATGTGTAGCCAAAAGTATTCCTGTGATTCCTCCTGTATATCCATATGGATTTCTATCCTCATGTGTCCTAACATGTCTCCATGATTTTTTCCTCTCATGATGGTGTGGGTGTCGATATGGTGCCACCTTCGTATACTCAACCTTATCAACCTTTTCCTCAACTTTCTTGTCCTCTTCCACCTTGTTTGTTACTTCTTTTTTCTCTTGAGTAGAGAAATTATTTGTGACTTTATGTTCTTCATCCTCTCCTTCTGATTCATCCTTATTCCCTTCTTCACCATCTTCAAATTCATCTTCATGATCCAATTTTACATTACTTTTTTCTTTGCTAAGTGTGATATCTTGTAATGTAATTTTCTTTCTCTTGTACCATAATTTCATGAATTTCTTTTGTACATTAAGATTAATTGTTCCCAAGCTCTCTAACCAAGGATATCCAAGAACAATATCCATACCATCCATATCTAAAGCATAAAAATCTGAATGTAAAACATATTTATCCATAGAAAGCTTTAAATCTTCAAAACTTGAAATGCTTACCATACCATCCATTTGAGATTCCTTGATATGCTTGGCTTGCACCTGTAGATTTTGAGCTACATCCATATTGATGAAGTTATATTTTCTGCTAGGGTTTATGGAAACAATTACCTTTTTTCTTTGAATACACCCTTCAAACTGAAATATTGAAGCTTCCTTCTTTGGAGATGCACTATCATGCGTAACAACTTCAACTTCTTCTTCTTCTATTGCTGCTGCTTCTTCTTCTTCTTCTTCTTCTTCTTCTATTGCTGCTGCTTCTTCTTCTTCTTCTTTTTCTTCTTCTTGAAAAAAAATATGTTTCTTTTTTGTTTCCCATCTAGCTAAGAAAATATCCTCCATTTCCTCCCAATCCCAATCCAATAAATCTATATCCAAATAAGAATACCAATGTCACGCTTTCCCACCAAGATGAAGATAAAAACTAACCCATACTAAAAATTCTTCAAAATGCATTTTTAAAATTGTATCCACATTTTTGCATCAATTTCCCCATTACCATAGAAAATTGCTATATCCATGATGCATAAAAATCAGTGGTTTCACAAACTTACTCCTTTGACCAATATTTTACCCGATGATTTCATCAATTAGTTAGCCTCAAATATGAAACCAAAAAGAAGTAACCCTACTAAAATTTTGAGAAATTTCCGAAAATGTAAGAAATTCAGAAAATTCCTCAAATTGCGGCCTGTGGAGAGAAATAGTGAAAAACAATAAAACTGAAATAAATCTGTCAAAATAGATCCACCAATTCTGAAATTTCAGTGGTATCACCGTTTAATATATTACCAACAACCCAAAAAAAATTATCTCCTAATTCGTCATTATTCAGAAGATATAGATGAAACCTTAGAATTAGGGTTTCAACCCTAAAACGGACACAACTTTTGCAAATCAGCTCCAAAAAATCTGAAATTTTGAGGGAAGATCACTTGAATTATGTATCCACTCCCCACAAAAATATCTGAAAAATTCCAAGTTGATCTCCAGATATAGATGAATCACCAACATTAGGGTTTCATCCACAAATTTGCCCGGATCACTGCTCTGATACCACTTGATAAGAACTTTGCATATAATAAATCAATAAATTGCAGAAGATAATAAAAACTAGATATATGGGTGGACAAGATTCCTAATATCAATATATGTAGAATAATACCATTAAGGTAGGGTAACACCATACAATGCTCCTTAAGGAAGGAGTAACTGCACAATCTCCCAAGATGGGAATCCACTTCGAGGGGGACACCTCCAATATACCTCTACCAGGTATAAGACTCAACTCATACATACCTCCTCATAATGATACTCACATCCTTTAAATAGGATGGGTAACACCTAATCCCAATGTAGGCCGACCCATTCCCCAATATAATTAATTCCTATGTGAGCCCATATAACTAGCTAAGGGGATGTGTGCCACATGTCGGCATCTCCATCAACCCATATATATTATATTACCATATCCCAAGGTACATAGAAACATATTTTTAATGAGTAGGGTCTGGATAATTCCCATGTATCACTTCTTCTATTGTAACCACTTTTATTTGTCTTGGTATCTCCTGGCACATACAAACTGTACTCACGTTGTCACGGTCTGAGTTCTAGTCCTGACTCACGCACCACTCTTGGCATCCATTATGATTCAACCTTATTTATGCTTACCATCCCAATGCCCTTGTCTTTCTCGGTGCTTTTGGATCACGTGATCAACCAATTCAGGGAACTCTTTGTATTTATGTTTCTTTGTGCACCACGAGAATTACAATGATAAGGACAATGACGCTTATAATGCTTTGTAGACCCATAATTATAAAAGGTTCCTCGCGGGAACTCATCTCTTCCTCCATGGTTGTTACCACCATGAAATCATCTGTGGAAACCTCTTCCACGTTCTCCTCCATCCATGCTCCCTTTATAGCAGTGATCATCATATTTTGAACTTCTTGCAAGGCTGGTTTAGTGCACACCAAGATCAATGACATCATGTATTTGGTATTTTAGCCTACAATATTTGGTGTCATGGGTCATAGAGGTACAAATATTGCAATAGCAAGACACATTCTTACAATTCGCGGGCAAAGAGTGTGCATTTGTTTACATCATGATCCCCATGGAAAATCTCATAGTCCACCATCATGGCACGTACTGACCTTCAAGAATAGTTTTCCTTTGTGTGCCCCTATATCTCAAAATCCATGTGCCATAGACCACAATTCTCATGCACCGAGTTCACGAGATAAATTCTCTGACTTCTTGGCCATTGTAGTAATCTGATCCTCAAGGAAGGGGCTAACACTAGTATTTATGCTTCCAACAACCTCAGCAGGTAGGGTAGCCTCCAAGGCCTTGTGCGGCAGTGCGTGAATGTCTTGTGTGAAAGTGATATTCTAAATGGTGTTATAAATCCCCAAAAACCATTGAGCATGCTAAGAGGGCTGAATATCATAAGATAGTTTTGACAAGAGAGTTTTGAAAGATGCGTTATATTCCCGCACACTCTCTTCTATTCCTTTCTAGGATCTCTTTCAAAGTGCTAATGCTCTTCTGCTCAAATTCAAGGATATGGAATTCAACCGAGAAGGCATTCCGTAGTGCAGTGTAGTCTACCACCATCCGATGGATGTCATACTTCTGGTACCAACTATCCACACGCCCCGCAATGTTGTTGAAAACTAACTTGCCTTTCACTATGGGGTATTGTTCCCATTCACGCACCATAGTAATTCCCACTTTTACACATGCTCTACAACATCCTCAACACCCTTGTAATTTGGTAGATGTAAAGACATCTCAAAAATACTTATGGAGGTGGATGAGGCCCTTGTCCCCCGATCTAGAACCTTGATTCCCTCCGGTTTTTCCTCCACCACCAGATCCATTGGATCCACCAAGTCCTATGCATCTTGATCCACTAGATCCACCTACAAATCCACCAGATCCACCAGTCCTCCCTGCTGTAGCTAATCGGCCTAATGTAGTTGTGCCTAGTGTTTCCAGCGCCCCACCTTTGGACTATGTGCCAATGGTTTGTGATATTGATCCCCTACTAGATGTGTATATTGCTCCACTCCTAGATGTGATACCCAAACTTTGTGTAGTTTTAATTTTCCTAAAAATCCCTCCAAACATAGGAATTGTTTTTGCATCCATAGATGTCCCAAATGAGAAATTATACCTCCTAGGTGCAGATCGGTCACTTCCACCGATACCAACTAGGTTAGCAATACTTGTTTCTTGATTTGGAAAACTAAACACCGGGGTTAGTCACAAGGTGGGTTTAGATGCACATTGAAAACTCTCCTTTCTATATCCAACACACTCTCATTAGAAGCTAAAGGGGTTTCTCTCCCACACTTTCCAAGATGGGGTAACACAGACTACTTAGGTTCCACATCCTCTGCGTGAACCTTAATTCCTTCCCGCAACGTCTACCTCCATAGATCCATCACTCATGTAACCTTACCTTGTCTATCCAAATCCCTTTCACGCACTTCAAGGTATACTTGAGTCACTTCTCTTCCCTCTCCTTTTCCACCGAAATGTTTTCCATCTTCCTCCACCCTTACTTCCTTACCCAACACTCGAGAAAATAAATACATGAAATTAGACCGCTATAAGACTTTATTTGGAATAACTAAAATACTACTTAGGATACTAAGATCCATCAACTATGAACAATTAATTCACCATCTTAAGATGTATATATGAATAAACATGTTATCGGCTTACATGTATACCAATATTTTGACATTGGTATGACATTGAAGCTCACAATGAAAAACCAACATGTTTTTAGGGAAAATAGATTTTCACGGAGATATGATTGGGATTAGAATGAAATTTAGATGAGTGAAAATCAGATGCGAGGATTGAAAACAGAGTGAGAGTTTAAGTTACATGCAACATGATAGAACTAGATTTGCATAATAATCTCAAAATCATATGCAAACCTAGATAAATGATCACAACTAGGACATAACTTGTTGGTAAGAAATGGAGGACATGCCACAATTGATAGAAGCATACAAATATAGACACAAGATTGTATGTGGTGCAATATACATGGATAATATATTTTTAGGTCCACACTTTAAATAGCCCCATCATCATGTTGATTGTAAGAATATATTCCTTCAATTATTTTGTCCACCTTATAATCTTAAAAGTTGTCAAATAAACCTCAGCTAGAGATACAAAACTATAGAAGCATTGGAACCAAGTCAGTAATACATGCTTCCAAGAAAATTTCAAGGCATACCAACATAATTGATAGACATCGACTACTATGCATGTAATGTATTCCAAGCATATGGGATTTCTGGCTTTCGAGAGATCATAGGTGGAACATGTTTTAATAAGGTATTTGATGGTGGAATGTTGAGAAACCTTCACACCGATTTGTATGAACAAGAATGATGACTACTAACCAATAGGAGATGACAAGGTGTGCATGGAAGCAATGTAATAATGCCAAATACAAAGGATGTCTTTGTACAAATATTCAAAACATGTGAAATGAATTTTCTACCTTATTCATAGACCCCTAAATAGATCACAAGCTTATCAAAAGGGAACTTACATAAGTTGGGATAGCAAAAATTCAAAATTTTAGCCCCTTATTATTCTAATCCTCCGTCTTAGGTATAGGAAATGGTGTCACTCTAATATCAAATAAAATATACAAATTGTAGTCATTTTTATGCCCATAGAATAACCTTCTAACCCCATATGTGGTGAACTATCACCTAGTGGGCACCGAGTGCTCACCGAGGCGCACGTGGGTGCGAGCCCCTCCTTTATGTGAGAATTATGAGAAGATGTTGTCGTTGATGATGATTAAGCGTAGAAATTTAAATGATCATGCATATATTCTCAAAGCATAGGACGAGTCATTACCCAAACATACCCATTGAGATAACAAAAGAAACATCATACGGATAGTAGATCTAAGCGATAACATAAAAAAAAGGCACTAGGGTTTACACCCATGAACAATATATTTATAATAGAGCCATATATTCATGTTGATCATAGTTCAGTAACCACATTACATCCTAAAGGATCATATCGACCAATATATCATGACTCATACATCGAAGTTCTAGCTATTCTTCCCTATTACAAAATTTAGCAGACCCATTCCCCTAGATATGCTAATATTCATATATTCCTCTAATGAGAACCCCATCCCCTAGAATCTTCTACTCATTTCTTCAAATATTCACCTAATTTTTTATGGTTTAACACACCATGGTCCTCTCTCTTCCCTCGTATCTATCTTTTTTTTTCTTCTACTCGAGAATCTCTATAAATAGGTTTAACACCCACCATCATGCCTTCCTGAAGTAGCAGATCGGTTTCCAAGTGTCAAGGTGGTCCTCTAATGGAGCATGCTTCTTCTGATCCGAGCTCCCCACTTTCGAAATGATGTCTTTGGGAATGTTCCATACATGGAATATTATTTTCTTGACCACCAAGTCATCAGGTTGTCACCTTATCCACTCAGCACACCTAGTTAGGTCACGTTTTTCCTCAAGTGCCTCTTGGAAAGCCAAATATGACTAAGTCCCGAAATCCTTTGCTCTACCTTATGTGTGCACCATGGATTCTATTAAACCCTTCTAAAACCCATGTCCTTCACACTTTTACCCACACACCCATCCTCTTTACTTGTCCCACATGTGCATGCACCCTTTGTGACTTAGTCAATATTTTGAGGCCCAATGCAAATTTACACAAACAATCTTCGTTGATTATTAAATGAACAACATACACAAATATAGTAAGATATTTTCCTATAAAATAGGAAACAACTCTACTATTATTGTGATTTTTTTAACAATTAAAAAACTCATGACAAATTATATATATATCACAACTATTTTCTAATGTGAGTACAAATTTTTTTTTCCTAACATAAGTACAGTATCATCGCAAGAAAAATGGCCATGATAAGCATAAGTGTATAAAGCAACATATTTATCACCTCACTCATGTTGTTGATAAGAATAACATAGGGGTCCTTGAATATATAAAATCAACCTCATCTAACCATGATTCTTCTAAGGTGAAAGACGATAGTAAATAAAAGAATAAGGGAAAGGCTTTAGTTGCGGTAGTGGTTGAATTCGGTGCTTTGCACCACATGGTTTCTTCACAAGTTCAATTTTCTTTTGTAGAACCATGTAACATGTCCTCTATCACACTGGGTGATGAAACCTATATAGTAGTTACAAGGAGTGGGTCATTTGAAGTAAATGGTAGAACATACAAAAATGTTCTAATTTCTCCAACACTTTCTACTAATCTGCTATCAGTTTACTAAATCAATTACATAGGGAAGGGCATGAGATTTTACTTTAACCCATATGAAATCATCATGAGAGCTACACGGTGATGCTAAATTTGTAGGGGAAGGGTAGATCACCAAGTTTGGTTATATACATTCTCTCATTTTCTCTGATACTTCTTGAATGCATTCGACTCATTCGAATGGGGTTAGAAAACTATGGCATGATTTATTTGGCTACCTTAACTTTCACTAATTGTAACAACTAATAAAATACGATATGGTCGAAGGATTTCCTAGAGTTAATTTTTATAAATTTCTTTGTGAGGGTTGTGCCCTTGGAAAACATCCATAAGAGAAATTTGACAAAAGAAAAGATTGGAGTACTACACAAAAATTAGAGATGGCACATAGTGATGTCTCAAGGTTGTTTCCCAAAACTTCCTTGTTAGAAGGAAAATCAATGAGAGGGGGTGAATCGATGTCCTTAAAAACCCTGTTTCAATTATCTTTACTTTTACTTAACTTGCATGAACCATTCAATAAGCCATCATTATATAAGCAATGTCAAACCATCAAAGCAACATAACAACCATCCACATGAGCATGAAACAATAGAGAACACACATGAACACATCATATATGTGGGAACCCTAAAGGGGAATAAAACCCATTGATATTTGCATTAATAAACAAAAATAAAGATTTAGTGAAGCACGAAATCCACAAGGAGAACCAACCCCTAATTTTCAAGCACTAACTTGACAATGTTTTAGTAAGCACTCACTTACAAGGAAGCTAAAAATCCACAAGATTTAGTGAAGCAATAATTCCACAAGGAGCACTAACCCTTAAGGTTTTAACAAACACCAACTTGCAAGGAAGCACCAAATCCCTAGGTTTTAGAAAACACCAACTTACAAGGAAACACCAACTCCTTAAGTGACTCAATACAAACTCAACCACTTATGAATGTTTTTCACCTTCTCTCTATTGTTGATCAATAAATGATTACCATCTCTTTTCTCTTCTTCTCTTGAACAATTCTCAAACTATCATGGTATGCTTCTTCTCTCATCTAGCTTCTTCACCTTCACTAGGTCATATAGGCATTGAATTACACATGCAAATATCTTGTAGGATGTTCTTCACAAAATCTCTACCCTCCTCATATGGTCTATAAGACCTAACTTTGGTCAAGCATGCATCATTTTCTCGCCATTTTCATTCATACTCAAAAACAAGTCACATAGGCTTCTTCACTCGATACTCTTCTTTATTTTGACATGGTCATTGAAAAAATGAACTTTACAAACTGACCACCATCATATATTCAATGTACATACTTTTACCATGGTCTACAAGACCCCTTACATGCACTTATAACTCACACATTACATCCACTCTCTTCTTGGCCTAAAATGTATCTTGCCTTTATGTACATATCTCATGATCAAACATAACCTATGTCGGTCACATACACCTAAGACCACTTGGGTCCAACATAAAAAATATTAAAGAGATTATTACAAACATGAAATAATCTCAAAAAAATCTTATTTGATTTGAAACAACTCAATTAGGCCTCTTTTTCCTTTAGGACTCAAGAAGAGTTACTTGCACTATGTCTATCGACATAATGATGCATCATGATCATCTTGAGAAATTAATGTATTCTTCAAAGAAAATATACCTTTTAAGAACATTTTTAATGACTTATTATGACCTCTAAGCTCTAATATCTCTACACCATGCATTATCACTATGAAACCTTCTTGAGATCAAGAACAATCAAATTTCCACAAAAAAATTCAAGAATGAAGATTGTACCACCTTGAAACACTCAACTATGATAAATGAAACATATAGAAAGCCAATACATGACCTCAAAAAAATCACCATATGTATTAGATACTTAAAATTAGGACATAACAACTCAAGAACATCTCTGTTATAAGCACACTCAAAATATTCAAATTGTCCTAAAAAAATAGTCACAAGAAATTGACCTCATGGGCACACTTAAAGAATGAAACTTGTCCTAAAACCAGCATAAACATGGATTATGAGTCCCTATAATCCTCAAACAACAATTTTTAGTATGTATAATGCAAAACTTGATTTGTAACAACATTTTCAGAAATAAGCCTTTTTATGTGGGGTCCACTCACTCATTTGACAACTCAATACAGTGGAGATAGCTAGGAGAGTCTACTATATGCTCAAATCATAAAACTAGGAAAAACAATCCATTATGAGCCTTTTTGAGACATATCTCTCATATCCACTCCTTATTAGGGTTTTAGAGTTGTTTTGGTGTTAACAATTGTTCATAACACTCTAGACCTTAAATATCAAACTAATGCTAGGAGTTCTTAGCTATGACACTCCTCTATCCCATCCAGAGGTTAAACATGCCAATGAGAAATAGAATGTGCATCTTGAGCTAGGATTATCCATTCTTGTGAGCTTGATAGGACCAAAAACTCACTTTCTTGCAAAATCCTCCAAACCAAGACTTGAAACTTCATCAACATACCTGAAATAACATTCCTAACCTCTGTTCATTTTCATATTTTCATAATTATTATAAAAATAATCAAGACACCTCATTAGGATAAGTAAGACCTCAAGAACTAGGTCTAGGTGTAAACTGAAAACAAATTTTCATGTTTTTCCCTTGCCAAGACACTGAAATTTTGCCAACACACCTAGAATAACTTATCACACCTCTTACAATGCTCACATGATCATGCTTACATGTTGTGGTTTAGGTTTTTTCATTGATGTAAAAATCCACTAATGCAAAAGTGGATAATGGAGTGGAGTCAGATGATGCTCATAATGATGATGACATGGAGATTTAGGTATGTTCTTGATTGCATATGTTGATTCAGTGAGGATTGTTTGTTCTTGCAAGCCTAATCAGGTGACCTAACTAGCCTAAGTGACAATGCATAGTGGTATGAGCTTATTCGTTTCTTGAAATGAATGTTGGAATTATGGAGATCATGTTTGGAGAGTTCTTGGGAACTCACATGAGTTTTAGGGTGCAGATATAGGTTGGTGACCAAGTTTTAAGTGCTCATTTGGACGGGAAATGGGTGTTAGGAGGTATGAGATTGAGTTATGGAGATATATGAGCTCATGGATGCATGTATACAATTATATAATGATGTAAAATGTATTTTAGGAACTTTTTGAGAGTTTCTATCTTGAGTTATTAGGTTGTTTCAGTTGGCCCTAGCCTAGAAAATGCAAAACCCTAAGGTTTATCTCTAAAAATGAGATATTATGGAGAGATATTTGTGAAATTGTTATGATTGGAGATGTATGTAGGGTGTTTCATGGTGTTGCGGAAAACATTTTAGGCTGCCATGATGAGTATCTTTCATGTCATGTCACTTTTTGTGAAATAGGGTCAAGAACAAGGTCATTTCCATCTCGAATTGGATCTTTTGATGCTCACCCTGAATTGTGTACTTTTCATGGGACCTTGTGGCTTTCAGGTATGTTTCTACATTGAGTCTATAATGTTTTGAAAAAATAATGGGGTCATTTAATCTTCAGGTTTTTATGAACACATGTTAAAAATGCAAACAACTTCTTATGTGTTTGAAACCCTGGCTCAAAAGTGGTGGGAGAGAAATTGATCCTAATGGGAAATAATTGATTGATAGTACATTTATGATTATTGGATCATGTATATTAATCCTCCATGTTTCCATAAAGGTATTGAAGATGTTGTGGTGATGAGTGGACCCCACTCAAATAGGTTAGTTTCTGAAGAAGTTTAGTTTGGGAAAAGGTTGTCCAAAGGAGTTACAAAATAAATGACCATTATGGGGATTATATGAGTTTTTATTGATGTAATTGATGGTTTTAGGTAGTTTGCATATATCAACTTGGTTCAAGGCCTTACACTTGGATTTGGAAGGATTTACAATATTTTATAGAAATTTAATTCAGATATATTTAAAATTATATAATTTTAGTGTCATGATGAGTTTATTCGATGATTTTTTCAGGTTATTTTGTGACCAAGAATGTTTCTTTCTTTTAGGACATGACTACTTTTTTGAAAGAATGAGTTGGTTAGAGCATGAAACAAAGTGGGTGATGCTTTATATCACCTTGAAAATGAAGAGGAATTTATTTTTAATCCATTCAATCCATTTTGAGGTCTTGAAAGTGTCGATTGGGTGCAAATAAGTTGCATTTGTAAAACTGATTTTTGTGAAACTTGTTTTGGTGAAGGAAAAAGTTGATGTGGTTTGAACAATTGAATATTTCATAAGCTATAAATTACATAGATTTGTTTTAAAGGTATTGGTATTTCAATTGAGTGGTAAAATTCCATTTTGAGTTCATCTTGAAGAGTATTGATGCCCAAAGGTAAAATAAAGGTCTTTGGAATCGGGTGTTTTGTGAAGGAAATGAGCTAGTGGGCCCATTAAACGAAATAATTTGATTGGTTAAAGTAAATTATGACCATGGATGATGTTTAAATTTCATATTAATAATTTTTGGTGATTTTTATAGATTTAATAAAAATATTTTTGGCATGAGGGGATTTTTCTCATTCTAGTGATGGGATTTTGAGGATTTTTGGTGCATGGTGAGTTATTTTTGGCTTGGTCGACTTACATGGGTCACTTGTGACTATTGTGATAAAGTTATGGGATGTTTTTAAGTTTTTATGGTCAAGATAAAGGAATGAAATTTACCTCTTTTTAATTTTAATGAAGGAGAACTTATAAAAGTGAAGTTTTTGGTGCAATTTGCATCTAGTTGTGTGTGTGCAAAAAGTGTTACCTAGGTGTGAGAGTTTTGCATGTTCAAAGGAATATTTTTAGAGCTAATAAAGTGTGTGATATGTTGAGGAATTACTGAAAGTGTGTGTGCAAGGGTTTGATTCTTTTAAGAGTAAAGAAAGTTAAGAAGTAAGCAATTTTGAAGACTAGGGGTTTGAGGGAGTGTGAGCTAAATTTGTGATCTCAAATAAGTTTTGGTGGCAACATATATCAGATATATTCATCATAAGGTGGTTGAGTTGTTGCTTTATCATCTTGGGGGTTTTAGCATCCTTTTAGAGTTGGTGCTTCACAAAATTAGGGGTTGGTTCTCCTTGTAGGGTTATAGCTCTACTAAACTAGGGGTTGGTGCTCCTTGTGGGGTTGGTGCCTCACTAAATTTGAAACATATAAATATAAAGATTGTGTTTCATTGGGTTTTCTCCCCATGAGGATTTCCCAATTATATATTGTGTATTTTTTTTATTATTTTGTTCATGATTCATTGCATTTATGGTATTTGATATTATGCACACATTAATGGATGGTTAAGTGGTTTTGTGTTTTGAATAAACAATATGAAATATGATTTAAATTTTGTAAGTACTAATTCACCCCCTCTTAGTCATTTTTTCTTCAAACAACCCTTACATAACTTGAAAAATGAACCTTATACCTCATTAGGTTGTACGTTCTTCACCTTGCTCTCTAGTCCTTGTTCTTCATGCCTCACTAGGCCTTTAAACTGACTTGCACACCTATGCTCATGAATTCTATACAATGTTTACAAGCTCAAACAATATAATACACCATCTTATGCTTGTGTGCACTCCTTTCACTAAGATAACATGATCATACCTTCTCATAGGGTCTTCTCATTCCATGAATAGGCTTCTCAAGTACCTAAAACTTGTCATATTGACCTTCATAGGAACATATTCACATTGAGATTTTTCTTATGTCTTCACATTGTCTTAAAATTATCTCTTTCTCATTAATTTCTAATAAAAATTCATAATTGATGGACTTCTCTTTTAATATCAATGACTCTCTAGAAAATCTCCACATCATCAATGACCTATGACATCAACCATGCATACCATCAAGATTTGACATCAATGACAACATTAAAAAATCTCCCCCTTTTTCATTGATGGAAAACACTCTATTATGAAAAATAGGATATCATTCTCCCCCTTTATGAACACTCTCCCCTTTGATATTAATGACAAAGGAGATACCTATAACTTTTAAAACACTCCTTTTCAACAAAATATTCAACAAATAAGGTACAAGAAAATTGCCACACGATCCTTGGATCTAAATTTCACCGACACAATGAAATGATAACACCAATTTTTGATAAATAAATCACCTTAGGATCATACCAATTATGTATACAACTTTTTGAAATGTACCTTCAAGAAACCATTCACTTTGTATTGACACTTCAAAGCATAGAGCTATAAATCTCATCCTAATAATATGTTTCTCCTTATAGACACTAGATGACAACCAAACTTCTTCTCTCATTCTGAACATTATTCAAGAACTAGCACTTTTCACAAATAAAACTGATAATTCATGCAACATATTGATTCTCCCTCTTTTGATATCACACCTAGGCCTTACCATACTTGGAAGGATATAAAACTATTGGAAACATCAACCAAAATTGGAATAACAATCAAGCATGACATGCTCCCCTATCACCATGCATACTTTCTCCAAAAAAATTAGATCACAAGACTGTTCACCTTGTCGTTGACATGATAGATCGAGTCAAACCTTTGGACACACACTAGGACACTATTATTCTTAACATTAACTAAAAATTAGAGACTCCCATTTTGTCTTCACAACTTTAGCTCACCACATGAGCCACTAGGAATCTCATACCATCCTCATCTTCCTTCAAACCTATTGATACCAACAACACTTCTCAAAATAGATTAGGCTCAACTAAATATATTCCTCTTACCAATAGACAAAGTTTAATGACCAATTGCTACCAATTATTAGAAATAATGAACAATTTTTTTCTTACCTCTCATATGCCATTAACACTTCCAGATCTATCTACATTCTTCAACCTATCTTCATAACTCTATATATATTCTTGGAACTACTTTCCTTCTTATGAAGCTAAAAGATCCTGCTATTTATCTCTGCCTTTGTTATTGAATCCTTTAATGACTAATAGATACCAAATGATTTTATGCAAACCTCAATAAATTTCCCTTGATTTTCGTAAAGCTTCTTGATCTAAGATCATAGAGCCAATAAGATCCCATTATGTCCATATTATTCTCTTTTGCCACTCAAAGGATAACAAGTTTCTTTTTTCTATATTAGTAATCCAAATATAACTAGTTTGAACAACAACCAAAGATATTATTTCAAGGGAACAATCTAGTCCACAATGCTAGAGTAAGAATCTCTCATGCCTTGTTCAGATCAATATTCCTCCTACAACTCACCAAAACAAAAACCTCATCATGACATCTACCTTACAACATCATCATTCTTTTCAACTAGGTCTTCACTTAATGTTTCACTATGACAGACTTGTGTCATAATATGTCTTCTTCATAATATGTAAACTGAAACTATACACCATATGCCTTGAAAATCTAAGCACATAGAACACATAACTCTTCATGTTAAAACTTCAATAAAAAATTTCACATACTCATATTTTAGTGACCTCTATAATCTCTCTCATGTTATCTTTCCTTATATGTGTGTTCAACTTCTTATCATACCCTAAACAACACACCTATGGATTCATTATGGAATTCATGTCATGCATAACCATATAGGATATATAACACATTGATCCATATTGGTCTCATACACCAATCAACTATTGTTATGTGTCACAGATCTATATCAAGCTATAAGACATAACCTAAAGAATAAATATACACACCACACTCTTCAATCTATCTATATCGCCTACTAAGCCTTCACAAACCTTCTTCATGCTCGTAATTTTTCATCATAATGCCATGAATATAGTTCAACTGATCAAATAATCACACCCATACCATAATTTTCCTTCTTACGGTTGCCTCAAGTATTTAACATGATTACATCCCTACAACACATCTTTATGATGCTTCTTTGAGTGATAAATGTCTCTATGAAGCCTAAAAGAGACACCTCAACTCATAAAGATCTAGAAAACTATGAATTCAAGAGATACCCAAATATCCATTACCTTGTAATCATGAGGATGATAATATTTTGTAGGATCATATTGGTCTTGATTGACATTGTTGGCTTAATGTACGTATCATCCTTCTTCTCCTCTATCTAAGCTGATATCGTACACTCTTGGTTTTCTTCAATTTCGGTCTATTCTCTTCCATATAAAACAATCCAACTTGGATTGTAGACTTATCATGACTAATATTAATTAACTTTTGTTACTTCTTATATGTAGGATTTAACTTCATGATGTGATTGACTATATTTTGTTCCTCCTTCACTTCATCCATGAGGATCAGAATTTTTGATGTACATCTCCTTGTCTTGACTGTTCTTTCTCATTCTTCTCATCTCACGGTATCTTACAATATGCCAAATATTATGAAAAATAAAAAAACATCATAAATACCTCTTTAAATGATGTGTACTATGACTCCTTCCACAATCTCATGAGTACTCATTCTTGAGGGCCTTCTACAATCTCTTTCTCTATGACCAAACATATTACATGCAAAACAATAACCATTGAAATAATTTACATAACTTATGGCATTTGGTTATCTAATAGGATTATTCCTTCTATTTTTATTGAGGCTGACCTTATTGTTCATACCACCATCTATAAATTATAAATAGGACGAAAGCCTAGTTAATTTATTTATAGTCGATCAAATCAAATACAAAATAGATGACTGCAATATTTATAGATATCGCATAGTCATGTCCATACAATACAAGGAGTTGTAATTATGCAACAAGTATAATCCCTATACAAAAAACTCCAAATATATAGTTTCAACTATATAAAAATGCTAATAATGACAAAATATTTACACAGGAATATTATTCCCAATCACAAACAAAATGGATAAAACCAACTTATAACTAATTAATAATTAGTTAAGGTAAATGCATAATTAACTTAGGTAAAATATATTTACCCTAACATTCCCCCCCTTAATTTTACATTGCCTCAAGGGATGAGGAGAGGAACTCTCTGAACAACTCAAACTTGTCATGTGCAAGTGACTTTGTGAATATATTTGCTCGTTGTTCATTTGTTGGAAAAAACTGAAGCTATATATTGTGTTTCAAGACATGCTCGTATATGAAATGTACACTGTACCTCAATGTGCTTTGTTCTTTCATGAAAAAATGGATTGTGAACAAGTTTGAGAACACCTTCATTGTCAACATACAAGGTGGTCGGTTTGTCCTATGGTATTCCAAGTCCTTTGAGTATACGACATAGCCATATCACTTCATAGACAACTTCTCCTATAGAACGATACTCAACTTCTATAGAAGAGAGAGAAACAAAGTGTTGTTTCTTGCTTCCCCATGATATTGGTCTAGATCCCATAAAGAAAACAAACCATGAAGTGGATTTTCTATCATTAATGTTTCTGCATGATATGAATATGAATATCCTGATAAGAAGAAGTTGTTGTTCTTCTTATATTTTATACCAAGATCCATTGTACCCTTGATATATCTCAAGATGCACCTTGCTTTGCATTCCAATGACAAATGTTTTTTTCCTGCATGAACCTAGATAGATATCTCACTACAAATTTGATATCTGGTCTAGTGTAGGTCAGGTAAATGAGACTCCCAATCAAATACCGATAGAGAGTGGAATTTACCGCAAGAGATGGATCTGAATGAGATAACTACAATCTTTTCTCCATAGGTATAGCAATAGGTATGCAATCCATCATCCTAAATTTCTCAAGTGTTGTCTTGGTATATTTCAATTGAGAAACAAATATGTGATTCTCCTTTTGACATACTTCTAATCCAAGACAATAATGCATTAGCCTGAGATCTGTCATGTCGAATGATCGGTTAAGATCTTTCTTCATTGCATCAATCATTCTCACTGAACTATCAGTTATGACTAGAACATCGACATAGAAAAAACCAATCACAATCTCCCCCCTTGATTTTTGAGGTAGAGATTGGGATCGTATGGATTTCTAAAAATCCATGTTTAATGTGATGCTCATCAATTCTCGATGTACAAAGCTTGGGGTGCCTATTTAAGGCCATACAGAGATTTCACGAGTCTACATACCTTTACTTCTTAACTAGTTATAATATATCCCTCGGGTTGAGTCATATAGAATTATTCTTGTAAATCTTCATTCAAAAAGGAACATTTTACATCCATCGATGGAATTTCTAACCAAATCGTGCAACTAGAGTAAAGATCTTCTGATCATTTTGATCTTAATTGTGGGAGAAAATTTCTCCTCATAGTCAATGCCTTCTTTTTTCGCATACCCCTTTCCTACCAATCTTGCTTTATAATTGTTTATGGTCCCATCTTATTTGTAATTTTCTTTGAATATCCATCGCATCTAATGGGTTTTTTCCTAGTGGAAGATCAACAAGCTATGAAGTGTTGTTTTTCATCACCGAGTTGTATTCAACATCCATGACATCTTTCCAATATTTTTACTTGTAGGACTTCTGGATTGTAGAGGTCTCATCGATTCAATAACTCTACTCATCAAAAGAAAGTTTACTTCTTCTCTTTCTTTACTTTGTGAGTTTGTGGTCTAGTTGTGGATGTATCCAGGTGAAGCATCCATTCTTTCATCTCATAAAATACTAGTATACCCTTTGGCATACGTTGAACTACTCCCATGGGTCGTGGTTCTATTTGATCATCACCATCATCACCATCATCCCCATCATCACTTTCATCATCTGTGGGAACATCAACTTCTATTTTTACAATCTGGTGAAAATCCTACATTAGGTGAGTCGGAGGAGGAGTCTCTACTTCCTTCTTCTAAAAAAATCAACATCTCTGCTGGTGTAGAATTTCCTAGTCTTAGGATACATCAATCTATACCCAAGAGTCTCTTCACTGTACCCAATGAAGATGAGTTTTTGTGATTTCATATCTAATTTATTTCTATTCACTTGGGTATGTGCATAATTTATTTACACCTAAATACTCTGAGGTGTGTAATAGATGGTTTCCTCTTTGACCATTATTCATGTGGTGTTACTCCGTGAGCAACTATGGGCACTTTGTTCAACAAATACAATGTTGTCTTTATTTTTCTTCCCAGAATGTCTTTGCTAGTCCAGAATCATCGATCATACATCACACCATTTCCATGATAGTATGATTTATTCTCTCAACAACATGACATTCTACTTTTGTAGTGTGTGTGGAGGAGGCATTTTCTGATGAATCCTGTGAGCTTTTAGGTAGTATTTGAACACATCACTAGTGAATTCCTCCCCTCGATCTAAGTAGAGAGTTCTGATGTGATGACTGGTTTTGTTCTCAACAAGTAATTTAAACTTCTTGAAGTTTTCAAAAGCTGTACTTTACTTGAGAAATCAAAAAATCCACATTTTCTCAAATATTCATCAACACAAAGAATGAAGTACTTAAATTGATAATGACTCGATTGCATCAAATGCGCAAAGATTAGTATGAACTAGATCAAGCTTACCATGAGCTATAAAAGTAATTTTCGGAATGAAGATCTTTGTTGTTTTCTGTTTAGGCACCGAGGACACTTGTCGTATCCTTATGGAAAGATGGTAATCCTTTTACCATATTGTGTCGGAAAAGTGTCTCAAGATACTTGAAAGCTGATATGACCAAGTTTATGATGCCACAATGCGTGCGGAGGTAGAGTCCTTAGCTATAAGTGCTAAATCATTTCTGTGGACAAAATTAAGCTAGAACATGCATCCCACATTGGATGATTTTGTAACTATTTTCGAGCCTCATGATTTGTCTCGAATTAAAAACATTTTCTTGCTAGAATGACTTTCAAAGTCAATTTTCAAGTTGTGATCTAGAAGTTGAGTGGTGATAACAAATTATTTGTCACCTCGGTACATATAGTACATCGACAATCTGATTGCATGAACCAATGGGTAGATAAATGTTCCCCAATCCCCTACTTTGTGTATGAAGAATCATCACCTAATGAAACATGGTTTTTGAAGACGTGCCCCTTATTGAAGTAAACCAATATTTGTGGCTGGTCATGTGTGTCGAGTGGCTCCCGAATCAACATACCAGACATCACTAGATGATGTGGAGGGTTCACTTGATCGAGTAGTGTACAGGTAGTCTTTAGTATTTTAATGTTCTTCTTGCTTAGCAATATTACCTTGCTGATGGGGTTTTATTTCCCAGTTTCCATTTTTCTACCTTTGATTGTAGTTGGAATGTCCCTTGTGAGATTGCTAGTGTGGAGGTCGAGTTTCTTGACGAACCTTTCTTGTAAGTATTATACCAACAATCTTTTAATTCATGTCCTCTTTTGCATATAGGACATTTCCCCCTTGTTGATGGTGATTTTGGGAATTTTAATAGGAATTAGGTTTTCCTTTTCCTTTCCATTTTTAATGAGAAGAAAGTACTTTCCTCTCTTCATCATCCTTATTATACATGGCTTCTCTTAGCACAAAATCACAACACCTCCGAATGGCACTGGGTGTGGAGTGGGGCATATGGTGTGATTGCACAACATGGGACCATCTCTCAAGCTATGAGACTTGAAAAACTTGAGATGGACCTCTAGAGAAATCTAGTTATTGCCTCATAATCTACATGCCACAAGCTATTCCAGTGTAGGAAGAACCTATCCTATCCTAATCTAACCATTCTAAGGGGACGAGAGAGAGAGAGAGAGGGTAAAATATCATACACTAAGCGGTGATACACCAGAAAAGAAAGTGGTTGAATCACAAGACCCGACCTCTGAAGTGGAGAGAGGTGAGTAGAGGAGAGGGTGGATAAGATGCACCATAGACCAGAGATAGATTTCACATAGAACACCACTTCAAAACCCATTAAACACAGCTCCCAGGACCTGCAACAAACATTAGAATATGCACAGTATACCCTGCAATGATGAGAGGTGAGGAGAGACAATAAAATAAGCAAAGGATGGACAGATGCATCACAAAATAGATTTTATTGCTCCAAAAGTTCACATAGTACATCATTAGTGGGCAAGAGGCAAGAGAATGCCATTACAGAGCCATGAAAGGAGGCTTAGACTCCGTGTTCTACCCTAAGGAAGAAAGAGAGAGGGGGAAGAAGAGGGAAGATCAACAACCAACCCTTTGAATATGCCCCTTCATTATAATATATAGGAAGAATAAGAGAGAGAAGAGGGAAGAATTAGAATCCTGCTTCAACCACCTAGAGATACGCATTGAATCTTGATTTAAAATCTCAACCACTATCAATTAATGCCTTACTCAAATCCACCCCAAATCTGTCATATCGGTTCTCCCATGCAGATCAAATCGAATCAGATCTGGTAGTTTGAGAAATCAAGCTTTTTATTAATGGCCTGGAAGACATTTTCCCATTTTCACCTACCAAATCCTATTAATAATGATATTTTATGTTTCCATGGCATAGACGGTGTTGAGACATTTCTAAAAATCTTCTCCCTCTTAAATCGAGTCTCTAGTCAAAATATATGGCCATTTGAATATTTGGATCACGGGTGCACAATATTTTAAAGATTTTTTCCATATAGTGTCCATGAGGCGGACTGCGTGTGCTCCTTGGGCTTCTTTATATTTTTTCTTGAGTCTCTTTGCTTGGTGGGGCCAAAATTCTGACACTGGACACGTGGTGGCCTGGCACTTATTTGGTAACCCGCCCCAAATGTTACCTATGAAATAGCACGATGTTGACACTTGGCTCCCTCCACTGGCCTTCCTCTACCTTTACTATTCAACCCCTGACTCTGTCCCTTTTTGGATTCTAAGACACATGGAAGGCCCACGCTCATTTGAAAACCAGCTCAGGATTTTACCTTTGAAGGAGCGTCGTGTTGACACTTGGTGCCTTCTTCCTGCACTCTATACTTAGTCATTTTAGGCCTGCTCTCCTTTTTGACCTCTGTTGACCATTTTCTACGTGGAGGGCTGGCACAAGTTTTAGTCTCGCCTGGATCCGCTTTTGAATGTGCATTGTTAAGACACTTGGCACCCTCTGCTAAGTTGAAGACTTTTCAATGGCTGGTGTAAATTTTTGGGGCTTTGGACGCATGGAAGCTTGGAACTTGTTTGGGTATACCCCTTTGGATTTAATCTTTAGAGGTGCACCGTTTGGACACTTGGCTCCCTCCCTGTCTCCTCCATACTTAGTCATTTTTGGGCCCATTTTGAACCATTTGTGAAGCCCGAAGACTTCGAATATTTGTCATTTCTTTTCCTTTGAGCCTCTGGTTCTTTTGACACTGCTCGACCTCCTACCCCAACCATGCTATTCCATTTTTGAGACCACCTATAATTTGTTTGCTGGATTTGAAGCATGGGTTTGCTTGAAAGATCCGTTTCTTAAATTTCTTCTTGCACGGGGTCATTTGATCTTTTGCAGGCCTTGCCACTCCATTATAGAGTTTGTTTGTTGCTTGATTATAGGATTTGAATGTGGAATTGTGGCTAATCAATTTTTACTGGGGGACAAAATATGGATAACAACTTCCTCTTGTTGTAGTAGATTTACTAATTTTTCAAAACTCACTGTCGTATGTGACAAGTTTAGTGTTGTCACAAAAATGTGGTATGAAGAAGGGAGTGATCTTAGAACAATGGGAATGAGAGCATCATCAGTGACCTCTTCTCCTAGGGCTAGAAGTGAAGCCCTCAACTCTGCAACTCTTCTCAAGAAAGATTCTATTTTTCATTTTTTTAAACTTCAGTGTGTGTAATTGACTCTGCAAATTCAGTATGACATTATTGTTTTTGACCTTGTATACCCTGATAAACTTGTCCCACACTTCTTTGGTTGTTTTGGCATCTCAAATGTGGGGTTACACATTATAGGATAGCTTATCCGCGCTTCATGATAATCTTAGCCTTTTGATCGGATTTATCAAATTATCTCTATTGTGTTGTATCGACTCACTTGATCTGGTTATTATACCATTCAAAATAGTCCAAATCTCTTAAAACTTAATTTGTGTCTTGATCTTTGTCTTCCATGCTACATAGTTATTTCCTACGAGTAGTTGTGAATCGGAAGAAAGAACTTGGGGTGTTGGTGCCCATTTTGCAGAATGGCTGAAAAGGGTAAGGATCTTATTATTCTAGGTATATGGTCTCCCAATCTATATACTGTCAGTCTGATATACCGAACCTTTCTATATATGTGCCCTTCTGATATACCCATTGGTATGTGGAAGAAGCTTTCCCTTTCTATATTACGGTGGTATGTGAAAGAGGTGTTAACATACGTGAAATAATTCAATGCATGGTACCAAGATAGTATCTTGAAAGTGCGTGCAATTATCGACACCGACTCAAAGAAATATCCTCATACACACGCGTAACTTCGCTATATACTCGGATAATTTCTTAGTCTAGATTTAAGTCATGTAATTGTTCACAGATGGATGGGAGGGCTCATAGTGTGTGCATTGTGTCCTTATTACTCCCCATCAATTTAAATGGTCGATGCCTAGACAATGTTGTTGCATCTATTCTAGGCATTAAGTGCGGTGGTAGTCACGATGACTTTGCGTAAGTGCTTCCCAGGAGAGGCCTTTGTTTATACCAAACGCTGCGAATGAGATCGAAGATCTCATGAGTGATTCAAAACCAAAATTTTAATATTTTGTAGTACAAATATCTGCTAGTTTTACAATAGTTACAATGGTTTGTGGTTGACTATTCCAACCTACAAATTATTACAATACACTAAAGTATATAATTACATTCAAAATTATGAAAAAATTAAATGGAAGGTAATTTTATTTTATTTTTTTGGGGCCCTGGTGGCCTCACGGAGCTCAATCTGACTTCTTTTTGTGAAAAACCAAAAAAAAATAGCTTAAAAGCGAAGTTTTTAGTGTCCCCTCCTTTGGAAAATGTTATGCGGGATAAAAAAGCATAGTAGGAGAAATTGTTATTTTGACCCTTTTTGTTTTTAGGTTTTTCTCGCTAAAAATAGTTGGGGTTTGGAGATGACTAAGGAATTTACAGGATTTGGCCACTAACTATAGTGGTTTCCTCTAATAGTACCACTAAATTTCAATATATATTTTTAAAATGGCTTTTGTGGGGTTGGCCAGAAGAACCTCCCACAATTAAGGAGAGCTGCCACTATATCTGATAACACCATATGTGCTTATGCTATGAAATGAAGTAACTTCTAGTTAAGCATTGTAAAATATGGTTAAAATTTTGAAATATAGTCATGGTGCCATGATGGAGATCCACATGGATGAGCTTTGATGAAGGGGAAAAAATTAGGGTTACGCTTAAAACATGATTTGTACACCTTTTCTTTATCTCCTTTAAATGCTTCTTTTGTTTTTTTTAGGTCGAATTTTTTTGTAGATTGCGGGTTCATTGAATGTTTTGTATTGTAGGGTAATTTCTTTTCTTTATTTCATCGTTCATTTTTCCTTAGTATAGGTTCATTGATCGGGGTAGGTGGCTCGGTGTTGCCATGGAATGCAAAAGACAACGGGTTGCGGGTCATGTGGAGCACCCAACTCGAGTGTATCCACCATTTTTATTCGATTTAGCTACCTATGTTTTGTATTTTCTTAGATGGATCATTATGGATACTGTGCATAGCTCGGGAGTCTCTTAGAGGGGAATGACTTTCCAATGTCAAGAAGTGGCACAACTTTACATAAAACTCGGCTTGAATGCCAAATGAAGTAGCTCATTGAATGGCTTAGTGGATAGCTCAATCGGAAGCTATTCAAATAACAATTCGATCCTCTAAGTTTAAAACAATCAACTAGTATTAGCTCTAGCTAATACTATCTCCAAATGCATCTCTAATATTAGAGGTAAAACCCCTAATTGGGGATTTTTTTAATCTAATTTGTACAAACAAGAAAATGCTCTAGAAGAAACTTTTCCCGGTGTAGAGGGCACTAAGGAACTAAAAATTTGACTTAAAAAACTTGGAGAATGGTAGGAGGTTGTGGGGATGTAGGGCATTCTAGGAAGTTGTTGGAGGTAACACATGCTCTCCTAGAGTGCAGAATATTCTCCAATTTTTTTACTTCTTGTCTCAACCTTGTCCGCTTTCACGAGTCGATTCTGCTCTCGTACCAAATGTAAATTATAAATAGGGATGGTAGCACTGGTTAATTTATTGATATTCAATAAAATCAAATACATAATAGATGACTACAATATTTATAGATATTACACAGTCATGTCCATACAAAACAAGGAGTTGCAACTATGCAACAAATATAATCCCGTGTACAGAAAACTCCAAATATATAGTTTCAACTATATAACAATGATAATAATGAAAAAATACTTATACGGGAATACTATTCCCAATTACAAACAATAAATTAATAAAAACAACTTACAACTAATTAATAATTAGTTAAGGAAAATGCACAATTAACCTAGGTAAAATATATTTATCCTAACACCATCCTCCTTTTTCTCCTTTTGATCTTCTTTGAAACTAGGATCTGCCTTGTCATTCTTATTTCTCTTTTTATGGTTTCTATTGAAACTAAGACCTTCCTTATCATTGGTATACTTCTAAATACTTAACATGTCATTTAGATCCTTAGTTCTCTTATCAAACTTCTCAAATGTATTCAAATTTCTTATTGTCTAATCCAACTCTTCCTTCAAGGACTCCACTTATATCTTGAACTTGGTGTATTCTTCTTCCTTAACATTTGGACTTGTTGTCACAAGATCAACCTAATTTTCTAGCTACTTGATGATATCATCATTCTCATTAGTGTTTTCACTAATTTGTTCTTCATAATATTTGATCAAAGAATTCAATTTTCGGTTCTTCTTTCTTTGGATCTTCAGTTCATATAGTGAAATTAATAGCTTTGCCTTTAGGTTTACTTCTTCCTCTTCATCTTTTGAGTCTTCATTAAGATATTCAAATTTTGAAATACCTAATTCTTTGGCCATGAATAGGACTTCATTGTTGTCATTTTTGATATGGTCATCATCACTATCAAATGAATTGTTGTCACTACTATATTCTTTGGTATATCTATTCCTAATTTTCTTGAATGACCCTTCCATTGATTTCCATATGTCATACCATAGTGACATCAAATAGGTCATCATTCTCGATGCACCAAAAAGCATAAAAATATCCTTGAACTTGAATAACCATACTTTTTCTTCTAGGATCTCCTTTAAGTTGTTAAACTTGTTCTAAAGGACCTTTCTCTAATACCAATTGTTGGAAGCACAATCAATGTGGGCTGAATTAGTGTCCTTAAAATCTTTCTCTTTTAATTTTCTTTAATTTTACTTAACTTACATGAACCATTTAATAATCCATCATTATATAAGAAATTTCAAACCATAAAAACAATATAGAAACCATCCACATGAGCATGAAACAATAGAGAACACACATGAACACATCATATATGTGGGAAACCCTTAAGGGAAGAAAACTCACTGATATTTGTATTTATAAACATAAATCAAGATTTAGTGAAGCACCAACTCCACAAGGAACACTAACCCCTAATTTCCAAACACCAACTTGATAAGGTTTTAACAAGAACTCAATTACAAGGAAGACACAATTCCCCAAGATTTAGTGAAGCACCAAATCCATAAGGAGCACCAACTCCTAAGGTTTTATCAAACACTAACTTGCAAGGAAGCACTAAATCTCTAAGTGACTTGGCACCAACTCAACCAATTCTGAATGTGTTTCACCTTCTCACTATTTTTATCAATAAATGATGACTATCTCTTTGCTCTTCATTTCTTGAACACTTCTCAAACTTTCATCATGTGCTTCTTCTCTCATATTCCTTCTTCACCTTCACAAGGTCATATAAGGATGGACTTACACATGAAAATTTACTATAGGATGTTCTTCACAAGATCTCTAACTTCCTCATATATTCTATAATACCTCACTCTACTCAAGCATGCATCATTTTCTCTCCATTTTCATCCATACTAAAAACTAGTCAAATAGGGTTCTTTGCTTGATACTCTTCTTTACTTTGACATGGTCATGGAACAAATGAACTTTATGTAGACACCTAAAATTGGTATCTATGCTCTCATTTGCCCACCTGTGCATATTTCAATTCAATCCTCCTCCTCATCCAATCAAATTCCCATCTAATCCTAATTAATTAATTAAGCTACATTAATTAATTAATCATTTAATGTTTTACATGCCCAACTATCCCAATTAAATCTTATTAATTAATTAATACCCTCATCCATTATTAACCAACCTACTATTTAAGATGATTTTATCCTAAACCCATCCCTTGCTAATCTAGATTTCATCCTATCTATTTTTATGCCCTAACTACCTTGGATTCATCCCCAAGTCATCTAATCCTGCCAATATGATTTAAAGCATTCAGCTAATCCTTTAAAATCATCAAATCCTGTTTTAAATCAAAAATCAAGCCCAAGTGGGAAAATTTCCCCATGATCGATGCTAACCTTGACTTGGTCGTGTCATCACCAATCGGCACTATGATAATTCTTCACGGGAACTCCTCGTGCTTTATGATTATTAACTAATGCACAGACCTTTAGTTTGGTGGATGTAATCTAGAAACAAAACAACAAACATAACACAAGAATACCATTGACTATGATAAGACAGAATGATGACAAATCTGAAATATCAAAGTAAATTATAATATTAACATGAAATTGTTACGATCTCACCCATGAGGTACTTCAAGTGTTATTCACTTCACTTGCCTTCCACCAATACTATGGGAGAAACTTTACAATTACACCTCTTAATGGCTTCTTCAACACACCTTTAAAGCGATGGCTTCCTTTACACACTTCATACAATATTTCTCACTACTTCCTTCCATGCTAAATGAGGGTGGCAACCTCTTTATTTATAGAAATTCAGGCTTATCTATCTTATCTCGTAAGATAAGATAAGAAATTCACTCGACGAATCATATTCCATACCTTAACTCTTATATGTACATGTAAGCTTATCTTTTAAGATAAGATAAACCTTATTATTTCACATGGGTTCCACATTTTTAGACTTTTACAAATAAAATACACAAAATATTTATGACCTCACTCCTTGTCCTTATTACCAATATAATATTTCTAATTCCTAATCATGTAGACCCTACTTCTCTACTTACCCCAACTTTGACATTTTAACATTACTGGACCACTTACGACAAATATTTACTTTTTACCACAACATTCCTATTGTACTTTTGACTATTACCGTACTATACATTATTGGCGGCATCATCTTTGGCAGCGCCGTTATCTTCTATAGACGCTACTACTAATTATACTTAACAACATCCTATTCCTAATACATACATTAATGAAATAGAAATTACGAAGGAAAATTTTAGTGTCGACATCTTCCCCCTTCCTAGCTTCTACTCCGTCCTCGGAGTAGACTATTCTGGTGCTTGGAAAATCTTTAACTTGTCATGGTTGACCCATTTTGTAATGGGAGTGCCATCCAATTCCTCCAGTTGGTACGTACCATTTTCATGCACAACTACTATTTTGTAGGGCCCCATCCATTTTGGAAGAAATTTTCTCTGTCTTCTTTTTTTGTATCTGGAATCATATACTAGAACCAAGTCATTCACATGAAATGGAGACCAACGAGATCTTTTGATCAAAGTATTCCTTCTGCTTCATTTTCTTCTTATAGCTTGTATCCTTAGCTATTTTCCTCATTTCCTCTAGCAAATGAATATGTACCAACCTTTCTTTTACTGAATCACTTTCATCCATCCTTTTATTTTCCATAACTCTGACCGTGGGAATATCAAACTCAATAGGAAGAACTGGATCAATGCCATAAGCCAACTGAAATGGGGAGTATCTTGTTGCTGACTTTGATGTTGCCCTATATGCCCACAATGCTGCATGAATCCTCTTATCCCATTTATGTACCTGCAAGGCTGCATCTTTTGCTAGAATTTGACACAACACAAAATTTGTTCGTTCCACCTGTCCATTTGTGCTTGGCTTGTATGTTGTTTCCTTCCTGTGCTTAATAGAAAACTTATTGACTAGGGCTTCTACCACCTCATTAATGAAGTGGCTTCCTTGATCTATTACAATTTATAATGGACAACCAAATCTGGTGACAATGCGTTCATATATGAACCTTGCCACCTCATCCATGGAAGTTGTTTTCAATGGCCTAGCTTCAACCCACTTGGTTAAATAATCTGTGGCAACTACAATATACTTATTTTGGCATGAGGTAGTTGGAAGTGGACCTACAATTTCTATTCCCCACTTTTCAAAGGGACCAAGTGGAAGAATATGACATAATGGAGCTGATGAAGTCTTACGGTTACCATGTGTTTAACAAATATCACATGTCTTACAATAATTATAACAATCTTTAAAACAAGTGGGCTAGTGATAACTGCATCCAAGATCTTTCTTCTTGTAAGTTGTCAGAGAGTGCCCTCCACATGTACCATTGTGGAATTCTTTTAGCAGTTCTTTCCTTGATCACGTCAAGTTTGCCCTCTTTATCTTGTCCATCGGTCCTATTCGAAATACTAATCCATGCGAGAATAGAATACGGACACATCGACTTGAGTAATCTTTCTCTTATTCTTTGCATTGGCACCATCGGGAAACTTGAATTCATTCGGATAATTCCAACTATCTATGTATTCACTAGGGATTGTGTCAAAGGAGAACAATCTTTGCATCGGGAAATCATCATCATCACAAGATGATCCTAAACCATCATAGGCTCGAGAGAGTGCATCTGCATTGACATGCTTCTTTCCTGGCCTATCTATAATATCAAATTCAAATTCTTGTAGCAAAATTATCCATCTTGCTATCCTCCTTGATGGGTTAGGCTTATTGACAATATATTTTAGAGCCTGATGATCTGTTACAACTATAAATTTCTGCCCTAGCAAGTAATTTCTAAACTTCTTTACAACAAAAATGATAGCTAGAGCCTCTTTTTCAGTTACAGTATAATTTACCTCAGCACTGCTCATTTGTCTACTCCCAAAGTAAATTGGATGTTCATTCCCATTTTCATCCTTTTGGCTCAAAGTACTTCCTAGTGCTGCATCTGAGGCATCAGTGTACACAATGAATGGCTTGCTCCAATCTGGATTCTTTAAAACAGGTGAAGACACCAGGGCTTCCTTTAGTTGTCCAAAAGCTTCATGTGCCTTATTTCCTGGTTCATAAGTAACATCCTTCTTCAAGAACTGGGTTAGTGGCTATGTAATCTTTGAGAAATTCTTGATGAACCTTCTATAGTAACCCACATGGCCTAAAAATGATCTCAACTTAATTCTATTCATAGGAAATAGTAAATCTTTGATTTTGAAACTTTATCGGATCGTACCAATACCATCTCTGGATACAACATGCCCTAACAAAACACCTTTAGAACATCCAAAGACACACTTTGTAGGGTTTAGTGAGGCTTGTGCTTCATCTAACCTTTGAAATCTTTGTCTCCATCTCAGTGCGGGTGGTCCAACTTGCTCCTATAGATGCAAAATCATCCAGAAATACTCGATGAAGGTCCCGATGTAGGGTTCAAACACCCTATTCATCAAGCGCTGGAATGTTTCTAGAGCATTACATAACCCAAAAGGCATAACTCTATAAGCAAAGCGTTCCCCAAGGAGTGGTGAACGTGGTCTTGGTGATCTTTCTCCGCTATACGGACTTGGTTGTATCACTATATCCATCACAAAACTATAACACTCTGCCGCTACTTCGTCCAAGATCGATCTAAGAATGGAAGAGGGTAATGATCCTTCTTTGTTGCCTTATTGAGCTTCTGTAATCAACACAAATACGTAGCTTCCCATTCTTTTTATTGAGATCACAAAAGGAAACCCATTCGAATTCTCCATAGCAAATATGAATTTTGCATCAAGCAACTTATCTATTTCTTCTTTTACGGTCTTGGAAAAATTAGGATTCATTCTATATGGCATTTGCTTTATAGGCTTAGCACCATCTACCATTTGAATAGAATGTTCTACCCAACTTACTTAATAGAGTTCCTTGTAATCAAAAGTGAATATGTGTATGTACCTCAAAAGAGTGGAGGTAGGATTCCTTCTCACTCTCCATCACAGCATAACCAATCTTTATTTGTTGGAGACGATCATCAACTTCTTCTTCAGATAATTTTATGGGCTCATGAGTCGGTGTGACTAGAAGGATATCCATGACTGAAACATCAACCTCACTTTCTTCATCTTCAGTGTCCACTTCACTGGTACTAGAGTAATCAGAGGATGTCCAATCATCAGTTTCATCACTTGAATCCACAGGTTCTGCCTTATGATGTCAAGGGATCACGTTTATCTTCACCCTCTCTCTACCACGTCCAAGTGTCATGAAGCCTTCATTCCAGTAGTTTCTTGCATGAACTCTCCTTAGCCATGGTCTTCCTAGCAACATTGGGTATGCAACAGTACCATTTTTCATCACCTGAAAGTCTACCACACATGACACCCACCCATGAGATATTGCCACATTTGAAACTACACCTTCTCGGTTTAGTTTTTCCCTTATTTAATGACCTTAACATAAGTGTTGAAGGGCGATCAATTTTAAACCCAACATATTCATTCTGAGACTTGGTCATTACATTAACTGCAGCACCTCCATCAACTAAGACATCATGAATTGAAATACCATTACATAATACCTCAGCTTGTGGAGCATAGGGATCCGCCTTTGCCTCCAAAACAGGGACCTCAACCTCCTTCCTTCGTCGAGCATTGAGTCCACTTCACAACTCCCGCCTCTTCTTAGAAGACATAGCCAAGAGTTGACCATATGTAATATTTGCAGGCCTTTTGGACAGATCTTCCAAAATGGAGTATGGTCCTTACCCCTGTGAAATCAGAAAATCCTGCACACCCAACTTTCTTCTCCTATGTTTCTTACTAGTTTCTCCTTTCATCTTCTTAGGATCATTTCCATCTTGATTATCTTTTTCTTTCTTTCTTTTTGTTACAAACACATCTACTTCATTATTTTTGCTCTTATCTACTACATCAAAAGAATTCACAGGTGCTTTTCCTTTATCATTATCTCCTTTACCAGATGTAGAAGCTCTATCTGGACAATTATACTTATAATGACCCTTTTTATAACAACCATAACATACAACTTCAGAAATATTTCTTTTTGGACCTCTATCTCCTCCCTGAGAACTAAATTATTTTCCTTGAAGAAGATTAATGGTTAATGACCCATCTTTTTTAGCAGATCTTCATACTTAGTAGATGTACTAGGAGAAAGATTTGTGCTCACCGAAGTGTTTGTGGATTCTAGACCAAAGGTGTTGGTGTAGGCTCTACTTTAGCAACAATTTCTTTGGGCTTCTCTTCCATGTTTTCTTCTTGCCTTCTTGATCTCCTTTGCTTGTTGATGGTGTTTGGGCGGTCATACTTCACTCGTTGTCGATCTGCGGCTTCATCTCAAGAATGAAGTGCTTACGTAGGAGATTATCCACGCCATTCATCAACCCATCCGCTAATCCTTCCTTTCGGATTTGAGCATCGAGCTTCCTCCTTAGCTCTAGAACACGAGCATGATAATCCCTTATCTTCTCCTTCTCTCCTTGGGATAGCTTTGTGATATCGATCATGAGATCGTATATCTCTGTTGTTCACCAAATTCTTCAAGAAAAATTCACCAAATACCAACCCACAAGTACAATCAACAAGACTTATGTGCACAAATAATTGAAATCACTATAATAGAAATGACCACGGTAAACTATGGTAAAACTTGATTTACTGCGGTAAAAACTGAATTTACTGTGGTAAACACTATTCACGGTAAAAAGTGAAGTTACTGCGGTAAATACTATTCACGGTAAAAAGTGACTTTACTGTGGTAAATACTATTCACAAAAATGACTTTACCATGGTAACTACTATTCACGACAAAAATGACTTTACCATGGTAACTACTATGCACAGTAAAAACAAGGTTACCCTCCAATTGATTTTTGACTAAGTGGGAATATCTCTCCAGACAATCCACAAACGAGGAATGGTCTCGGGAACAGAACCAAAATGTCATCACCAATCCGGCACTATGATAATTCTTCACGGGAACTCCTCATGCTATGATTATTTACTAATGCACTGACCTTTAGTTTGGTGGATGTAATCACTGGAAACAAAACAACAAACATAACACAAGAATACCATCGAATATGATAAGACAGAATGATGACAAATCTGAAATATCAAAGTAAATTATAATATTAACATGAAATTGTTACAATCTCACCCATGAGGTACTTCAAGTGTTATTCACTTCACTTGCCTTCCACCAATACTATGGGAGAAACTTTACAATTACACCTCTTAATGGCTTCTTCAACACACTTTTAAAGCGATGGCTTCCTTTACACACTTCATACAATATTTCTCACTACTTCCTTCTATACTAAATGAGGGGGTGACCTCTTTATTTATAGAACTTCAGGCTTATCTATCTTATCGTAAGATAAGATAAGAAATCCACTACGACGAATCATATTCCATACCTTAACTCTTATATGTACATGTAAGCTTATCTTTTAAGATAAGATAAACCTTATCATTTCACATGGGTTCCACATTTTTAGACTTTTTACAAATAAAATACACAAAATATTTATGACCTCACTCCTTGTCCTTATTACTAATATAATATTTCTAATTCCTAATCATGTAGACCCTACTTCTCTACTTACCCCAACTTTGACATTTTAACATTACCGGACCACTTACGACAAATATTTACTTTTTACCACAACATTCCTATTGTACTTTTGACTATTACCGTACTATACATTATTGGCGGCATCGTACTGGCAGTGCCATTATCTTCTATCGGATGCTACTACTAATTATACTTAACAACATCCTATTCCTAATACATACATTAATGAAATAGAAATTACGGAGGAAAATTTTAGTGTCGGACAGTCGTCATCGAACTTCTTTAAAACAAGTGTTTTCCTTCCATTTTCGACATCGGAGGAATGCAATCATGGGAAATCACTCAAAAATCAATCCATTAGACATCAATCAAAGCTTCTTGGTGACTTTTAGAGCCTCTTTGCAACAATTACATCAATCCAATCTACCATCCACCATGTTTTCCATCACTCATGGTGCCACCTTGAGATTTCTTTCTTTTATAGCACTTTTATTAGATTATCTATTAGATTATCTTTGTTTTCCTATAGAATAATCTTTTGTAGGTCCGAGAGAGACATTCAAACATCACTTAGTGACCCTTAGTTCCAGCCTTCGAGCTTTCGGGTTGGCATATCAAACTATTTCTTCTTGGCCTTATCTCAACCTTGTTATGGTCACTTTGTTAATCCTCTCGGTACTTATTAACCAAGCCATTGTTCATCTAATAATCTACCCAAATTATCCTTTTTTTCTCATTTTCCTACTTACTTATCCCTACTTCTCTCTTGCAGATCCACTTATAATAGCCATAGGTCCTTACTAGCTTCCGTATTGTGTTAGAACTTTACTGAGGTCTACATATTTTATCATCAATCGTAGATTCATCTTCCTAGCTCACTTTGTCAACCTTGTTGTATAGATTCGGTTTGCCATTGACCTAGACCAGGTAACTCTTATTTCATAGTTATTGTCATCTAACTAGATTTATATTGGTTTCTACCATTTCCAGATTCGGTGACAATTTTTTTCTTACGTATATTTTTCGCTCACATCATTTTATATGAAAAAAAAAGAGTTTACATCTGTCAAGAAAGTCAAAATCTTCTTGGAACCGCTTAGTCAGGAAACCCCCAAATTTATCTATCTAAACCAATTTGTTTCAATTTTGTATATCTTATTGTAGTATCGATAATCCATGACTCAAAGCACTCATATCTATCATTAGCATCGAGGTAATGTAAACCCTCTATCCTTATGAGTTGACTAGTTTCTTTAGTAGCTAGTCCACTCATTTTCATTACTGAACGGGAAAATTTGGACAACATTCCTAGCATGCACGGTAGGACTTCCCTTAGGTGGTTTATTTCTTATCTATATCTTTCTTTCCATTAACAACTGCAACATGAGGCCTTTCTTTATTGCTTGCTTAGTTCGTGGCTTGGATCGCTCATCATTCAAGAAGTGTAGACAAATAGGAAAAGCATTATCTAGGTATTATCCTTTTCCTTATTTTCTATTTTTTCATTTACCTTCCCTTCTTGTTTGTGTACTCATCGAACATCACATTTCATTTTAGGTTTAAAAGAATACTCTTTTGCATCATGTTTGTGCATATAGTCTAAATAGGGGGTTTAATACTTTGCATCTCACATCTTATCACACAACTTGAAACTTCACAAATCAATTAACACATCAAAAATTCCTTTCACCTGGTTCACTGATTGGGATTTGATCACCCAATAGGAAACTATTTTAGACATTTCCCAGCCACAACTTACCTAAGACCAAACATAGTTCTCCATCTTCTAGGTCCATTTATATCCATCCTCTTCACACTTTCTTAATCAAAACATAAAAAGGAATTGTTTTCTTGCTTTCTGTTTAAAAATGGATCCAAAATTTCCCTTGAGCTATTCTTATTAGTCTTGAGTGAACCCATCCACGACCATCAGTTGATTCTTGAGCTTCCTCTATCCCTATATATGACTATCTTCATTATAGACCTCCCATCTCTCAACCATATCGATCCGTAGACCATGCTTTAGCCTCATCCAATTTTCCCCATCACCCTTATCCTTGCCTACTTCTCCTCTACCATTTTTTTTCCCATCACCCTTATCCTCACCTATTTCTCCTTTACCACCTTTATCCCCATTACCTCATGCTCTTTCGGGTCATCCCACATCACCATACCCACCTCTCTTATGGATATTCCTCACGAGAACCCCATTCGTGATTTCCTTCTCTATAGGTATCAGTTAGCATATCCTACTCCATCTTATGACATCACTCCTCCCGTCTCACCAAGGGATACCCCCGATGAGCCTGCCATATTAGACCTCCCCATTCTTGCCTCATCTCCATCATCTCATTATGATTCCACTCATCACCATACTCCTACATCCTCTCAGGCTACACCATCCTCATCACATGACATCTTTAGACAACCATTTCCTAATCCTCCACCAGCCAGTTCATCTTCACCTTCTACATCACATCAATTTAACCCCTTCTCAATCAACACCATACATCAGACATCTATTTCCACATTAGTCTCACCCATCACCTCATCTACTTCCATCCTAAATATTGTGCCCTTGGCCCCTTCTAACATTATTCCTACATCCATCACATCTATAGTCACCTTGCCTACCTCCCTTACTTCTACCACTTCTCTTATAACCACATCTAGTCCTACTCTTACCACTCTTATATTGACATCCTTATAACACATTTACCTCATTGACCTCTATATCGCACTTTGTCACCACTCTTATATTGACATCCTTATAACACATTTATTTGCCTCTACATGCATCATCTCATACTATATCTACCCCGACATCCCTACCACCTATCTTGTCACTTATGACCACCCCACTTAGCTCATCTTCCACATCCACATCTGTTACACACCTGTCACACCTCCCCAATCCACTTACATGCCTTCTAAAACTTGTGCCTCTTCCATCTCTACCTTATCTCATCCACCTTATTACCCATATCACAAAATATCATTAATCACATCATCCAGATGCCTCTCATCATCACCACACCACCTATTGTAGATCCCACACCTACATCTATTTTATCTACTTCAACCAATTTTTCACCTTGATCCTCATCTACTACATCAAACCATGTTCCCCCATCCACATCTCTTCCACCCTTTCCTTTTACGCCATCCTTAGATTAAATATCGATCCCTCTTTCCATACTTCTACCGAAACCTATTGCATCAATTATAGTGACCACATCCCCATTATCTCCTTCTTCGCTACACCACCTTCATCATTTGAGCAATATTGGAGAGCCCTTTAGCTGACAACCACTATAGGTGACCCTCATGTTTCATCCACTCATCTAGACATCCCCACATCTAGCCAATCTTCATCCTCCTTAGAATCCATCATGCAAAAGCTACTTTCGCCATCACCACCACGCCATCACTAGATCCCCCAATAGATATTATTTTCATCCCTACCAAGGGTACTCCTCAAAAATCCAAATCTAAAGACCTTGACATCCTCCCACAGTGGTCCCTTGAGCATCCTCACAAGAAGATTAACATCCCTCCTATCAAGGAAAACTCCAAATCTTTCATCTTTGGGACCTCATCCTTTAGTTTTAGGATCCCCTCCTCCATCACAACCAATCAACCCATCCAAATCTAAACAATCTGATTCTCTCCTAGGGCTAGCCCCTTCATCAAAAACATCTCCAATTATCTAGTCATCCAGGCCTAAATCATCCACCATCACTTCTTCTTCTAGACCACCTAGACCTCGACCCAATCCATCTTCACCTTCACCATCCACACCATCCTATAAGACTTTTGGTGCCCATATCGAGTCATATGTGAAGGTCCTCCAACATTTACTTCAAACTTCTACCATCACACTTACACCTATTAGAGCCTTTGATCCAAACCATCCAAAGCCCTCATGGTTCAATTCTCATCACATTTGTGCTTATCATCACACTTCATGCCATGAAACTAAGCATTGTAAGTCTGTTAGACTATTTTCCAAGATCTTATTGAGTGAGAGGACCTCCTTGACCAGTCCCTATTCATCGCATCTCCATCTCGATCAGCCTCATAATGGAGTTCCTCCTTTTTTCATCAATATTGTTTGCCTTGATACATCATTTTCCTCATCGAGGAAAAAAAAAAAATATTCCCTCATTCACCCATGTGTGCATATTTTAATTTAATCATCCTCCTCATCCAATCAAATGCCCATCCAATCCTTATTAATTAATTAAGCTACATTAATTAATTAATCATTTAATATTTTACATGCCCAACTATCCCATCCACATTAATTATTATTAGTTAATTAATTCCTATTAATTAATTAATACCCTCATCCATTGCCCCAACCAACCTGCTATTTAGGATGCTTTTATCCTAAACCCATCCCCTTTGCTTTTCTAGCTTTCATCCTATCTATTTTTATGCCCTAACTACCTTGGATTCATCCCCAAGTCATATAA
This sequence comes from Taxus wallichiana var. yunnanensis, assembly GCA_018340775.1. Lineage (NCBI taxonomy): Eukaryota > Viridiplantae > Streptophyta > Pinopsida > Cupressales > Taxaceae > Taxus > Taxus wallichiana. The sequence goes on from CM031239.1 coordinate 536,449,342, forward strand.
TCTTGGTAATATTCTTTAAATCATTTGACTAATCCTTTAAAATCATCAAATCCCATCTTAAATAAAAAATAAAGCCCAATAGGGAAACTTTCCCCATGATCGGCGCCAACCCAGCCTGGTCATTGTCGACCTGCTTTAAAACAAGTGTTTTCCTTCCATTTTGGACATCAAAGGGAATGCAACCACCAGTAATCACTCAAAGCAATCAATCCATTAGAAATTAATCATAGCTTCTTGGTGACTTATAGAGCCTCATGTAATAGCTATAATAATCCCATCTATCATCCACCATGGTTTACGTCACTCACGAGTCTTCCACCATGAGATTTCCTTCTTTTATAGTGCTTTTATCGGCTTATCTATCAGATTATCTTTGTTTTCTTACAGAATAATATTTTACAGGTCCAGAGTGACATGCAACCATCACTCAGCAACCCTTAGTTCCAGTTCCATAGCTTTCAAGTTACCATATCTAGCTATTTCTTTGCAGCCTTATCCTAACCCTATTATAGTGGCCACCGATCCTCTCTGGTCACCGTTGACCGAGCCCTTATTCATCTAATAATCTACCCAAATTATGCTTTTCTACCCATTTTCCTACTTCATGTACTGATCCTCCCTTTCGATCCACTTACGGTATCCACATGTCCTTACTATCTTCTAGATTGTTTTAGAACTTTGTAGATCTGCATATTCTATTATCAACTCCATATTCATCTTTCCAAGTCCCCGTCAACCTTCCTATGTAGAGTCGGGTCACCATCAACCCAAACCAAGTAAATATTATTTCCTAGTTATTTTCATCTAACTAGATTTAGATAAGTTTCTTCCATTTCCAGATTCAGTGTTAGTTCTGTTTCTACATGATTTTTCTTTCACATTCTTTTATCTGACAAATGGGGGTTGACATCCGCCAAGCAAGTCAAAAGCTTCTTGGAACCGCTTAGTCAGGAAACCCCTGAATTTATCTATCTAATCCAATCTGTTTTAGTTTTTAGATCTTGTTGCAGTAGCAATAATCCATCACTCAATGCTCATATCTAGCATCAGTATCCGAGGTAACGTAAACCCCTATCCTTCTAAGTTGATTAGTTTCTTTAGTAGCTAGTGTATTCGTTTTCATTACAAATGGGAAATTTTGGACAACACTTTACAAAATTTAAACCATAATTTATTCAATGTACATACTTTTACCATGGTCTACAAAGGCCCCTTACTGACCCTTATATGCACTTATATCTCACACATTACATCCAATATCGGTTTGGCCTAAAACTTTTCTTGTATTTATATACATATCTAATGATCAAACATCAAAGATAATATTATAAATATGAATTAATCTCAAGAAAATCTTGTTTTTCTCTTAAATAACTCAATTAGGCCTATTTCTCCTTTAGGACTCATGAAGACTTACTTACACTAGGCCTGTCCACATAACGATGCATCATGATCATCTTGAGAAATCAATGTCTTCTTTAAAGCACTAAAACCTTTCAAAAACATTGTTAATGAATTCTTATGACCTCCTTAAAGCTTAAATAGCTCTGCACCATGCATTCTCACCATGTACCCTTCTTAATAACATGAACAATCAAACTTCCCCAAAAACTAGTCTTGATAATGAAGCTTGTACCTCCGTGAAACAATCAACCATGAAAAGGAAACATACAAAAAAATACTAAATGACCTAAAAACATAACCATATTTATTACATACTTCAAATCAGGGCATACGATGTGAAGAACATCATTGTTCCAAACACACTCAAAATTGTCAAGCTGTCTTACAAAATTAGTCATGAGAAATTGACCTCATGGGCATACTTAAAGATGAAACTTGTCTTGAAACCAAAATAGAAATGGAGAATAGGTATCTAACCTCCTTAAACATCCCTTTTTAGTATTTCTAATGCAAAAATTTACTAATACAATAACATTTTCATAAACAAGCCTTTTTCTATGTGGTCCACTCACTCATTTGACAACTCAATGCCACCTGGAGATAGATGGGAGAGTCTAATACATTCTCTAATCATAAAAATAGTAAAAACAATCCATTCAGATCTGTTTGAGAGATATCTCTCATATCAACTCCTTATTAGGGTTTTAGGATGGTGTTAGAGTTGTTTTGGTGTTAATTGTTCATAGAGCTTTGGACCTTAAATCTCAAACTAATGTCATGAGTTCTTAGTTAATACACTCCTCCATCTCTCATGAAGATATTAGGTTACCATGTAGAGGTTACATGTGCCACCAAGAAACATAAAGTGCACCTCAAGCTAGGAGTATATATTCTCGTGAGCTTGATAGGACCCAAAATGTCACTTTCTTGCAACATCATCCAAACCAAGAATTGCAACTTCATCAAAATATCTGCAACAACATGCCTAACCTATGTTTATTCTCATATTTTAATACTTTCTCTGAAAAATGATCAACCTACCTCATTAGGACATGCAACACCTCAAGAACTAGGTTTAGGTGCAAACCTCAAAACCATTTTTCATGCTTTTTCCTTCAAGAAAAGACCTAAAACTTTTCCAACACACCTAAAACAACTTTTCACACCTCTAAAAATTCTCACATGCCCATAATTTCCTTGAAAACTGAACCTCATACCTCACTAGGTCATGTTTTCTTCACCTTGCTCTCTACTCCTTGGTCTTCATGCCTCACTAGGCCTTGAAACTGACCCACACACCTTTTCTCATGCATTCTAAACCATGTTCCCAAGATAAAATAGTGTCATACATCCTCTCATACCTATGTGCACTCCACTCACCAAGATACCATGCTCATACCTTCTCACATGGTCTCTTCATGTCATGACTAGGCCATGACTAGGCTTCTCAAGCACTTGACACTTGACATAATGACCTTCACGGGATCATATTCACATTGACCTTTGTCTTTTGTCTTCACATTGTCTTCAAATTCTCTCTTTCTCACTCATTTTCAATCAACCTTCACAAGTGATGCACTTCTCTTTTGACATCAATGAATCACTCAACAATCTCCACATCATCAATGACCTACAACATCAACCATGCATACAATCATGATTTGATTTCAATGACAAAATTCAACATTCGAAATAGGGCATTATACATTATCATCTTCACTAATGATTTATCATGATAAAATTGGGTCTACTTATTCCATCAAAATTCATATGGTTATGACATTTTCCACGATTTTAAGGCTCTTGCAGACAATCGATTAGGGAAATTCATCAAGATTATGTAGAAAACTAATAGTGGGGAATATGTTAGTAATAGTTTTGATTAGTTCTATATTATAGAGAGGATTGAGTTACTGAGTCAATTACCTATAGTCCTTAAAAATATGGGGTTGTAAAATGTAAGAATATATGTTGTTGAAAGAGATGGCCAACTGTATGCTTCACTCTAAATCTATGACACCACAATACTACATTGAAGCTATTCGGTGTGTGAATTACATATAATATTTTGTATCTCATAAATCCTTAAAATGATTCACTCCTTTTTAACCTACACATGGTAAAAATCTATCGAGTTAATAACTTTAGAGTCTTTGGATCTCAAGTTATGGCTCGCATACCTAAAAGTAAACATAAGGCTATGGAACCTTAGAGTTAGCCTTGCATCTTTGTGGGATACCCATATGGTGTTATGGGATACAATCTTATTCATTGGGATACAATATTATTCATTTAAACACACATGAGTTGTTTATTGAGAGGTGTGTCAAATTTTAAGAAGTTCCACCGAATTCGATACTTGACTCTTCTCTTCACTTGGATTTTAAGAAGTTCCATCAATACTTCCATCATCTTCACTTGGATTTTCTGAGGATGATTCCGATGGTTCGATGAGCATGAGTACATTCTTGAGTAAATCTCTACTACTACGAGAATATTATTGTTCTTGTTCGGACAACAATAGTATTGATGGTGTTTTGCCTCCTTTCACATCGGCCATGACTTGGAAGATGACAAGTTTATTCCCAACTCTCCTAATTTTGGTCCTCTTTGGGTGAAGAGGGCATTGTAGAGTACATGTACTTGGGTAGGGGATCTTAAAAATTTCAGGTAGACACATTTAGATTTCAAGGATGAGACACATGATTTATATTCCTCTACCTTCAATCCACAAAATTTTCAAGAGGCATTTGGAAATCTTTAATGGGACATAACCATATAAGAGGAGTGCAATTCCTTTATTCAAAAAATTACTTGGGATTTGAAACACCTTCCTAAGGTAAGGAATATATTTAAATCTAGGTGGATATATCATACAAAGTACATGTATATGTGTCCATTGATAAGTTAAAAATATGATTGGTAGCAAAAGGTTTTAAAAAGTTCACCTGCACTCGACTACTTGAGACTTTTACAACTATTTCCAAAATGAATTCTATCGACTCACTCTTTCCATTACCACAACTCACCACTGGGATGTTCATCAAATGGATGTGAAGGTTCCTTTTTTCATGATGACATAGAGTATGAGATCTACATGGATCAGCCACATGGTTTTGTTTAGGATTTTTCATTAGTTTGCAGACTTGGAAAATCTATCTATGACCTCAAATAATCCCTTCACACTTGGTATGCCAAGATGGATTCCTTTCTTCTCAATACAAGGTTCTATCGATGACATTTTTATCTGAATGTCTACATTTTATAGTAGAATGATTCAATTTTTATCCTAGTTATTTATGTTGATAACATTTTGATCGAAGTAGCTCTTCATCGTCCATTGTAATGAGTGAAAGAAGCTCTACAAGACAAGTTTTTCATGAAAAACTTGGGTTTGTTGCATTACTTCCTTAGGATTTAGATTTTATAGTATGACTTAGGGATATCCATTACATAACCTAAGAATGATCTTGATTTACTTTCTCATAATTACATTTCTTCTTGCAAGTCAACTCTAACTCCCTTATTATCGGAGTCAAGCTTGAGGCTGATTGTACTTTATCATTGATCGATGGTACCTTATATCGACAACTTGTAGGAAACATTATATATTTGACTCACACTATAATTGAAATTTCATATGAAATAGGATTTATCTTTAGATTAATGTAGGAGCCTCATGAGTTACCTTTGGAAAGTAGGTAAGAGGATTCGTAATACATGTACGTTACACATATTTGGGATTCACTATGTGTTGGCATGTTATGATTTAGGTTTTCTCATTGATTTAAAATCCCATTAATGAAAAATTGGATGATGGAGTGGATTGGATGATTCCCATAGTGATGTTAATAAGGAGATTTAGGTATGTTCTTGGTTACACAAGTTGATTTAGTGAGAATTGTTTGTTATTGCAAGCCTATGTAAGCGACATAGCTAGTCTAGTTGATGGTGCTTGGTGGTATGAGATTCTTGATAGCTTAAGAAATTTTTTGGAAATAGGTAGAGCATGATTAGAGAGTTTTTAGAAACTCACATGAGATTTATGGTACGGGTATAGGTTGAAGACAATGTTTCAAGGAAAATTTTAGTGGTGAAAATTTGTAGTTTGGAGAATAGTAGTATTCCTGGAATTTGATTTTGGCAAATTTTATAGCAATGATAGTACCTAGGCTTCACCTAAAAATCCCATAAACAATAATATGTCCCATCTGAATCACCAAGGAATTTCCAATTCCAATATATATTTTTATATTAAATCACCACGTAATCACCGCACTGGGATTTGAAAACATTAATGTTTCGCCAAGAAATCAACACGCAGGATTTGAATACATTAATGTCTCACCAAGAAATCAACGTGCGAGGATTTGGTTTTTCCAAGAAATCAATGTGCTAGGATTTAAAAACATTAATGTTTCACCAAAAATCTATGGAAACTTATTTGGCCAAGAAAACATTCCCAAAATTTTCCGATATATACACAAAGGTGATGTTTTCCCATGCAATTTTCTAATTTACATATTTGTGAAGTAGTAGAAAGGGATTAGCAAATTGGCATATTACAATTTGCTTACAAAATTTCAAATAAATATAGGTCTTGCTAGGTCTCGGCTAGTGCATTGCAATTTACATCCTAGAAGCACTTACTGCAGGTGAGTCCTCAGTCTATTTGAGACCTGTTTTCTTTCATGTCGCATTGCTTTATCTGTGATTCTACCTTTGTAAGTTATTATAAAGCATGAACATTCTCATCCTCATAACCATTATGATTTTTATGTCATGTAGAATAGTCCTCTATTTGCAGAGATTGATAACTAGTTTTCCTATCTTAGATACATCTAGATTGCACGTATATATATATATATATATATATATATATATATATATATATATATATATATATATATATATATATATATATAAATCACTTCATATATCTATATATATATATATATATATATATTATATAATTTAAAATCACTTCATACGTATATTCCTTGTATATTCCTTGCTTTATCGGTGTATCTTCTTTGAATCATTTTGTTAATGCTCTCTCTTTTGCGATTATATATATTTTATTTAAAATCACTTCATACATCTCCATGAGTTATTGCTCTGTATATTCCTTGCTTTATTAGTGTATCTTCTTTGAATCATTTTGTTAATTATCTCTCTTCAGCGATTATATATATATATATTACGGTTTTACTTTTCATTTATTCCATGACCAATACCATGACCGTTTATAAGCTTGTTTGCTAACACTCTCTCGTCCCACAGTGGACTCAAAGGATATATTAAAGTGGTAAATTCCACAGGTTTCACGTTTTCCAGGGGCATTTCCTTGGGAGACCGAAAAAATAGTGACACGTGGCATAGAACTCCGGGAGGTGGGACCCACTTGAGACCTAAAAACATATAAAGCGTGGCTCATTCCGTAGGGTTCACGTCATTTGGGAGGATTTTTTCGGGAATGGGAGGTTAATTGATCGAAAATAGACCGAATTTTTATCTACTCGATGTTTGGACTCTTGTAGCCTTATCAAATTACTATTTAATTTTTACCCCATTAAAATCAACTTAAAATAATGCAATAAGTATGACACTTTGCAAAAGGGTTGATTACAAAGTTCGGAAATTGCCTACGTCTCCGGGTTCTTTCAAACCATTCCACTAGTCAAAACTTGTAAGTTATAATAGTAATTTCACAAGAAAACCTAATGGAAACTATTAAGAACTTGCTTAGAAGAATATCCAAACCTTTAGATGACAAGGGTGAAAAATAACACCCGACTTCCCCTTTCTGGCGTATTCAGAAAGCTCTATGGCACCAACGTCACTATTCGAATCCTACGGATCTCGATCAGCGTTTGATACGCTTCGTAACGCCCTATGACACTCTAGTTGATACTCCAGGATTCAAAATAATTTGGTGTGGTGCTATGGGCCTAGGTAGTATTAAAAAACTCCTAGTCACAATAATTTTAATTTACTATTGCCTAAAAAATAATAGGTCAATAATAATTAAAATAATAATGCCTAAATAAATTAGGACTTCACACAACTATGTTGTTGACATCGCATATAACTCTCCTCTTGGCTCGATCTCTACCTTTTGAGCTCTAGGAATGGGCTTCCTAGTTGTGTATTTTACAATGAAATGGGTCCCTTATTTATATTAAAATAGGCCCCTAAAATTAATGCTACATATTTTATCCTAAGGATAATATTAGCCTCACCATAACATTTGGATGGGATAAATCCCATGGTAGGCGGCTTGCATGTTTTAGTGGGTTAAAATCCCACATTATCTTCCTTTAACAAATTCCACATGATGTGGATGCTTTTAAAAAGTGGGTAATATCCCACATTAGGTGGAAGGATAAATGTTTAGGCTTTAATAAAGCCTTTCCCATGCATGCATAGTGGTCATGGGACCACTTGAGGCTTACCACCCCTCCTCCTTCTCACGTGGAAGCTTCCATGCTTGGCTTTGTTCTTCCCCATGCTCCACCATGTGGACTTTGCAAAAAATGTGGGTTTGGCAGATTTGTGTGAGGTGGATGCATTAATGTGGAAGTTGGGATATATGCGGTCTATGGCATAATGCGTGGCAAATAATTAAAAAGTAATATGAAAATCAACCGTATTTGGTTCATGGTGGCAAGCCACATGGTGGCTTGAGGACCCACCATTTTGGCAATAATACCATAGTCCTCATAGTGGTTGGGCTCCCCTCTATAACAAAAGTTGAGCCTCTTACTCCCACGAGCTATATCGGTTTACAATTATCGAAGACCAGTGGTGAAAACCCCTCAAATTTTTCCAACACCTTTTTGCCACGTGTTACAAAGAGATTGGTCCACTATTGCCTATTGACCGAGTTGAATTTCTCATTGGATGAACTTTTATTGGATATAACTAGAGCTCCCAATGTCCGTTTTTTGCGTTCTTATAGTCGTCGGAAAGCTCTCAAAAATAATTTTTGCACTTTGAAAATTTTTAGGGATGTTTAGGGAACTTTTGATATAAAAAATGATCCTTGATCATAACTTCCCACCGAGAAAGGATATTTGTCCCAAAATTTTTATATTGGAACATTTTTCCATCATGTCTTGAATCTAGAAACTTTGTTGCCACATCAAAAGTGTTGTTGTAGTAGACCCTTTGGTCTCTTCCTCTGAAACCTCCTCACTTCAACAAATTTGTTATGATCCTAGGACCTATGGGTTATGGGCCCACCATGCTTATCTGTGCCACCTTGATATCCAAAGAAGACCTCGACGCCTTCGTTATATGGTGCTAAGTTTTCCGAATGAAACCTCAATACTCCTAATGTGTGGTGCTAAGTTTCCAGATATCCGAAAAAATGATCTTTTACTCGTAACACAAATCTTGGCTCTGCGTTGATTCTGCAGAATCCAAACTGGTTTGAAGGAACTCCATGTTACTTATAGCTATGATTGAACCAATGTCGATGATGGAAAATGATTTTTCAGGTACCATCTCGCTACTGAGGTCATAAGAGACTCTACATAGAATGAGGTTCCAACTTGATGTCATATCCCTTTCCAGACTTCAATTCTTCCAATGCATGATGCTAAGCCTCTTTCAAGACTTTGAGCCTCTAGTGCATGATGCTAAGTCTATGATCAACTACCAGTCGAATGTGCGGTCATAATGCCTTGACACCAAATGAATTTTGGAGATAATATTTTTAGATCTCCTTTCCAGACTTCAATGCCTCCAATACACGATGTTAATCCTCTTTCAAGACCTCGAGCCTCCAATGCATGATGGTAATTTTGATGATCAGCTACCATTCAAATGTTCGGTCACAATTCCTTGACTCTGAATGACATTTCGAGTTGATTCTCACGAGCTCAAAAAGGGTGACTCTATCCCCACTACATGGATGCTACCTCTACACGATACAAAGCCTCCTATTGACGATGACTATAAGGTACCATTCTATTACATGATCATAATGCCTCTACACATAATGAGGCTTCAACACTGTTTTTAGATGCCAAAAGTGTTCAACTACCATTATCTTTGCACAATCACAATGCCTCTACATAGACTAAAATTCTGAGCTGATCATTTGAGAGATTCTTTTATTGAAAAACTAATATCAGGTACCATTCTACTAGATTCCCATGATGGCCTCTTCATAGAACGAAGTTTCGACCTGAAGTCAATGCCAACGGTGATTCAACTACCATTCTGTTGCACGATCACAATGCCTCTACACAGAATGAAGTTCCGAGCTAACACCTGTGAGCTCCATTGTCTACACAAATGGATGAAAAATCTCCAAACTCATAGATATGAGTATCCAACTGTAATGGTCACTCAAACATTTGATTAGGAGATATGCACCCCTAACAGGGTCTTTATACAACTTTCAAATACAAGTGTAAGGGAAAACATTTCCTAATACATCATGCAAAACTAGTTGTAAAAATGCTCCATTTTGGAGTCTTGTACAATAAGCTTAAATACCAATTTTATAGGAAATAACTTCGCATGATAAACCTGTAAGTAAAAATTTCTCCTACTCGGTGGCTTATGTACTTGGTCTTCTCCACTGCATCGCAATTGTGGATTGACCTAGTTTGTCTCTTCCTGTTGGACAAATAACTCAACAAGGACCAAATATACTGCATCTCCTGGTATTAGAAATTTACCAAAATAATTTCCCTCTAAGGGGTCTTACTAATGCAAGTATAAAAGAGTACAAACATTGCCCAAAAATTGGGTCTTTGACTAATCTCAATAAATGCCCTACAGATCGTCAAACGATCTCTCATTTGCATATGAGATATAGTGGAATAATCCAAATATAAATGTGAGAAAATTACTAAGGATGTTAAACCTGTCCCTCAGCCTATCCCACCAATATGGACTCCACAAGTACAAGTTGATGCCATCACTTTGTCCACTCGTCCGCACTGCGTTCAACATACTTAGAGAATAACAAGTTTGTAAGTGCGATAACTTGCTCGATACTAACTTGATACGAAAATAGACCGAAATTTTTATCTACTCGATGTTCAGACCCTTGTAGGCTTATCAAATTACCATTTAATATTTACCCCATTAAATTCAACTTAAAATAATGTAATGAGTATGACACTTTACAAAAGGGTTGATTATAGAGTTCGGATATTGCCTATGTCTCTGGGTTCTTTCGAACCATTCCACTAGTAAAAAATTATATGTTACAATAGTACTTTCACAAGAAAACCTAATGGAAACTATTAAGAATTTGCTTAGAAGAATATCCAGAACTTTAGATGACAAGGGTGAAAAATAGCACCCAACTTACCCTTTTCTAGCATATTCGAGAAAGCTCTATGGCACCAACGCCACTATTTGGAATCCTTGAGATCTTGACCGGCCTTCCCAGGACACTTCGTAGATCCCTATGGAACTCCGATTGATACTCCAAGCTTCCCAATAATTTGGTGTGGTGCTATGGGCCAGCTAGGTAGTATTAAAAACTCCTAGTCACAATAATTTTAATTTACTATTGCCTAAAAAATAATAGGTCAATAATAATTAAAATAATAATGCCTAAATAAATTAGGACTTCACATAACTATGCCATTGACATGGCATCTAACTCTCCTCTTGGCTCGATCTCCACCTTTCGAGCTCTAGGAATGAGCTTCCAAGTTGTGTATTTTACAATGAAACGGGTCCCCTATTTATATTAAAATAGGACCCTAAAATTAATGTCACATATTTTATCCTAAGGCTAATATTAGCCTCACCGTAGCATTTGGATGGGATAAATCCCATGGTAGGCACTTGCATGTTTTAGTGGGTTAAAATCCCACATTATCCTCCTTTAACAAATTCCACGTGATGTGGATGATTTTTAAAAAGTGGGTAATATCCCACATTAGGTGGAAGGATAAATGTTTAGGCTTTAATAAGTCCTTTCCCACACATGCATAGTGGTCATGGGGTCACTTGAGGCTTACCACCCTCCTCCTTCTCACGTGTAATCTTCCACACTTGGCTTTATTCTTCCCCATGCTTTGCACCATGTGGACTTTACAAAAATGTGGGTTTGGCGGCTTTATGTGAGGTGGTTGCATTAAGGTGGAAGTTGGGATATAGGCATGGTCTTTGTCATAATGCATGGAAAATTATTACAAAGTAATAACAAAATTGATTGTATTCGTTTCATGGTGGCAAGCCTCATGGTGGTTTGAGGACCCACCATGTTGGTGATAATATCATAGTCCTCATGGTGGCCGGGCTCCCCTCCATAAAAAAATTTGAGCCTCTTGCTCCCACGAGCTATATCATTTTACGATCGTCGAACACCGGTGGTGAAAACCCCTCCAATTTATCCAATGCCTTTTTGCCATGTGTCATAGTGCAATTGGTCCACTATTGGCCTGTTGACTAGAGTTGACTTTCTCATTGACTGAAATTTGACGACATAACTAGAGCTCACAATGTTTGTTTGTCACGTTCTCATAGTTGTCGAAAATCTCTCAAAAGGATATTTTGCACCGATACAATTTAGGAATGTTTAGGGAAATTTTGATATAAAAATTATCCCCGATCATTAATGGAATCTTTGACAAACAATAATGTATGAAATAGAGACCATACAGAGATGTCCAAAATGAAAAATTCAAGAAATGCAAAAGGGAAAAAAGTTACAATAATGAACCAAAAATAGATAATTAGCATTTGGAAAAATAAAAGACAAAAAATAGTAGTTGTGGGAAAATGTATAGACATCTTGTCACAAGCATGCTTCTTGTTACCACCATTTTCCTCATTGTGATGTACTTTAAAAATTTTAAACCATGGAAACATAATGTATTGAATGTACTCCAAGCATGGATTTCCTTCAACAATTTGAGGAGCAAAAAATGCTTTCTTTATCTTCACATTCACTTTTGGAACTGCCTGTGAAAATAATCATGTTATAAATCCATCAAAATCGTATAGTAATACTAATTTTCTTTTATTAATGTTGAGGAAAAGTTGGAATCTATCTCTCCACAACAAGAATTTTCCAAAAAAGAATGTAGGGGTTTACACCACCTCTTCTTCCTCCATGAAGATTGCAAAAGTGGGATCACTCTTCGACATATTTTCTTGTCCTTGTTGTAGCATGCTTACTTATTACCACCATTTTCCTCACTACGATGTACTTCAAAAAATTTAAACCATGGAAACATAATGTATTGAATGTACTCCAAGCATGGATTTCCTTCAAAATGTTGAGGAGCATAAAATGCGTTCTTTATCTTCACATTCACTTATGTAACTACTGTGAAAATAATTATGTTATGAATCCATCGTAAAGCGTATAGTAATACTATTTCAATTTTATTAATGTTGAGGAAAAGTTGGAATCTATCTCTCTACAACAAGAATATTCCAAAAAAGAATGTAGGGGATTACACTACCTCTTCTTCCTCCATGAAGATTGCAGAAGTGGGATCACTCTTTGACATCTTTTCTTGTCCTTTTTATAGCATGCTTACTTTTTACCACCATTTTACTCACTACGATGTAATTCAAACTTTTTAAACCATGGAAACATAATGTATTGAATGTACTCCAAACATGGATTTCCTTCAACACTCTAAGGATCACAAAATGCTTTCTTTATATTCACATTCACTTTAAAACTGCTTGTGAAAATAATTGTGTTATAAATCCATTAGAAACTATATAGTAATACTAATTCACTTTTATTAATGTTGAGGAAAAGTTGGAATCTATCTCTCCACAACAAGAATTTTCCAAAAAATAATGTAGGGGTTTACACCACCTCTTCTTCCTCCATGAATATTGCAGAAGTGGGATCACTCTTTGACATATTTTCTTGTCCTTGTCGTAGTCTAGACAACATGTCTATAATATTTAATATAAAGGAAAAACATCAACATCTAGGGATATTTTTAATTCCTACATCCTTCAAGTTTCTTGAACTCATTTTCCAAGTAGGAACACGAAAGTACAAAACGAATACCTTATCATGATTGTATCATATGTGAAACATCATATCAAATCATTCAAGCTTCTCTCAAGAATAATGATACTTTAGCTGGCTTTGACACATTGAAATTTCATTTTCAAGCCAAAAACCCTACATACATTCTCATCCTTGAATTCTGAGTCTCATACCATAATGAGTCATAGATGGAAGACCATATATTCTATCTCGGCTCCTTTGAAATGATGAAAACTATTGGTAATTGGATTATGATAGACCTCATACATCGATGAATCAATAATTTCTTCGTGATAAAATGCACACCTTATTTGGCTTGATGATAACATTTAGAACCTCTATACAATAGGAAAAACCTCTACACATTATGACGAGAGATCGGTCATCAAGACTCCTTCATTTAGCAACTAACGACAAATCATACCTTGGATGAATCAATGAAATAAAAGTCCGCATGAGCAGATACACACTCTACTTTGATTTCAAATTGAGCACATACCTTGAGATCACCTATTTCATGTTTGATTAGCTACAACAGAGACTTATTATCACTAGAGTTTCTTATCATTAGAGTGTCTTTGGTTTCTCAAAAAATCATTTAAATTTCTTGTTCTCTTCTCAAACCTCTGATACATCTTTAGTTTTCTTGATGTATGCTCTAATTCTTATTATACTAATGTAACACTCTTGTAAAAAGTAGTACATGTTAAGTGACACAATATTATTTTTCTTTATACATATTTCTCATGTTGAGATGTTTGTGCACATATCAATATCATTTAGTCTAACATGTTGTATCTTTTTTATTTCAATTCTACAGGATTCTTTGATTCAACAAAATGACCCCTAAAAGGGAAGCTCGGCCTTAGGTAAAAATGTTATTCCAAGCCCTCCTAGTAGTGGTAATGATATTCAAGAAATAGCTTCTTATTTTGAGAAACCATCTAAGGAAAACCATCCTTCTCCAACGGGACCATTACAATCAAGGAATAGTGATTAAATTAAAAATGAAACTTTGAATGATGTGTTCATTTTTATTTTTTCGATGTTATCAATGAAAAAAATAATGAAATGCCTCCCCTTAAAGCAGTCCATTGAATGATGTCAAGTTTGACACTGTACCACCTATCCAATTGAATGAAAATGACATGCTATCACCTACCAATGCCCAAGTGAATGATGGAGGTGAAAGTTTTGTGATGCATGATCAACAAAATTTAAATTCCACCAAGGTAAATACTCAATGGACACCTATTTCTAGAAGAAATAGAAAGGAAAGAAAATGTGACTAGGGAAGGAGTTTCAAGTTAGATTGGGCTTTTAAGTTTCCATTTATTAAACCTATTGAAAATGAGAATAAAGATGAACCTCCCAAAGAATAAAAATGTACGATCTATAGCTGGAAATTGGGTAGGGAAAATACAATGCAACTTAAGTTGGATACTATTGAGAAGCATGTAGGAAAGATATATGAAAAGATAATTGTAGATGGCATTGAGAAGAATGTTGCTAGATGGAAAACTACAAATGATTGTTTTTGCATATTATGTATGAAAAATAATTTGAAGAGAACAAGAGAAATGAAATAATAGTTGCAGTGAATGGAGGGACAATTACCTCTCAATTCAACAAGATCATTCAAAATAATCTTTTGGGTAAAACAATTAAACTAGCTACTATTTTTCACATTTTGAAAAGAGGCCATCCTATAATAGATCTTCTTGAACAAAAGAAGATGTTGTATTTACTTGGTGTCCCACACTTTACTCATTCTCAGTGGTCAAAAAGTAGTTGTTGGTATTAGGAAACATTCCTAGCTATGGTTGAGAAAAAAGACTTGAAAGAGAAACTGAAGTCTGCATGATACATATCTTTGTCTATTGATGAGGATGCAATAGTAGATAATAATTCTTAGGTCTATATTCATGTGTAAAATATTGAGAATTATGTGATACAACCTCACTTTCTTGTCATTCAAAATATGAGAGAGAACTCCAATGATAAAAAACCTTTGTGAGTTGGTGATGAAAATTTTGAAGGAGATCAGTGACATGGATGATGATGCAATTGCATGAAAACTGGTATGTGTCGGGGTAGATGGGGCATCTGTAATGAACGGCGATCATAATGGACTATGTGTAAGAATCCAAACATCTCATTACCCTTATATGATTTTCATTCATTATATGGCTCATAGTATGAACCTAGCTTACATAATAGTTGAAAAATTTAAAGCTATAGAAAAAGTTGAAGAACTTGTTCGAGAGGTGTATGCTTATTTCTGCCATAGTCCTAAAAGGTTCATAGAATTCCAAATATTTACAAAAGGAATAAAAAATGGGCATAAATTATAAAAATATGTTGACACTGTGTGGATCTCATTATACCAACCAGTTCGTAGGATGTACGAAGAGTATCAATCCTTTTTAGGAGTTATCTTGCATAACCGCATAGAAGTGAACAAGGCCCGGATTTGATACATCATTTGATTGATATAGAGTAATTTATAATGTTGTGTGGTCTCCCTCCAATGTTGGAAGAAATGAATTTTTTAATTAAACAAACACAAGAAAGAACTATCTATATTGTTGATTTTTCTAGTTTGAGGAAAGGAGTTTGTATGGCAATAGAATATTTGTATCTCAATGAAACTACTTTCACAGTTCTAAAGTTTGATGGTTGGAATGATTTGATAAATATTGGAAATACAATTATCTTTCTAAAGCTCAACTTGTTTAGGGAATTATGTGCTTTTGTATGTGGATATGAGATACCGATGTAGATGTTTAAAGTAGTAATTTGGTAAGGTTGAGGAGGTAAAAGTCATAGGGCTGCTCTTTGATAACATTGTATCATAAAAAGGGTGATGTTAAGAGAAATTATAGTTTCCATAATAGAAGAAACAAGGGATTGATTTAAAAGGGATGTTTTACTTGAAGCAATGGCTATCGTAAATTTGACCTTTTGGAATCATGTTCAATATGAAAGACATATGCAGGAAGACTACTTCAAGAGGTTGACTACATTGATTCAAAATTTTGGAAGCCTATTGATATCAATGGAATTAATATTCCAGGTATTTTAAGAAATGACAATTTGATTTCTCAATCTCATGAATTCGCCACTACAATGATTCAACAATTCAAAGATTTGGATAATCCCTTAGAGTGTGGAGAAATAACCCGGTTATGGAAAAGAGTTGGGGTGAGTACTATTTTACAACAAACCATGTCTGATTTTTTCTCATTGGCTGATCTATTTCAAATAATGATTTTGGGTTCAGTTGAAGATGAGATAATTTTCAGTGCCTTGGCCTTTATAAAGTCAAAATTGCGAAACAAGCTTGACAAAAATTTGGAAAATTGTTTGATAATTTATACATCATGGTATGAAGTGGATAACTTTCCCAATGAAAGGGATCTGACAGTATGGAAGTCGATTACTGAAAGGAGAGGGGTTGAAAACAATGCCACATATACAAAAGATGACCCTATTGTAGAAATTGATTTATCGGGAAAGAGAGAGTCAGTCTCAAATATCTGGTGAATCAAATGATAAAGATGATCCAAGTCCATCAAGTTGGAAGCTTTGATTGGTGGATATCCCATGATATAGATGTTCATTTAATAACTATATTCAAATATTTAGTAAATTGTTGAATCTAAAACAAGGATTAGTGCTCACCCCAAAATTACATGTTCCTAAAGGTAATTATATTGATTCCATTTCCATTTTTATTATAGAAAAATTACAAAGTCATGTTTTAATGAGTATTTAATATATTTCACATACAATGTTGTTGATCTCTTTTATAGAAAGCATACATAGTGGCTGGTTGGCTATTAAATCACAATGCATTTACATTATTATATACTTTATGCATATAAGAGTTATGGTGCTTGATTTTGAGATAAAATAAGTGGCTTTGCTTGAATCATTACTAAAATGAAAATTTAAAAATAACACCATTCCTCATTCAACTTGCTTGAGACATGCCTTGTATGAAAAAATTGAAGATTGTCATTGCAACAAATGGAACAATTTTCAAAATGGATCTAAATACACTAAATATGAAATCCATGCACATATATATTTAACTTGTGCACCTCTTTGTAAAAATTTTCTTCAACCAAAAGTAACCTAAATATCACATGTTTATTAATACAATAAACATAAAGATAACTCTAGTCTATTAATAAGAAAAATTACTATTTTTATCCATGACCATGATTTCCTCCCAAATAATAGAAACAACAAAACCAAACTACCACTTCAACTGGAATCGGGCTCCACAAATTTAAAAAATTATATCATCTTCTGTAACATGCTCCACTCTTTATCTGTTGGAATTGCAATTTGTTGTGAATCAAAGTGACTGAGATGTAACTTTTGTTATCAATTCATAAATGATTGTGGATATTTCCTTTATTGTTGTATGCAAAGTTACTGACAAAGTTATCAATGGTTTAACGAGTCAATTTTTTTGTCTCATCTAGCTTCTTAGGAATTCGGTCCTTCTCTTGAATCATTTTTTCTTTCATCTTCTTTTGGAATGCATCCTTCATAACGCATAGGCCTGTTTTATCAAAAGGCATTGGAATTTTTTTTTGTGAACTCATCTACCATTCCATATAGCTCTTGTAACATTCTTTGACACTTATTCAGAAATTCATGTGCTTCACCCAACATCACACACTTTTGAATGATAGATGATACCTTTATTGAGGCATCAAATCAGTTTTGAATTCCTCTAGATGTTAGTTACGTGTCACTTTGAATATTTAGATAGCTTTAAATTTTTTTGTAGTTGTATCCTCTCTTAAAGCCACCAATTTTCTACTACTGCATTACGCATTCATGGAGCTTATCAGAGATTCTCTGTAGATTAGTCATGAATTCAAACAATCTAATCAAATCATCAATTTTTTGGTTTATTTTCCCTAAACATTATCCATCATATTAATCAATGCCTTTTTATGAAATCTAGATAATTTGATGTTGGAAGACTGTATTTCCTTTTTTCTTTTGCCAATTCCTTTTGCAATATTTCATTTTTTTTTCTCATCATCTGGGCTATGTTCCCATTTTTGACCTTTTCTTTCTCTTCCTTCATAACCTCTTTCAATTCACCCAATGTTTTTCTAATCCATCATTCTTACTCATTGTTTCCTGTAACTTTTTCTTCACCTCTTCTAGTTCTACATGTGCTTGTTCATTCATAAAGAACTACGAGTCAAAGAGGAAAATGATTTTATCTTCCTCTCTAAATCACATGTCCTATTAACTGTTGATTTTCATTTTGCTTTCTCATTTTCCAAGTTTGCCTCTAGCTTTTAAATCTTATTATTCAACTTATTGTTCTCCCTCTCGCCTTTAGTAATGTTATGTAAACCACATCATTGTTCCTTTTCAATATATTAATTTTATTAGAAATTTTCATTTCCTTAAGATCCATTTGAAGGAGGTCACCTCATAGTCACTAGAAACCATTTCATTCTTTGGTTTTACAACTTTGGGCATAACATACATGTATTCGGTGTAGACATAAATATTTTACATTAGACAATATTGAGCCTAGTCTTATACAACGATTTAAAAGGTTCTAAAGTGTAGAAAGTACTAATTAATCCCACCTTTTGGCCACGTTGTTCTTATCTTTTATTCCATATTTCTGCATATGTCTCGATACCTATCAACCCATTTCATGACCATTTCGACGTTCTATCTCGAAATCGGGGTGCCCCAACCTGCTTTGGGGTGCCTCGAGGTGCCTTGGTCCCATTCTAGGTGCTCTGGTCTATGCATAACATCTTCCACTTCTTTTTGGGTCACTTCTAGCTATTGGTCATCCTTATCTTCTTCTCATTTGACATTTTTGGGATTAATTATGAAATTAAGCTTGAGATCCCTATAAATATAAAGTTATAAGACCATAATAAGGGTCCTAGGTCATTGCATCTTATCACTACTATCACCCCATATAGGGTTGCATCCATTACATCACTTGCATCCACATAGTGTCATGCATTCAAGCTAGGATATATGCATCACACACACTTCATAGGGGAGGGATTCCATTCTATTCCATGCACACATGATACTTATATTTCTATAGATACTATTGCTCACTACTTCAAAAAGTGAAATTGGCACAAGATCGGTAAGGGTACAACACACACACACACACAAGAACTACATTAGGGTTCATAAAGTAGTGCAACACTTAGTGATAAGTCCACTAGGTTGGCAGTTAAGGTCAGTCTGACCCATTCATATGCATTATTAATTTTTCTAGGGTTGGATACTTCTCCTTACATCATGGATCATTCCATGGTAAATCCAAAAAAATCTAGTGTGATAGACATGAAACACTCAAAGAAACTTAGTGACCATACGAATCAGTTCGAGGATTTACATGTTTCGAGCACACAAATTGTCAACCAGGGCACCACAGGGTTCCCAATACACTCCTAAGTGCCTATGTCATCTCAAAATCCCACATCGCCTTCGTAAGGGTCCTTTAGTTTTCGTCTAAACTTCTGAGTTTTAGTTCCAAATCTATGACAATCTGACAGTCTCCTATTATCACACGAGTCCATTCCTTACTCTTCTCTTACACATTAGGGTTTTATTTCCTCTAGAATATTTTATTTACATTTATTTCATATTGCTTTATTTCATTTACAATGTTTTAGTCCTCCTAACTAGATTAACATTAATACCCTAGATGTCCTTTGGATACTTCTCCTTACATCATGGGTCATTCCATGGTTCATTCAAAAAATCCAACATAACAGGACATGGAGCAATCAAGGACACTTAGTGACCATATCAGTATCAGATTATGAGGATTTACACTATTACGAGCACCTAGAATGTAGACCAAGGTGCCTCAAGGTGCCACTGATAAACTCTCAAGAACTGTTCCATCTCGGATAACCCACATCGCCCTTCGTAGGGCCCTTAAGTATTCATTTGCACTTACAAGTTCTAGTTCTAGATCTACGACAATATGTGACAATCTCTTGTTATCAGTTCATTCTATTCCTTACTCTTCTCTTGCACATTAAGGTTTTATTTCCTCTAGAATAATTTATTTGCATTTATTTCATACTACTTTATTTTCATTTACAATTTTTTAGTCCTCCTAATTAGATTAACATTAATACCCTAAATGTCCTTGAGATAATTCTCCTTGCATCATGGGTCATTCCATGGTACATTCGACAAATCCAAATCCAGCGTGACAGACATGAAGCACTCAAAGACACTTAGTGACCATACCAGATTCAGATTCTGAGGATTTGCACTATTTTGAGCACCAGGCAGCATGTAGACCGGGGTGCCCCAGTACACTCCTAGGAACCTGTGCCATCTTAGATAACCCACTTCTTCCCTTCATAGGGCCCTTAAGTACTCATTTTCACTTCTGAGTTCTAGTTCTAGATCTACGACAATCTGCGACAGTCTCTTGTTATCAGTTGAGTCTATTCCTTACTCTTCTCTTGCACATTAGGGTTTTATTTTCTCTAGAATAGTTTATTTACATTTATTTCATATTGCTTTATTTCATTTACAATGTTTTAGTCCTCCTAAGTAGATTAACATTAATACCCTAGATATCCCTTGGGCTAATCTATGCCATCTACAAATATTTTAGTTTTGTTAATCATTTTGGTGAACCCGATGCCTTTTCTACCACCTTCTCGGGTTTCATCCTCACACCCTTTTCTCCTTCCATGTTATCCCCTTATCGAGGTCCTGGTCCCCTCTTCATACCCCATCTATACACCTACCAAGGTCACTAATATAACTACTACCACAACCAACTTCATGTGTTTCTACACTCAACATCCACCTCACTTTCTCAAACCCCCATCAGACTCATCCATCAACGTAGTCACTACTTGTCGCATTCGTATCACTCTAATGAGTAGACCACCATTTTCCATACCACCATTGGTCGCATCCACCACCTACTCCTAAAGGCTATGATATTATCGACTAGCTTAAAAATACACCAGCTAAGATATCCCTTTATGATTTATTACGTAATGCACCAGATTAATTTGGAATACCCTTGAGGCTACTCTTCATGCCATTCATGTTGAACGTGATCACTCTACCAAAGATTTTTCCCATCTCATTCATTTTATTTATATTTTACCACATTCGATCTCGTTTATAGACAAGGACATATTAGTTTCCACCCACAATAACCCTTTTGCACCCTTTCTCGTAACTCCACTCTCCTCTCGTGGTTATGATTCCTCCACTCGTACTTGCACAGGCAAAATATCCCTTCATATCAAAGTCAGACATAAAACCATTCTTACTAAATTCTACGTCCTTGATGCTTCTTTTCAATTCAATCTCCGCTTAGGTAGGCCTTATATCCACACTATGCAAGCCATGCCCTCTAATGTACATCAATATGTCAAATTAGTGTATGATGGTTATGAAAATATTGTTACCGCTAACATGAAACCCTTCAAATATTGTCACATTGACCCTATCACTTCTATGCCTATCCCACCACCTCAACCTATTCCATATGCTAACCTAGATAAATATGATGTCGACCAATCTAGTGTACCCACTTCTCTGTTCATGTCATTCCTTCTCCCGCTATATCTACTCACACTTCGCTATTATTTTTCCCACTTTCTTTGTCCCTACTAGCACTCCATCCCCACCACCCTCTACTTCTACACCACCTTCAAATGTCCTTGATAGCGCTACCCAAACAGATGACGCACACACCAACATTTCCACGGAGTCTGATGATAAGGTTGATGTTGTGGACTTATTGATGAAACATTAAAAAAATTGATTTTACTCCTCTCGATGTGGACAATTCTTATTTTGAAGAAACATTTGTCGCCGATGGCCCGGGAGAGTACCGCTTCAAAAATCCTCCATCCACTAATGCCATGGTCCTATATAAAGGCTCTGTTAATAGTGTCAACACTTGTTTCCTCTATCTCTCCCGTAAGTAGTCTCATGACCACCCTTCACCTGTACTTTATATATAAATAGGACATTTTGGGAACACATTCCTCTTGATCTTGTTAGTTTTGATACTATCTATACACGTGATTTCTTACCTAGGTTCAACATGACGCTTAATGACATATTACCACCTCTCCATTCACCCCATCTTTATTACAGTTATTTCTATATTACAGTGGCTTATGGGTTATGGGTTTTTCACTTAACAATATTTGTTACATGCACTCCCCATGGGTTTCCATTTACACTTGGATGATCTTGGCTTGATTATATTGGTGGTACACTTGACCTGCTTCATTCCTCACTATCCTTCCCCATGCCTTTCGGTACTATCTCCATTACTAACGATTCTTCTCCTACATACGTACCTAACATTTCACATTGGTGTGCTCATGGATGCCCACTAGTTGATTTTACGAATGAAGAATATCTAGTGAATTCATATCTCATTCATCATAATGATTCTTTATACGATTTGCCTCATTCTATCACTTACCAAGTTTCCAATGCCACTCCTTTCGGTTTTGATCAAGACAAGGATGATTTTCTTGATGGCATTTCATAGTCCCCTTTTTCACATTATCACTTGGGGGCATAAAAACTATACATTCTCCCCATCCTCATTATACCATGGTTGCATGTATCACTCCTTTGATCCCTTGCATATCAACATTTTCATCATCTATTATCACACCCTCATAACCTAATGACACATCCTAGTGCTTCGGTTCACATTGGACTATTGAGGGATTACCATTACACTGAACCCCACACACTACACTATAAGACCTATACATTTACATCCCATCATCCTACATTATATATCCATAGCATACACTACACTAGTTATCATTATATATGGTCCTGGTTTTGCATTCCATCCTCTCATTTTAAATTTACGTTAGATCATGTTGTATCTCGGTCTAGCTTTTACCAACACATATTCTCCATACACCTATCATCATATCCTCCACACTACATGTACATCCTACACACACACATTACATTCATACATCTTACCTCTTCTACATAATACACTATATTTCATTATACTTGGGTCTAGTTTTATATATTATCATTACATATTATACTCCTACCTACACATTCTATATTACATTGCCTACACCACACATTCAAAAACCTTGGTCATTTACACTCCATTGTATTCTACGTGCTACACTCACCACCCATTACACACTTTATTTCCTAGGTCCATACTCGACTACCGAGGCTTTACCAATCAATTGGACCTTACCTACATGTGACATGTCCTCATACCACATTCATTGGACTAGTGACCAATGCTCTAGGCTATATCATCACCCACAACCATCATCACATTAGTGGTATACATCTTAGGTTAAATCACCACTCCCTTCCTCGATGTGGCATTATCCTCTTCCATCCTGTCATCACATATTATAGCATACTATTCTAATTCATCCTATCACATCAACCTTTATCCTACTCATCACTTAGTGGTATACGCTTTAGGCTAAATCACCACCCTTTCCTTATTCATCACGTAGTGGTCTACGCTTAGTGCTAAATCACCACACTGTTTTCTCTCCACCGCATACTCCTCCACACTTCATACACCCTCATCACCCATCTCTCATAGTGACATATGCTATAGGCTAAATCGTCACCTTTTTCTTGCATCATGCAGTGATCTACGCTTAGGGATAAATCATCACTCTTCTAATCAACAAGTCGTGGTATATGCTTAGGCTATAGGGTCTACATAGATCTTTCCATACATCTCATCCTCCTCCACTCATTCTATAGTGATATACACTTAGGGATAAATCATAATTCACATATTTTATGAGTCATGGTATATGCTCGGGATATAGGGTCCACGCACACCTTTCTATCGACAAATTACTATCCATTCATCTTATAGTGATATACGCTTAGGGATACAACATCACTCCTCCGATAAAAAAATTCATGATATACACTTCAGCTATAGGGTTCACACACATCTTTGCCCCATGTCACATTTCATCACCCTCACATACACATACTCATCATAATGTGTGAGACACAACCTACACTAATCAACCATTTCCTATGGAAAACTCTCATTTATGGTTCATTCTTGACTACTGAGGGGGGAAAAAAAAAAAACCTCACTACATACATATTCCATCCACTCAGGGGGCATGTTGCTCCTATCATTCCATATTGCATTTCATTTCATCCCTCCATAACATACTACATTGTCTTTGTAGCATTTACCCTTCCTTACTAGTGTTTTGCATGCTCATTATACTACCTATGTTAGCTTGCTTTACTATGTTTCATTATCATAAAAACATGTGCGTTCACACTTTTGTCTAGTGTGATTGTAGATGTAGGACATTTACATGTGGTATGGATGCTCACCTTCTACCCTTACTATACCGGTCGCTAGGGGCATACACATTTTCTCATACATGTGCTATTATTTTAGTTTGTAGTTAGCATATTTTACTACTTACTTCTAGATACTTTGACATATTGATTTTCACTCTAACATGCTAACGGGTGTTCTATGTGCAACAATTGCTTCGTAGGACTACATCTTTCCATAACTACATGTTTGTTTTTACTTGTCTGCATTGTTTTCCATTATTTATGGGCTTTTCCCTTTGATTTTGTGTACACTTGATTTTTATTTGTGGCCATGATGTCCTTGTGTGTCTTGTGACATCGTGAGTGATGTCCCATGTTTGAAACCCACTTTGTGTGGTATTCTTGTTTTCTTGCATGTTTACACTATTGTACTTGGTAGTTTTTCTATATTGTCTACATCTTTTACACTTATTTACATGCATGTGTTTGGACTAACACTTGTATTGGCTAGCCATCCCCTTTTGTGTGTGCCTTGGTATCTATAAAGCGTTTCTCTTTCCCTTACGGGGAAGAGTGTATGCAGTTAGAGTGTGGTTGGTCCTCTTTTGGGGCCACATTCTCCTTCCAAGGTTATCACATGCACCCCCAAAGAGGGAGGCATGATTGAGGGTTTTCTACTAACACAACATATCTACATTGGTTCACACACAATGAGTGAGTTTAGACCCGATATCGAACTGGATACACATCGGCCTTAATAGGACATGGTGTTCTTCAAAAATTTTGAGCAACGATTCTGAGGATCAAGGGTTAAAGTGGGTGGCCTCTCTACACTTCTCCATCAAGTGGCTTATGATCACCAAAAAACTAGTGTAGTACAAAGATCTCTTCAAAAAATTTTATTAGAAGTAGTTAGATTTGAAGGACAGAGCATTTCCTTCCCTACATTTATTTAGTCGAGTGGCGTGAGATCGTTTGAAAAACTTGTGATACTACATGATATCATTCTACACTTTTTTATCGACATGGATTAGGTGCACATGTTATGTTTTTACATTTACACTTTATATTCTAGCGTATTTTACATTTGTGTACTTTATACAAATTTTTACATATATACATATTTGATTACTTGATCATTTTATCCTTGCAGGTCCTTCATATGAGAAACAAGTAGTCAAATTGGGGGCAACAATATTAATAGTGACAATGACAACACACTGCAATGATAATTTCCATACTGACTATGTAAGTACACTACACACATGCAACAACTACACACATGTTTCACCCTAGGTTCACTCTCATTCACATTTTTCATCTTTAGAATCCATGCTCCTCCACATTTTTCTTTTATTCATTCCACACTTGAGTCTAGTCCATCGACATGTCTTCTTATACAATCTACATGGTTATCAGGTATGCATATCTATCTACTTTATGTTACCGAGATTTTTGCTCACCAACATAAAGTGGGGGAAAATGTAGACACAAATATTACACATTAGACAATATTTAGCCCGGTCTTATACTACTATTTAGAAGGTTCTCAAGTGTACAAAGTACTAATTAATCCCACCTTTTACCACCTTTTTCTTATCTTTTATTTCATCTTTCCTACATATTTCCCGATACCTATCAGCCCATTTCATGATCATTCCAACATTCTAGCTTGAAATCAGGGTGCCCTAACCTATAATGGGGTGCCTCGAGGTGCCATGGTCCCATTTTTCGCGCCCCAATCTATACACAACCTCTTCTCGCTTATTTTTGGGTCACTTCTAGCTATTGGTCATCCTTATCTTCTTCTTAGTCAGCCTTGTCGGGATTAATTATGAAATTAAGCTTGAGATCCCTATAAATATAAAGTTATAAGACCATAATAAGGGTCCTAGGTCATTGCATCTTATCACTACTATCACCCCATCTAGGGTTGCATCCATTGCATCACTTGCATCCACATAGTGTCATGCATCACACACACTTTATAAGGGGAGGGATTCCATTATATTCTATGCACACATGTTATTTACATTTCTATAGCTATTATTGCTTGTTACTTCATAAAGTGTGACTGACACTAGAGAACCTAGGGCATAACACACACATACACACCATAACTACATCAGGGTCAATAATGTAGTATAGCGCTCAGTGATAAGTCCAATTTTTTGGCGGCTGAGGCCAGTTTGACCCATTCATATGTATATTTTATTTTTCTAAGGTTGGATACTTCTCCTTGCATCATGGGTAATTCCATGGTACATCGATAAATATAGCATGATATACATGAAGCACTTAGAGACACTTAGTAACCATAGAAGATTAAGATTACGAGGATTTACACTATTCGACCACCCATAATACGAGACTAGGGTGCCCTACGGTGCTCCATTACACTCCTAGGTGCCTATATCATCTCGCATAACCTAGATCTTCCCTTTGCAAGGCCCTTGAGTATTCGTCTCCACTATCGAGTTCCGGTTCCAAATCTACGACAATCTGCGACAGGTCTCTGTTATCGGCACCGAGTCTATTCCTTACTCTTCTCTTGTACATTAAGGTTTTATTTCCTCTAGAATAGTTTATTTTCATTTATTTCATACTACTTTATTTCATTTCTTGTGTTTTAGTCCTCCTAATTAGATTAACATTTATACTTGTAGATATCCCTTAGGCTCATCTATGCCATCTACAAATATTTTATTTTTGTTAATCACCGGGAGTATCGTGTCTAGGTTATATGTAGGGAATACCCTCATTGTGGCTAGATTTAAAGTTCCAGTAGCTTGTAAAATTTGCTTCTATTTTCTTTTATCTCTTTTTGATTTATTGTCAAATTTAGCTAGGTAATCAAAACTTGAGGTATTTATAGGAATTAACTATTCCAACTTGAATGGAGTAGTAATTAAAGTTTGGGAAGAATTTCTCTGTGGAATGGAAGTGGCACTGCCTTCTATAAATAGTTTCCTTGAGCCAAGAGTAATTGTAACCGTGTTTGCCTCTGTCTTTTGCCTCTTCTTGTTTCCTTGTTGGAGAATAGATCTAGAAACTTGATTGTATCTAGTGGCCCCTTTAAGTTTTCAATACTTTGTTGACTACTACCATCATCACTAGAACCAACAACATTAGCAATACTAATAGATTCATGACCAACTTCTCCTTTAGGATTTTCAATGTCCGGTTGAACTGTTTCTTGAGGATTTGATTCAGAGTAAATTGCACTAGATTAACACTTGTACATGTTTTATTATGCAATGGTACTTTCTCCAAAGTTTAAGATCTAAGGCGACCTATTAGAAACTCTTCTAGGTTGTGCCCGTGTGAAAGACAAATGCCTTGTCATGTTGAACTCAAACCACCACCACTTAAACAAAAAAAAATCAACAATAATCGCTCCTATAGAATTTATTTTTTTCAAGCATTCATCGAGACTTGGTTTATATGTTCTAGTTAGAGTATGTAATTCCTTAGTGTCAGTGTCATCATCACTAATTTCCTCTCCAGGATGTGCTTCATTCCACATCTTATTGAATGCTTCATCTTCTGGAATAGAATCATACTCTGAAATAGATTTTGGATGGCCTAGGTCCTGCCTCATTGACCAAAAAGGCAGTAATTTTTGACCTTGTCCAATTTTTTTCTCACAATTCATGATGTAATTCCTTTAGTATTATTTTAGAGGAATTTTTATCAAATTTAAAATCCTTTGCCTATTTTTGTGGAGGCCGAGGCAATCCAAAAATTTTTGTTGACAACTCTTGAAAACTAATTCCTTTCGTAACAACAATTTCATCCATTTCTATTTTTACTTCATCCCAAGAGTTCTTGTTTTTCAATTTTTCTAGCAAGGGTTTGCTTTTATGTTGAATTTTAGTGGCAGATTTCTTGTTCGTAACTACCCTTTCTTTAATCACTTCACATGGGTCATAGAGCCAGTGAGATTCAACATCAAACTTAAAAATATGTAATATTTCATGAGCCACATATAATGCTTTTATTTCAAATATTAACCCTTCACATGAGAATGGTGAGGAAGGAAATATGTTATTCTTTTGTTGAGTAAAAAAATAGAGATTATCTATGTTTTTCATCTGCCGTATATATTCCAAGGAAAAAATCTCTGTCACATGTATTGGCAATTTGTAAGGTCTTACTCTTGATCTATAAAATCTTAGCACAATGTAATCCTCCATGAAGTACTAGTCTGCTAACTATATTTCGATCCCAGTTGAATGCAATCTCTACATTTCATAGGAAATCTAGGAAATGTACTTTTTGTAATTGCTTCATAAATTGGAGCCCAAATATAATCCATAAATTGACTGTAGTGCCTTATATTATCATACATCCTTATATTTGGGGTCCACTCGTTAATGGACACACAAATTTCAGCTAGACCTCGAGAAAAATAGGGCTCAATTGCAAGTTTGTTTTTTTTTCAAACCGAGTTAGCAAACCACCATAGAATTAAATAGAACAAGTAGGTAACTAACCTAAACATCTTAGTGTCGGGGCCTTCTTTTATTTTTAATAATTTTTATGCATAGATTCTGCAATTTACCCAACAAATATATATTGACAACATGTATTAATGAAATGGATATTGTATACCATTTCCAGGAGGGTTTCATCCACTTTCTCATTGCTATCGAAGCCAAGGAAAAATACTAGCATAAAAATGGTATCCCTGATCCATGTTTAAATATGTCAATTGTATATGGAACCTTCCCTTTAGGTATCTCTGCATCGAATCTTAATTTTCGTGAAAAATTTATCTTCATCTTTTTGATTGGTGGCATGATAATCGCTAGCAAATTTTTCTAGGTTTATGTAGATGGTTCCTAAATCTTTACTTTCAAACCCCAATGCACTACCAAGATTTACCTCTGTAATGGACAAAAGTTTTGGTCTATTGCCCTTTGCAACAATTGATTTTTTTGTCTCATTGTAATTTTGGGCACATATATTGAAAAATTCATGGCGGGGAAAACCTCATGGAACATCATGCATCCCAATCCAGATCCCCATGTTATCCAACCGTTATGTCTACCTGATAGGTATGAATGTCTATTTTCTCTCATCTTCATCTTAGACGTGTATCTAAGCAGTGTACCAATTACAAGATCATAAATATCATGATATTCATCAGTAAAACTAGGGGTTTTACTTTTAAGCAGTTTGGCGTATGGGATTTGGGTTTTAATTTTACTTTGGGAACCTGTGGAAGTAGACATGCTTTGAATTTAGGATTCTGTAAACACTCAACCCTAATTTCTCAACCCTTATATTGAAATATTTCAAAGCAAAGGCTTATACAATGCTACTTATAAAAAGATAATATTTAAAGAGTCAAGACTCAAATGTAGGATGACACTTACTTGGAAATATGATTTTTTTTTGTCTTACATGGTCCATGCAACTTCTATGAATATTTTCTTCCTTACATTGCATATGAATTCGAAACATAATTTCAATTATCAACATCACTATAAAAATTAGGTATTTCACTATCTTTAATCAAATTCTATCCAATGATGACAATTTTCACTTAGTTAGGCCTATTTTGGGAACTTCCATTCGAAATGTGAGTGTGGCGAGGCATTCGTCATGGAATATACCTTGTTTCGTTGATCTTAATATATCAAATGATGTAGATTATTTATCAAGATGGCCACATGGTAGGATTTCAGGCCTCTTTGAGGAAAAGGCATTCCCAGGACTCAAGCCCGTAGAATGAATTGATTCAATAATTAAGTTTTAGGTCCATGATGTGACGGTATGGGCATTTAATAACTTGTCCATTAAAACATTTTAAATAATAAAACTCTAATTTTTCCCATGCCACATGGAAGAATTCCGTGGATTTATTTTTGTCGTGTCCCCATGGATGTGAATCTCCGGATTTAGGCGGGTGAATTATAATTTTGGGTCCGGGTTTAATTATTCATTGTTGGTCATGGACATTGGAATTGGAATATATGATGGCCCCAACATATTATATATTTATAGTATTTACATTATTGATTTCTTAAATTAGATTATTTCTTTCTTAAATTAATTTAAAATTTTCAATAAATTAAAAAGCTATCACCCCCGCTTTTGCCCATGCCATGTGGAAGAATTCTGTGGATTTATTTTTGCCTTGCCCCCACGGATGTGAACCTCCTAGATTTAGGTGGGATGAATTAAAATTTTGGGTCCAGGGTTTATTTGTTCATTGTTGGTCATGGAATATATGATGGGCCCCAACATATTATATATATATATTTATATACATTATATATATATATATATATATATATATATATATATATATATATATATATATATATATTATATATATATATATAGTATTTACATTATTGATTTGTTAAATTAGATTTTTTCTTTCTTAAATTAATTTAAAGTTTTCAATAAATTAAAAAGCTATCACAAGTTCAATTTTCAAAATACAAAACCAAATATCCATAGATGAGAATAGATCAAAGGAAGTATTTCTAAAGAAAATGAATATAAATAAAATCAAATGTTGCTTAATATTATTTACTATTTGAATTGAAGTAACTAACAAAAATGTTGTTTTTAAACGAATTGAGAATCATTGATGTCATTCGATGAAATATAGTGTTTTCAAAATTATTTTAAGATGTTATATATTTCATAATTTTGACCATTTTCATATTTTCTTATTCAAATTAATTAGATATATATATTGAAAGAAAATTAACATTTTCCATTTTTTTTTTTTTTTTGTTGAAGGGTAATGTGTTTTCTAATATCTCATTTATGATGGGTAAATCTTAACCTAGCCAATCAAATTAAATTATGGGGAGCCCTTCAAATTTGATCTTTGAAAGCCATGGTGGTCGTTTGATATATTTTGTGGGCAAGTGCCCTTTACTTAAAGCTTAGTAGCTTTTGAATATACATGACAACTGAATATGTCATTTCCAAATTTCTAAAATATAATTTCTATATTTTATATATGTAGTTAGTTTTTTTTTTTCCAAATGTGTCTCCTCATATATGTGATGAAATCTAAACAAATCTAAAAAATACATCAATCAAATGCTACTACAATTGTGAGAAATTATTCAACAATATTCTCAGAACAAAATGGGGTTCTATTTTAGGGGCCCTTACCCTTGAAAGCATATATATACATACATACACAATATTACAAAATACATATTACATATTGCTTTATAAAGATAAAATATAATGGTCATTCTTCTGAAGACATAGATTCATCCCGAAACACTGGAGCACATTTTAGTAGCCTATCCCTACGTTGGATAAACACATCTTTGTACACTACGCTGAAAATGAACTGGATATATCCCACTAAATCCCGTGACATGCCCATATTTAGCAGCTCTGGACTCCCACCCGAGGCCCATTTAGTATTTCGGTGAATTCTCTTTTCCTTTTATGTGAGTTTACCCACTCAGAAAGAGAGTCTCCCCCTCTTATGTATCCTTTGGTTTTCTTCCCTAAAGAAATTCGAGCTATAGGGAATTGACAAATTCTGCTAGTGCTAGAAGAGCCCTCCCTCATGATCCTCCTTTTCTTGAGAGGAAAGGCATGGGTGCTTACCATGGACCATACTTCGGTGAGGGCAGTTTCTAATGCTATCAACCGCTTCTCTATTTCATTCTCTGGAAAATTTGGGGGTTTCCTTCCCCTATTGAGTAGGTAGTGAGCTTGGTATTGAGAGCTCTGTGGTCAATAAATGAGGTTTGTAAAAATATAGGTTGAAACCCCATTGATCACCTAAGACACAAGGGTAGTGGTGTATCAGTGGTTCTTTAATTTTTGGTGTTCATGTGATAATCTGGGTGAATCAAGTGGAAATGGAGAGCTTGGAAAATAGGAAATGAAGGACATAATTCAGAAAAGTGATGCAAGAAAGATAAAAGCATGTCCTCTGGAGAGGAAATATTGGGAGATCCTACCCTAGTGTCTGATATGATGAGAATGTGGTGGAAGAGGGCTTCATTCGGCCCTGTCATTGGAAACACTCACCCAAATGGGTGAGTTTTACATTAAGAGGATTCAATTGTAGATGAAGAAGACATGGACGCAGGATGGTTGATTGAAAGCATATGGTGGAGGATGCTTGGAAACGTTATGTGGTAAGTTGGTAACATGTCATCACCAGGTTTAAATAATCATGTCTTTTGAGTTGATGTGTGAGGGAGAAATCATTTCGCCATCAATGTCATATCCTCCCAAAATCGATAGCCTCGGCCCTCGACCTGAATTTTAATTGAAATTAATTACCTATTCATGTAAAGTGTTTCGCCAGAGATTTAATCGGCACCCTCGAGTTAAGAAATGTCTTATCAAATTTAATTCTTGGTCACGTTATATTTTCTAGGATGAAGGTCCAGGAAACAAGATATTTAATAAATATGGAAAAGACTTTTTCCATAACTTTAGTCTTTAAAGTGATGCATTTAAATTTTATTATTTTTGATGTGACACATTTTATCGACTACTTTTGTATCAAATTTTAAGTGATAAATTGGCAAGTACTAGTCCCTATCTTTAGTATTTACATCTACCCTCACCAATACCATTATAATTTATTGGTCCATGCTTGAAGATTAGCTCCTCTCCCTTAATATATTGCTCGAATCTCAATATGTCTATCCTTAATGATATTTTATTCATCATGATAAAAGGACGTTTAACTTTAAAAGGTGGAGGCACATGGGATAGTGACGCTAGTTTAAAGGCAAAAAAATTTCCATGGCCCACGATTTACATTTAATATTAACCGTCAATACATACCCGGGTTTGGTGGACACGTTTCAAGGTCTAGCCAAAGAAATCACTTTACAATTATAATTTAAGGCCCATGGTCATTTTCCAACACTTAGTTTCTTTTTCAAAATCACAGAGGAACAAATTGAGCGCATCGAACCAATATCAAGCCATGAATACATCGTGGTTTCTTCTAGTTTTGATATGGACTTAGATGAGATTATTTTTGGGAAATCCTTCGCCCTCTTTGCTTCTAGTTATCCTTATGATGGTGCTTCCAACTCCCTCTCCTAGATGGTTTCCTGCTGCCATTGTTCCCATTCATTCTCTTAGAAATTCTCTGCAGAGCTCTAACTGATTCCCTATCTGAGAAGCCAATTCCTGAAGTATTACGTGAACTCTTTGTTCTTTATCTAGAATCCCCGGACCCAGAACCTATGGATTGTCCACATGCTGCTACAAACAATGTGGATATGGAAATTGATGGCAATCTGAATCAATCCCTAATGGCAACCCCTCAGATGGACAATCATGTCAAAATGGTGTCTTCCATCCTTGTAAAGCTGCAATGAGCTTTGAAGTTCTTAAAACCTGGAAAGACTTAACAGACACCAAAAGATCTATCATTGATAAAGAATCTATCATGATAATAACTTTGGCCAATAATCTAGTGGAGAAGATCGATACCGATGCAGTTAGGAAAGTGGTACAAGAACTGAGAAATATATTATGATATGTAATATTTATGTTATAATATAGTTATAGGATTATAACGTTTTGGTATGCCTATGTTATGATCACAGTTACCAAATATGGTGGATTTGGATAAATTTACATTTTTACATTTTCTTCCATCCACTATATCAAACACTGAATTTTTCAAGATTTTATAGTTTAAAAATAGAAAAAACAAAAATTAAAACCTGCATACTCTTGTTTATGTAATGTAATGTTTATGTTTCAACAAATATATGAGATACTCTTGTGGATACTCTTGTTTATGTTTCAACAAATATATTTTTCCTTGCTAGCACCTGTTCTTATGGATACTCTTGCATTGCTACAATGTTGTGCCTTTTGATTTGTCTTCTCCTTCTTGAAACACCAGAATTTTTTCTTCATTTTAGTTTATTTCCAATATAACATGGAAATTATGTTCTGTGGGATCATTCAATACCTCAAGATGTTTGGGAAAATGTATTTCTTTGGCTTCCATTAGAATCCATATGTAGGTTCTCTCTAGTTTCTAAGGAATGGAAAGCACTCATGACTTCCACTAGATTCTTCAGGTGTTACAGTGAAACAAGGAACAAACATCCATGGATACTTGTAAATCATGATCATGGTCATCATTGGCTGAGATACAAATTTTATAGTAGAACATGGAAAATTCTCAAATTTTCATGGTTATCATGCTTTGATTGGGTACGGTTTGAAGATTCACATCGAGGGATAATCTTATTTTGTTCATGTGACAGTCATGTTTCAAGGGTATGTAATCCACTGAAGTTGGGAACCTCCTTCAAGCTTCCTCATATGTTATCAACTCAACTTAATGGATGGCACTTTTATATTTATGTGTGGGGAATTCTAGTGGTGGATGACAACAAGGGGTACAAAGTGGTTCAAGAAGGTGCTAATAGATCTGGAGTTAATGCAGGCTATGGTACTATAGAAATTTATGATTCTTCTATGGGGACTTGGAGGATTGTGGCACGATTGAGAGATTGTTTCTTCTATGGACCCGTTTTCTTTAAAAACAATTGTTTCTTCTTAATGTCATGAACCTGTGTTGGGTGTGAGAATTTATAACAGTCAAGATTATGCTATTGTGCATTTTGTGTTGTTACCTATAAGATATGGCAGAAACCATTTCCCTCAATACATACCAAGGTTGGTTGTATCTAAAGAAATATTGCTACTTGCAACACCAATTGTATATGGGGAGCATTTGAAGGATATAATTTTTTTTGAGCTTGAGCTTGAGTTTGGAAGGAGGAGAGACAATCTTTGGTCTTGGAAAGAAATTATAAGGATGCCCCACATAATGTTCCAGTGTTTTTTTACAAGGAAAAGGATGTTCTTATTTAGTTACACTATGGTGGGAGAGTTCTTGTGTTTCAAAAAGGTTCTTTCTAGAAATATCCTCATCCTTTGTTTTCATTTAAAGCAAGGGTCTTGGTCATGGCTTCTAGAATATATAAACACAACTGACATGTGTTATAACAGTGACATTGCCTTTGAGCCTAGGCTGATTTGAGACAACTACTTGGATCCTACTATATATCCATATATATATGTATGTATGTATGTATGTATGTATGTAAATATATATCAAGATTATTTTTGTCTTTTCCAAAGCTTATAAGAAAGAGTAATCATTGAATTGTCTATTTTTAAGTAGAAGAACCTGCAATCAACTATGGGAATAACACCAGAGAAATAATTAGTCACAAAATTTAAATGACATGATCCTAAGACATGATAAATTTTCCTCTACTACATGTTATTTCTGTGAGATCACAAATTGCCAATGTGTTCCTTTGAAATAAATTCATCTTCTTGGACTTGAATTAAACTTAAGTTTCAAAATTCAAAATATTGATCATGTTTCTTGGCACACACATGTACAAATACCAGTGTAGAAATATGCTTCACATGTTGTGAGCACTACTTCTCCACATCATTACATTTACCCCTGCATGTTATTAAAAAAACACATTCTTACTGTTGCACATACCAGACATAAAAAAATTAATAGCAACCAACGATGTATCCTTGATTATTAAATATAAGTTATTTTTGCCTTATTATTAAAGTTATCAATCCTTCCCTGCCCATCAGATAGATATGTGGAAGGATTCCAAGCCTCCCTAATTCAAAGGATTCCCATACCCCAAGCCCGTGGAATGAATTGATTCAATAAAGTTTCAGGTCCATGGTGTTGGTGAGGCCGGGTAGAGTGGTGAGAGAGCAATCGAGAAGATACCACGTTTCATTTTCTTAGTCCTCCAAGTTG
This sequence comes from Taxus wallichiana var. yunnanensis, assembly GCA_018340775.1. Classification (NCBI taxonomy): domain Eukaryota; kingdom Viridiplantae; phylum Streptophyta; class Pinopsida; order Cupressales; family Taxaceae; genus Taxus; species Taxus wallichiana. The sequence continues at coordinate 536,485,887 of CM031239.1, forward strand.
CCAAGTGTCACACATTCCAAGAACTTGAACGTAAAGGTAAGGAATTCAAAAGAAATGAAGATTTTTGTTCCTTATTACAGTCAAATTCGACATAGGGTATTCGCTAAATAAATTATAGGAGATTCATCATTCGATTTGTAACTATTTTAAATATTTTTTACCATTTTCACCAAAAGAACGAAATAGATTACAGAGATATTAAAAAAACCATGAAACTGGTTACATATATATTCACCAAAACCAAAAAATTGGTTACTGGTATATTCGCCATGATTTCTCTAAGTTTTTTTCAAGGGGTTCTTTGAAATTTTCCTTGCCAAGTTTCGTGTTCTTATTTGGCCTAGGTATGGGCGCTAGGAGGAATGAGGATGATATGTAGAGATATATAAGATAATTTATGGATGCAGGCAATTGTTTCATGATGTAACATTTATGCTAGAACATTTTAAATATTTTCTTATATGAGTTACGATGTTATTTTAGTTGACCCTAGCCTAGACATTGCAAAACCCTAAAGACTAGTAAAAAAATTCCTAGTGTCCGGAGGGATGGAGAACTTTATGAGAGAATATGATCATTAGAGATGATGTATGGGGGTTTTCTTGAGGTGAGAAAAAATTAGATTCATTCTATAGTGGGAATGTAGAGTTGTGATGTTTCTTGTGAAATAAGGTCTAAGAAAGGGTGTTTTCTAGCTTGAATTACACCTTTTGATGCTCATCTTGAATTGATTGATTTAAAATGGGACCTTATGGGTTTTAAGGATGTTTATAAATTGATTTTATAAGGTTTCATAAAAATAATGAGGTAATTTCATTGTCATGATTTTATGAACGAATGCTAAGAAGGTAAACAACTGTTTAGTGCTTGAAACACTTAGTCAAAAGTGGTAGGATATTAAATGATCACAAGTGCCAATAATTGATTTCTAGTGAATGGATTATTATTTTATGATGTATATGACACCTCTAGGTTTCTAGAAAGGTATGGTATTGCTTTTGGTGATGAGTGGACCCCACTTAAATAGGCCTATTTTTGAAGAAGTTCATTTTGGGACAAGTTTTCCAAAGGAGCTGCAAAATAAATTGACATTGGTTTTTAGTATGTGATTTTTTATTTATTTACATGATGTTTTTAGGTCATGAGGATGCATAAACATAACAAAGTATACCATATTTGTGAAGGCTAGTCAAAGGGTAGTTTTGGGATAGTTCGAGGTAATTTGTAGAGATGTGCTTAGTTTAAGGCCTTCCACTTAGATTTTGAAGGAGTTACTGATATGTTATGGAAAGAGAATTCAGAGATATTTCCAATGGTATAAATTTTATCTCATGATGATGATATTTTAGGGGTCATCTAAGTCGGTGTGTAGAGATGAAGATTTCTTGATTTTCGGAAAGGACTACTTTTGTTGAAAGATTACGTTGATTGAAACATGATATGGTTTATTTGATGCTTGTTATCACATGGATATTGAAGAGGGATTAATTTTGTTACTATTTAAGTCATTTTAGGTCTTTAACATGATAGAAAGGGTGCAAACTAGCTAAGTTTGAAAAGCTAGATTTTGGGTAGCTTGTTTTGGTAAAGTGTAAAGTTGTTGTGGTTTTAGTATATTGATGTTTTATGGTGTATATCTTTATTAGATGTGTTATAAAGGTTATGATGTTTCCATAGAGTAGCCATATTCTATATTTTATATAATCTTGGGTGGTCTTGAGGCCCAAAGGTGAAATCAGGATGCTAGAAGCAATTGTTCTGTGAAGGATATGAGCCAGTGAGCCCATTTAATGAAATATTTGATTGGTTAAAGTAAATGTGCAAACATGTATGATAATTTTATGCTATATGAATCATGTGTGGTGAATAAGGGATCTTAAATAAGCATGTTTTTGGCATGAGGGGATTTTTCTCATCCTGGTGATGGGGTTTAAAGGCATTTTGGTGCCTAATGGATGATTTTAGGCATGACCAACCTAATAGGGACTTATGTGAACTATTTTTATGATGAAAATTGAGTGTTATGAAGTTTAATTGGTTGATAAAAATGATAGAAATTAAACTATTTTGAATATTAATCAAGGAGAGGTTATAAAAGTGATGTTTTGGGTGTAATTTATAACTATTGAGTGGATCGAAAAGTGCAACATGTGTGATTGATTTGTAGGTAAAAAGGAACTGTTGAGGGTAGATAGTGTTTTTATAGGATAGATAATGTTTTAAAGAGTGTGTGTAATGGTTTTATGCATTGAGAAGAGAAGAGAGTGCAAGTTTGTGCAAGATTGAAGACCTAGGGTTTGAACAAGGGTTTGAAGGAGAGTGAGTTGAATAAGTGATCTCAAATCAGTTGTGGTAGAAATAATACATCAGAGATATTCATCATCAAGTGGCTTGGTTGGTACTTTATCATATTGGGGGGTTTTATTCTCCTTGTGGATTGGATGCTTCATAAAATTAGGGGTGTGCTCCTTGTAGGGTTGGTGCTCTACTAAACTAGGGGTTGGTGCTCCTTGTGGGGTTGGTGCCTCACTAAATTTGAAACATAGCAATATAAATTTTGTGTTTTAGTGTGTTTTATTCCCCATGAGGGTTTCCCACTTATATCTTATGTTATGGTGTTGATTTCCTTGTTCATGGTTGATTGCATGTATGTTATTTAATGTTGTGCACACATTAATGGTTGGATAAGTGGTTTGTGATTTAAGTAATCTGAAATTGAATTAATTTTGTAAGGACTGATTCATCCCATCTCTCAAGTACATTTTACTTCCACCACTTAACATCAAATCGAACCATTTTGGATAAGTCTAATCATTTAAAAGGAGATCTTTTGAAGCACTATCATGGACTATTATCAAGAACAAACTGATATATTTCCATTGATCAGAATGAGGGCTTACTTAAGACCATTAGGGATGGATAATGAAAAACACTCACCAAGGATATTATATATGTTGAAGGATTGAAGCACAACATAATTAGTGTAAGCTAAATGTGTAAACAAGGGTATGTTCTATCTTTTGATGAAAAGGACTATAAGATTAAGAAAAGAGAGACATGTAAGCTTGTTTCCAAATCCAAGAGAACTAACAATAACATGTATATTCTTAAGGAAGTCAACAAATAAAATTGTATTCTAAGTAAAATGAATGATAGTTGGTTGTGACATAGGAGATTAGGCCATTTAAGATTTGATAATTTTGTTAAGACCAGCTCTAACAATTGTGTGAGAAATATGCCAAAGATTAGCAAACCAGAGGATACTTTGCGCAAAACATGTCTCCATGGAAATAAAACTAGAAGAAGATTAAAGACTAATGATCATGAATCTACCACTATTCCACTTCAACTGATTCATAATGATCTTTTTTTGGGGTATGAGGACTGATAGAACTTTAGGTGATTACTACTTTATGCTTCTTATTGATGATTTCACTAGATATAATTGGATAGCATGCTTAAGAAACAAATCAAATTATTTTTATGTTTACAAGTCTTTTAAATATCTCATTAAGAATGAGAAAAATGGAAGGGTAAATTCCATTAGATCAGGTAATGGAGGTGAGTTTTGTAGAGTTCATGGCATTAAGAGGAAATTTTCAACCTCTTGTTATAGCAAATATAGGCTGAAATTATTGAGGAATAACCCAAAAATATACCTTCATCTGATCTAGGATAAAACTTATCAAGATTGTCTTCAGTCCTTTTGATAAAGCACCTACATCCAAATATTCTAAAATGTTCCACATTGGTTGGTCTTCCTTTCCATAGTTCATATGGAGTATTGTCATTGTTCACACTTAGTTAACATTTTTTGAAAGGAAAACATGATTGTCAAGAGATGGTAAGGTCCATCTTAAATGAATCTAGATTACCATATGGATATTGGAAGGAAGCAATTTGTTTGGATATCTATATTCTTAAAAATTTTAACTAAGAGTGAACAATGACAAGACTCCATATGAACTATGGAAAGGAAGACCAACCAATGTGGAACATTTTAGAGTCTTTGGATGTAGGTGCTTTATCAAAAGGACTGAAGACAATCTTGGTAAGTTTGATTCTAGATATGATGAAGGTATATTTTTGGGTTATTCCTCAATAATTTCAGCCTATATTTTCTATAACAAGAGGTTGAAAACAATAGTTGAGAGTGTAAGTGTGAAATTTGATGAATCTTATCCTATGATACCTACTTCCAAGTCAAGAGAAGAACCTCATGAGATTGATACTAAAGAAGAAGAAGATGTTTTTTCTTAAGAAAAAAAAGAATACGATGATGAAGAAAGGAAACACACCAATGCTCCATCAAGGAAAATTAGGAGAGATCATCATGAAAATTAGTTCTTAGGAAAGAAATATTCTAGAGTTACTACAATGAGGAAATTGGTAAGTCTTTGAAATCAATAGAAATTTGCTTTTATTTCAAAATTTGAACATAAAAATGTAGTAGAAGTTAGCAAATATTAATGTCGGCTAAAGGCTATGAATGAAGATCTAGATTAGATTGAAAAGAACAAAACTTGGGAATTAGTACCTAGACCAAAGGATAAGAATGTGATTGGGTCTAAATGGGTGTTTAGAAGAAAACTTAATGAGGGTGGAGAAGTCACAACAAAAAAAGAAATATTAGTTTGTAAGGGATATGCTCAAGATGAGGGAATTGATTTTGATGAGACCATATCTTAGAGAAGTAATCATATTATTCTTATCATATCTTTGGGTTTAAGGGTTTTAAATTCTATCAAATGGATGTAAAATATGCCTTCTTGAATGGTTATCTTGATGAGGAAGTTTATATGAATAGCCTGATGTTTTTCTTTGAATGATAAAAAAGATCATGTACGCAAATGGCGAATAAGGAAGCTGTGTATGGCCTAAATCAAGCCCCTAGGGCTTGGTATGGAAGGCTTGATAAATAATTGATTGAGAAAGGTTTCAAGAAAGGATTTGTTGATAGAAACTTGTACATTAAAAGTGAAGGAGATAATTTTTTGATTGTAGTGGTCTATGTGGATAACATTATATTTGGTGGAGGTAATGAACTAATGACTCATGATTTTGATAAAGTTATGAAGAGAGAATTTGAGATGTCTATTCTTGGTGAGCTTTACTTCTTCCTTGGATTACAAGTGAGTTAAGTGAGTAAATTAGATAAAGTTATATTCATATGTCAATCCAAGTACATCAGGTAAAAATTCTTAATAAGTTTCAAATCAATGATTGCAATCTGTTGGTACTCCCTTGGTCACAATATGCAAAATTAGCAAGGAAGATGATTCTCCTAAAGTGAATCAATCTGATTATAGATCCATGATTGAAAACCTTCTTTATGTAACTACCTCAAGACCTGATATTGTGCAAGTTGTTGGTCTAGTTGGAAGGTTTTAAGAAGATCCTATATAGTCTCATGTTCAAGTAGTTGAAATGATCTTTAGATATCTTAAAGGGAATATTGAATTTGGTTTGTGGTATCCAAGAACTTATAGTTTTTAATTAAGAACCTTCTCTGATGTTGATTGGTTAGGTAGTATGGATGATATAAAAAGTAATAGAGGTGGTGCATTCTTTGTTGGAGTATGTCTTGTTTCTTTTTCAAGTAAGAAACAATCTCTTGTGGCTCTTTCAAATTGTGAAGTTAATTATGTAGTTACTACTCAATGTTGTTCTCAAGTTATGTGGATGGGGTAGACTTTGGAGGATTAAAAAGTAAAGTGTGATGGAGCTACACCTATTCTTTGTGATAGAACTAGTGCAATCGTGTGTCAAAGAATCCAGTTTTCATTTTAAAACAAAGAACATTACCATTGAGTATCATTACTTAAGATACCGAGGTTAGTAAGCAATACATTAAATCGGAGCATGCATCTACTAAGGAGGAAGTAGCCGACACTCGATAAATCCTCTTTAAAAACCCACCTTTTATTATCTAAGGGACAAGATGGGAGTGATCTCAACACCTAAAAATATTTAATGATCAAGAAAAGTGTAATAGGGAGAAATAAAATACATCCGCTCCAATGAATTTTTGATGGATATGTATTAGTAGATATCTTGGTCACCATGTAAAGGTATGAGTCTCTAATTTTTAGTTTGTGTAATCATTCAACTCAATTCATGTCTAAATTGTATTATGGTTGGTCATATGATAGTGTTGAAGAGGGAAAGGATAAGATGTGGTATCTCTATCATAGAGTATAATGTTGCTTGAAAATTGTACTAAGTCACGGTCTTGACTCTTGGTCTAGTTGGTAAAATTTTAATACGCTAATCTATATCTTGTGTCATATTGTGTTTGTGTCTCTATTTGATGGATATATTTCATATACATCTATGTCAAAGTGTCGAGTGATTTCATTAATGAGGTACTTAACGTCTTTGAAAGGTGAAATTTCATGCTACAAAGTGATAAGAGTGTTAGTAAAAATAGAGTGTATATGTCTGAGTAAAAGGAGATGTGTTCTTGATAATTGTCGATAGACAAGTTAAGGTGTTTTATAGAAAAATATGGGTTCCTTTTTGCTTCATGGCTATACATATAGGCTTAGGTCATTAGGAGATATTTTTTCAGTTTGTTACCAAAATTTGGGATCTTGACAATCAATGTATGTGCATTTTGTGGAGTCTCTTTCCCAACTAGGTTCTTGGTGATCTCATGTAGCAAAGTAAGAAGGAAACTCGGTGGCTGAAGGAGAAAATGGTTGATTTGAAAGCTAAAAATTGAAACAATTCATTATAATAATGAAAATTTTAGGATTTAAATGGTGTTAAGTATAAAAGTGATCTTGGTTTCTTGATCCTTGACAACAATCAAATTTTATAGTTAAGTACATAGAGACCTAATTAGCAAAAGATGGTATTACAAACTGGGTTGTGTCTCTTAAAAATCATGCATCAAGGATCATGGAGTAGATAGAATGGCCAAAAGAGTACTATGATCAAGTTTTTTTCTTATAGATGTGAATGCATCAAAATTTAGGTGTGTTTCTTTCATATGAAAGGGTTAATAATATGTGTACTCAATATGGAGAAGTGAAAATTGTATAATGGTAGCTTTGATGCTTTTTGCAATTTGTTCAATATATCAATAAGAATATGAAACCTTTGTATGGATATTATACTATGAACAAGGTCATGATATGGGGTATTTGACCTCTTTGTGCAATCAAGTATAGTGGTTGAAGTTGAATGTTTAGATACAAGCCTATAGGTCATCGGTGGGTGAATTTTAAGAAGTATTAAGGCCTATACATGACTTGAGGTATTGTATACATAGGAAAGTGTTTCTCTAGCTCCATATCATTCAAACATGAAAATCACAATGAAAAAGGAATGAATTTAAAAATAAAATTGTGCTCAAAGGCCCAATTTGAGCATCTACAAGTATTATGAATGTACAAGAGGAAAAGTATGAGCTTATACGGGTTAGAAGGGGTTGTCAAAGTTCATTCATGATGAGATGAGAATGTTTTAGAAATGTTTAAAGAGAATGAGTTTGTTCAAAGGAAATCAAGGAGCATAGTCAAGAAGATAGTATGTGTGTGTGTTCTTTCTTTTTGGGAATGTCAAGATTGAATGAAAATATTATGACATTCTATAGGAATGGAGAGTCCTATTTGGCCTATTCAACTAGGGGGAGTTGGCTATGAGATTCAACAAAGTGGTCCATGAATTAAGAAGGTATGATTTTTGATAAAGTTGAAGCTAACTAAAATGGAAGATTTATTCTTGGTGGTAGTTTTTCCACCAATGGTGTGAAAAGAAGTGGTTATTGGTGTGAATGATGTGTATGGTCCAAATTAGTCAAGAGGGCATGTTCTTCACTTCTTGACGGGTCTCTGGGTGTTCACAAGGTATGTGAAGTGTGGTAGTTGATTTCATTTTATCCCACTTGCAAGGAAGTTGTGTTTGAGGTTATTTACATCATATCGAGTCAATGAAGGCGTAAAAGAATGAAAGAGTGCTTAGGGATGTACTTAAGTGTTTATCAATCATCTAAGTCAAGAATGCAAGGTGAGAAGCTTGTTTTTGTGGTCTTCTACTAGAATTGTATGATATGAGTCCATGGGGAATAGTGATAGGTTACTCTATGAATTATGAATTCTTTTTATGCTTGTCAAAGATTGATTAAATGACACTGAAAATTCTAATTAGGGATCTTTGTTTTCAAAAGTAAGATGTAGTCAAGATATGCATGTATCTAGACAAACTTTGTGTTTTCTTAAGGCATAAAAAGGTGAAGTTGATGACCTAAACTCAGAAATCATGTTGGTTGTCTAAAAAATGAGGTATGTACAAAGTTCATGGTCTACTATAGTGCCTTTATAGGTTGAGGATGGTCAAAACAGGGTATGAGATGTTGAAGAAATTTTTTTATTGTGTCCAAATTAGGACCCCTGTATGATGTGTGCATTAAATAAAAATTTAAGGAAGATTTTTTTTTCAATAGTGTATCACCATTTTTGGCATGTTTAGGTGTTGTATATGCTCGCCCACGGGGAACACGGTGATTCCATGCTTGAAGAATGGTCAAAAATCAGGTTTTGTGTACAATTTCAAGTTTATTATCTTGAATGAGACCTTTTATTGATGTTTCCAACCAAGATGTGACCCTATGAAGTTGAGAAAAGTGCAATATGTAGGTGTAGTTATGCTTTTTCATTAATGTAAAAAGGTTGAGAAGTTTATGAGGTTTTCCATCAATGAAAAGGGGTAGATTGTTGGCATGTTATGTTATAGGTGTTGTCATTATTTTAAAATCCCATTGATCAAAAAGTGGATGATGGAGTGGAGTCATATGATTCTCAGAGTGATGATGATATGGAGATTCAAGTATGTTCTTGGTTGCATACGTTGATTCGGTGGGAATTACTTATTCTTGTAAGCCCTTTCATGTGACCTACCTAGTCTAGGTGATGGTGCTTGGTGGTATGAGATTATTTATAGCTTGAGGAAAATGTTGTTATCATGGAGATATTTATTAGAGAGTTTTTAGGAACTCACATGAGATTTAGAGCATAGGTACATGATTGAGACCAAGTTTCACTTGTGTATTTCGACTAGGTATGGGTGCTAAGAGGAATGAGGATGAGATGTACAAATATATGAGCTCATGGATGCATGTAGTAAATTGTTTCATGATGTACCAAGTATTCTATAACCTTTTTGAGAGTTTTTATGATGAGTTATGATGTTATATTAGCTGAGCCTAGCATAGACAGTGTAAAACCTTAAGGGTTAGTCATGCAAGTCCTAGTGTGCGGAGAGATGGAGAAAATTTTGAGATAAGTTTATGATTGGAGATGATTATTAGGGGTTTACTTGAGGTGTGATAAACATTTAGAGTCATTATGAAATGGGAATTTGAAGTTATGATGCTTTGAGTGAAATAAGGTCCAAGAAAGGATATTCTCTAGGTTGAATTGCACCTTCTGATGCTCACCTTGAATTGTGTAATTTTCATGGGACCTTGTGGATTTTAGGGATGTTTCTACATTTATTCTATAAAGTTTTAAAATAGTAATGAGGTAATTTAATTATCAGGTTTTATGAACGAATTTTAAGAAGGTAAACAACTTTTTATGTGCTTAAAACCCTAGCTCAAAAGAGGTAGGAGAGAAAATGATAATAAGTGCCCAAAATTGATTGATAGTGCATGGATGATGATATGATGATGTAGAGGAATCCTCTAGATTTTTAGAAAGATATGGTAGTTTTGTGTGGTGATTAGTGGACCCCACTCAAATAGGCATATTTCTAAAGAAGTTTAGTTTGGCAAAAGGTTGTCCAAAGGTGTTGAAAAATAAATGTATATAGTTTTTAGTATGTGAGTTTTTATTGATTTACATGGTGTTTTTAGGTCTTGAGGATGCATAAAAAGCAGCAAAGTAGACCCTATTTGTGAAGGCTAGCTAAAGGGTAGTTTTAGGTAGTTTATAGAGATGTGCTTAGTTGAAGGCCTTCCACTTGGAGTTAGAAGGATTTAAAATATGTTATGGAAATAGGATAAGATATATTTAAAATGGTATACATTTTGTCTCATGATGATAATATTTTATGGGTAATTCAAGTCAATTTGTAGAGATGAAGGTTTATTGGTTTTTAGGAAAGGACATTTTACTTGAAAGATTGAATTGATTGAATCATGAGATGGTTGGTTTGATTCTTGATATCACCTGAAGAGTGAATAAGGATGAATTTTACTCCTATTGAAGGAATTTTTAGGTCTTGAAAGTGACATAAATGGTGCAAACTAGCTTAGTTTGAAAAATTGGTTATTGGGCAACTTATTTTGGTTAAGTGTAAAGTTTTTGGTGGTTTGTGTATATGGATGTTTAATGATGTATGTATTGATTATATGTGTTCTAAAGGTTCCTTTATTTCCATATAGTGGTCGCATGCCATAGTTGAGATAATATTGGGTGGTCTTGAGGCCCACGGTTGAAATTGGGATGCTAGAAGAAATTATTTTATGAAGGATGTGATTCGGTGGGCCCATATAATGAAATATTTGATTGGTTAAAGTAAATTTTTTACCATGTATTATTTTGTTATGATATATTAATAATTTGTGTTGAATTATGGATCTTTAATAAGAATGTTTTTGGCATGAGTGGATTTTGTCATCACGGTGATGGGGTTTAAAGGCATTTTGGTGCATGATGGATGGTTTTAGGCATGACTAACCTACATGGGTCTTATGTGAAAATTTTTTATCATTCAAGTGGGATGTTATGAAGTTTATTTGGTCAAGAAAAAGGAGAGAAATAGATATATTTTTAATTTTAATCAAGGAGAGCTTATAAAAGTGATGTTTTGGGTGCGGTTTGTACCTAGTTGAGTGGATATGAAAAGTGCGACCCATGTGTGATTGATTTTAAGGTAAAAAGGAATGTGTTGAGGTATGATAGTGTTTTTAAATGTTTTTATTTTTTTTCAAGAGTGTGTGAAAGGTTTTATGCATTGAGAAGAGAAGATAATGCAAGTTTGTGCAAGATTGAAGACATAGGGTTTAAATAAGGGTTTGAAGGAGAGTGAGCTGAATAAGTGGTCTCAAATCAGTTGTGGCAGAAAAATACATCGTACATATGAATAATAAGGTGGTTGAGTGGGTGTTTGATCATATTTTAGGGTTATATCCTCCTTGTGGAGTGGGTGCTTCACAAAACTAGGGGTTGGTGCTCTACTAAATTAGGGGTTGGTGTTCCTTATGGGGTTGGTGCCTCACTAAATTTTGAAACATAGAAATATAAAGTTTGTTTTTTATTCTCCATGAAGCTTTCCAACTTATATCTTGTGTTATAGTGTTGATTTCCTTGTTCATGGTTGATTGCATGTATGTTATTTGAATTTGTTCACACATTAATGGTTGGATAAATGGATTGTGATTTAAGCAAGTAATTTGAAATTGAATTAATTTTGTAAGGACTGATTCACCCCCTCTCAATCCATTTCTATTCTAACACTATGGATCTAGTATTGATGTTGACTTGGTTACATACATAGATTTATCTTGGGATGGCCATGTTCATAATCACAAGTCCACTTGAGGATACAATTTCTTAGTAGGATCTATCACGATTAGTTGGTCATAAAAGAAGAAGAATGGTATTTTTTTATCATCTAGAGGAGCTATGAATGCTACCATGAAGGCCATCTAGATTGAAGGGATTTTGAATTTTTTTTTAGGAAATAAGGGATAAAATATGCAGAATAATACCTCGCAGAATAACAAAAGTAGAAACTAATATGCGAAAATATTACGGTTCTTAAATAAAAGTATAAAATAAAATAACACAACACAAAGAGACAGTATTTAACTTGGTTCACCCAATTTGGGCTATGTCCACCAAGATTCACTTGCTCGATTTTATTTCAAGCCACCACTCTCTCAATTCAATACCGGATCTGTTTGGAGCTATGCTCAATAAAATCTATAGAATTCACACTCGGATTCAAAACATATCTGTAATGTTATATTATCCCTACCATATGCATAAAAACATATAAGTAGACAACTGGTTAAGTAGTTTTACAAAACTGTGGGTATTAAAACCATGGGCCAAAACTGTCCCATAAACCTATGGGTCAAAAATCCCGCTCATATGAGAAAAACACATTTCCCAATATATCGGGCACGTTTTAAGGCCCAAATTTATTTTTTTAGGGCTACCCCTCGGACCCTGGCTCGGGGGCCGGCAGCCACGAACCCTAACAAGACAATTGTAGAAACTATACAAGTACTCTTAGAGTACGATCTTCAACACTTTCTCACATGAAAGAAAGCTCCACAACCTAACAATCTCCCACTTGGAGAATAGTTTTCCTTTGAGAAAGCTTCTCAACCCTTCACTAGTTTCCGTGAAGACCAACCAAAGTTGAACACAACTTTAGTTTTTCCCTTGTGACCACCTTGGTCATCATGTATGTAGGATTCGATTGGTATGAATATTCTCCAGCTTCAACTTCTCTTCCTCCAAAGTTGTCCTTATGAAATGGTACCTTAACCGTATAAGCTTCATCCTAGAGTGGAAAGCAGAGTTCTTAGCTAGGTGTATAACACTCTGAATATTACTATGCAACCTTATTTCCTCCTACTTATGCCCCAAATCTTCAAGCAATTGATGCAACCAAATCATTTCTTTTCTTGCCTTTATGGCAGCAATATACTCAACCTCCGTGGTTGATAAAGCCACTAGCTTCTATAGTCGTGAAATCCACTCACTTTGTTGTCCCACCTACAATGTAAACATAACATGTTGTGCTATTCATGATGTCTACATCTCCAGCCATATCTCGAATCTACATAACCACACAAAGTGGTGTCGATCTACTATAGCACAAAAATGTCCCCATGGTTCATCTCAAATACTGAAGGATCCACTTTACTACCCGCCAATGATCTCTACCTGGATCAATCATATTCCACTCATTGCTCCCATTTGCATGGGAATTATCGGGCACTGGTGCACACCATGGCATACATCAAAATGCCAAATGTTGATGATTAAGGTACCTTAGACATCTGGTTTCTCTCTGCTCTATCTTCGAACACTTTGCTCCTTTGATAACTTGAAATGGGTTGCCTGTTAAGGAGTCCCAAGTGGTTTAGCATCTTACATATTAAACCTCTCCAGGAATTTCTCGATGTACTCTTCCGAGATAAAGTCAACTTCCTTTCCTTCATATCTGAGATATCCTTATAGCAAGGATTTGTTTATCTTCCCCCAAATCCTTCATAATAAAGGATTCACTTAGCTACTTCTTGATTACTTTTATTTCTGCATATTTTTACCTCGCCATCAACATGTCATCCACATACAGAAAAAGGATAATATAAATGTCATCCTCAAATTTCTTTGTATACACGCAATGGTCGAATGACATCTAATAAAACCTTACTCTATCATGAAGCTATCAAATTTCTTATACCATCGACATGGAGATTTTTTCAAGCCATACAAGCTCTTCTTCGGTTTGCACACCATCTCCTCTTTACGTTTGACCTCATAGCCCTCGGTTGTTGCATATATAGTTCCTCCTCCAAATTAACATGGAGAAATGAAGTCTTTACATCAAGTTGTTCTAAGTGCAAGTCTTCTGCTGAAACTCTTCCTAGAATAGTTCTACTAGAAGTCATTTTTACTACAGGAGAAAAAATATCATCAAAATATATACCTTTTTCTATGCAAACCCCTTGACCACCAACCAGGACTTGTAACTTTTCTTGCCTCCTTCTTCCTCTTTGACTCTGAACACCCACTTGTTATGTAATGATCTTTTTCCTTCGGTTAGCTTCACCAAATCCCATGTGCGGTTCTCCATGAGAGCACGATGCTCCTCATCCACGACTTGTTCCCACTTCTTCTTGGCATCTACATGTATTGCTTCATCAAAGCTCTCTACGGCTCTCCATTTTGAGTGAGTAATAAATAATAAAGAGAAAGAGGAAAATGTTCGGGTTCTCTTCTTACCTAGAAGACCTCCTCAATATAGGAGTTTGGGGTTCCTATTGAGGAGGTTCCTACACCTGTGATTCATTTGTCACTTTTTGATCCGAAAGATCCTCTACCACTACATATTCTTTCTTGGATTCTTCCTTGTTTATCTGCAATTGTTGCTTATACATGAATTTCTCATTAAAGACCACATCCCTAGATCGAAATATTTTCTTGTCCTTATTACTCCAACATTTATATCCAAAGTCATCACCACCATAACTAGTGAAAGTACATTTTTATGATTTAGCCTCTAGCTTGGTCCTATCATCCTTGTTTATTTGCACAAACACCTCACATCCAAAGAATCTAAGAAATGAATAATCAACTTTCTTACCATACCAAGCCTCCTCAGGTATGCCTCCATCCAAGGCACTTGAGGGTCCTCTATTTATCAGGTACACAGCTATGCTCACCACTTCTGCCCCCAAAAAAAAAGGTAGTCCTGCATGTAACCACATGCTCCTAACACATTCCATTATTTTTTTGTTCATCCTTTCGACACCCCATTCTACTATGGAGATCTTGGAACCGTATTTTTCTTATGGATTCCATTCTTAGAACAATAATAATCAAATTCATTTCTGCACGATACCCCCTCCATTATTAAAACGAGACATTTTAGCTTAAGACATGTTTCATTCTCTACCAAGGCTTTCCATTTAATGAAAGTGTCAAATACATCAGATTTGTTTCTAATACAATAAACCCAAACTTTCCTTGTTTCATCATCAATAAAATTAACATAATAACTTAAACCCCTAAGAGATGATACAGAGCCAATCCCCACACATTAGAATGCACCATCTCTAACTTACTCTCTTTCTTTATAGGTCCAACCTTGAGAAACCTTACTCACTTGTTTCCCATATATTCAATCCTCACTTTGAACTCCAAACTGTTTATGTATATATGGGTGAATCCTTCTTTATGATCTCCATGCCCTTATGGCTCATATGACCGAGCCTATAGTGCCACAATGTTGTATCTACTTTTGAAGCCACAAGATTACAAACATTAGTGCTATAAGTGGTTAAATACAAGGTTCCAACCTTCTTACCTCTTGCCACCACAAGAGTACCCTTGGTAACCTTCCAAGAGTCTGCTTTGTAAATATCACAATACAACCATCACTTCCCAACTGCCTGCCGATATCAAATTTCATCTTAATGTAGGCACATGTCTGACATCCTTCAATAGCCAAGTATTCCATTCGCATCTTAACACGAGGCAGAACCTTTTCCAACTATCTTTGGAAGGCTCATCATCATGAAGAAAAACATGCCCAAAATCTCCTTGAAGATAATCAACAAAATAATGCCTATGTGGAATAGCATGGAAAGAATCCCTGAATCTAAAACCCAAGATTGATAATATTGTGTAAAGAAAGAATCAAAGCATCTTGACATACATTACCCATTGCCACATTTGCCTCTTTGTTTTCTTCTTATCTCGAAGTTCCCAACATTCCTTCGTTACATGCCTAGACTTTCCATGGTGCCAACATATTATCTTGCTTTTGGATTTTGACCTTGCCCAATCCTCGATTTTCCACAACTTCCTCTATTCTTGTCTCCCTCTAGTTTCCACCGTTAAAGCATTCCCTAAAGTAGAAGATTCCTAGAGCTTTTTCTTTGCATTTCCTTGCTTAGAATCACCCCTATAACATCCTCAAACTTAAACTTTGAGTTAGCTTGAACCGAGTTGCTTACCACCATTACCAAGTTATTCCAACTCTCAGGTAAAGAGAACATAACTAATAAATCCCTAACTTATTCATCAAATTCTATTATAACCAAAGCTAGCATATTTACAACAATATTAAAATCATTTAAATGATCTGCTCTTGAACCATTCTCGAAATCTTCATATTAAACAATTTTTTCATTAAAAATATCTTATTAGGGGTAGAGGGTTTTTCATGACTTCCCAATGCATCCATAAGTTCTTTTGTAGTATTTTCTTTTGAAACATTAAATAATACCGAAGACGCAAGACATGACTAGATTGTCCAAAGTTCCTTCCTATCCAAAAAAATCCCATTACGTATGTGTCATGCTCAAGGGTTTGTTCACCTTCTCAGATAAAAAAATATAAAGATCCTTTTGATAAAGGTAATCTTCCATCTGCATCTTCCAAAGACTAAAATTTTGCCCATTGAATTTATCAACCCTTGATCTTCCATCATCTGCCATAGCTCCCACTCAAGATAAAACTTTCCTGCAATTCAACACTTCAACAAACCAAATCAGGCTCTAATACCAATTGTTAGGAAATAAGGGATAAAATATGCGAAACAATCCCTAATAGAATCGCACAACAGTAGAAACTAATATGCAAAAAAATTACAGATCTTAAATAAAAGTAAAAAACAAAATAACATAACACAAAGAGACAATATTTAACTTGGTTCACCTAATTTGGGCTACGTCCACCAAGAATCACTTGCTCGATTTTATTTCAAGCCACCACTCTCTCAATACAATACCTAGATCATTTGGAGCTATGCTCAACAAAATCTATAGAATTCACACCCGAATTCAAAACACATCTATAGTGTTACATCATTCCTACCATATACATAAAACCATATAAGTAGACAACTACTTAGGCAAGTATTACAAAATGGTGGGTATTAAAACCATGGGCCAAAACTATCCAATAAACCTATTGGTCAAAACTCCCACCCATATGAGAAAAGCACGTTTCTCGATATATCGGAGTGCGTTTTAAGGCCCATTTTTTTTTTTTTTTGGGGTTGTGCCCCGAACCCCCACTCGGGACCCAATGCGACCCCAAACCCTAATGAGACAACTATGGAAATTGTACAAGTACTCTTAATGTACAATGTTCAACAATTTCTTACATGAAAACATGCTCCATAACCTAACAAGAGTTTGGTATTTAGTGCAAGTAACTCATAATCATATTTTTCGATAACCATAACACCATTCGAATTTACAAAACATAGGTACAACATCATCAAACTAAGCACATCAAGTTTCACATGCATTTCATTTGGAGGAGATCCATGGATAGGTCATCGATCTTATATATTTACAAATTTTGGATTAGATTGTTGACATACTCACCAAACCCTTCATTGAGAGAAATATTCTTCACTCGTGAGATTTTTTAGGGTGTAGGATACATCAATATCATCTTCTAGGGGATTCTAGTCCTCTTATCTTATTTTATCTCTTTAGGTGGGAGTTTTTCCAAGTGGGTTTTTCTTTTCTCCACTTTTTGAGAGTTGCATTGCATTTTGGCTACCTCATCAAGCCTTGTTGCCAGGATACACTGTTTTCCCACCTAAGATATTCTTGAGGGTTTTGGTCTAGGTATATATTTTCCTTATATTTATTTATTACTTAGAATATTTCCTAAATAATGGTGACTCATCTTACCTCTATTTTTTTATGTCATAGGAGTTAATCGACATGTCATAGTTTTCCATAGGAGTTAAATTTGACCAACTATTGCGGGAACGTAACTCCCTTTCCCATTCTTGGACTCTTGACCACTATTATCATAGAGAAGTTACTTATCACTATCCTATTTGTACACACCACTTTGGGCTATTAAGTTGTTCCATAATTAACCACCATTCTTATGTTTTGTTAGATTATTGAGATTTTTATTGCTTGTTAGCTTTTCTTGGAATTTTTGTAACTAATTTTGTAAGCATTATTTATTAGATATTCCAATGGGAAGTCCTATAGGACACATAAGTTAAAATTTACAAAGAAAGCCTCCCTCAAATTCCTATGTGAGAATTATTAAGCAATTGTGTTTGGTGATTTCATATTTGGTTTTTTCATTCCAAATAGTTCAACTATAGTGGAGTTTAATCTACCATTAAATTAGTAGGTTTTATTCCACTTAACCAAAAAAAGGGTTTGTGTTGAGGTGGACCTCATTAAAGATTTGAACCAATTTTTCAATATTTGGTTTTTTCAAACCAAATAGTTCAACCATGATGGATTTTAATCTATCATGAACTCCGATATGTTTTATTCCCGAACTCCACGAAAGGGTTCATGTTGAGGTGGACCTAATGAATTATTTGAAAGAACCTCTCAAATCCCTATATGGGAATTAATAACCAATTATGTTTGTTGATTTATATTTGGTTTTTATGGCTAAATATTTCAACCATAATAGAGTTTAGTCTATCATGAACCTGGTAGGTTTTATTCCACTTAACCCCACAAAAGAATTTATGTTGAGGTGAACCTCATTAAAAATTTGAAATAATTTCTCGATATTCCAAGGTTTTGTTTTTGATAAAATAGATCTTATATTATAAACTATTAATATGATACAAGTCTATCCAAAAATAAATTAGTCAAGTATGGGAGTATGCCCTAAATACACAATCCAAACCAAGACAAGAGAGGTACTATGAGAAAAACAACCAGCACTAGTCCGAGTCTAGAAAAAATATCTATTAAATCAAAAAAGGAAACATCAAAATAAGTAGATACCATGAAATGTTTTTCAGCCAACAAATAATCATGGTCATGTCACCTAGGTCATGGAAATTATTTCTCATCATCAAAGTGTTCTAGTCAAAACCAAGGCCAATATACTCTTCTTATTTAGTGTCATCCTCCACCTACACATGACTCAAAGAGATGGCTAAGGACACCACATATTTTTTTTTGGGATGACAGTAGTATCCACCCATCATGAGAGAAAGTAGTGGCTGGCCTAATCGGTAGTGGGTGTGTATAGTGCCCAATTCACTTTGACACTATTTAGATATTGATCTATTTCTTTGTTGACCTCATTTTGGACATTCTTTGTGTTTTGATTTACTACGATGTGTATATGTTAGATCATGGATTATTATGGACCTTGATTCAGTTACCATGCATGATGATTAGCGGGGACATTATCATATATGGATGATGATATCTTTGTTGACATGGACATATTATTGATGTTGATTTTAGGCTTGTGACATTTGATATTATGAGTAACTCTAGTATAGAGATTCATTGAATGATGATATAGTTGCAAATTAAATTTAAATGATGATGTAGAATTCTTGATGTTGTTGTGACTTGGATTTGATATTTATATGTTGTTTATACCCTTTTTGGATGTTCTGATATGGCCACGAGGCCGAAGGAGGTATTTTTATTTTGAAAGAAAAAATATCACAACAATGTCGGGGGACTGGAGACTAACCATATTAAAATTCTTGATGAACTCAATGGGGTCACCATGGCAACTGTAACTATTTGTGTGTTGTGTTATGTTAGGATTTCCCATAGGGGGATTTCCATTATTTGTGACCATGGGATATGTGTGTTATTTATGTGTTCCTTTTAATAATTGTTGTATGTATTTTCAATTTTAATGTGTTACCCCTTTCATTAGTTGTTAATTAATTTGGGTTTATATATATATATTTTTAAACCATGTGTTAAATAAATAAATCATTATGTTGTAAGAATGTGAGAGTCACATAGTTAAACTTTATTTAAATTTAATTGGGACATGGAATGTAATAAATAAAGTTGTTGAGTTTAAATAATAACATGGGAAGATTGTGTAACTTAATTTGTAAGGATGTGTAAGAAATATGTAAGAGTATGTAAGGCTGATTTTGGAAAGTCAAACACTCCATCTTTTATAAAATTCGAATTTGACCTTGGAGGCCAAATTTGGAGGCTTGTGGGACACGTTAAACTTGTCTCACACCTCTTAAAATCATCCACCAACCATACCTATGGTTTTAGAATCAAAATTAATCTTTTTAGTTGTATTTTGAAATGACTATGTCTATGTTTTTATTGCACTTGTCTTACAAGTTTTTAATTCGGTCCTTGTTAAAGTATGAGTTAATTTTGAGTGTGTAAGTTGATTGTCATCTCCATTTAATGTGATTAGTTGTGAAGTTGACTTTATCTTTTGGGGTTGAGTAAGAATGATGTGGCATCCCACTTGGAATCCACATCATCCTCTCCTCTCCCTCTCCTTTAAAAATTTGAATTCTTCTCTTGTTGAAGGTTGTTGAAACTTTGCTCTTTGCTCGGGGTCAAATTTTATTGTTGTTGGAGTCTTGCTTGTGGAGGGAGTTTGGAGATTGATTTGCATGCTTGGTGTTACTATTTTGGACTGCATATTTGAGCATTGAAAGAACTATTGTTTTGGAAACAATCTCCACTATGGAGAGGTAGGATCTTGTCATTTTATGTGTTGTTTTTCCCTTTTCTTACATGAATGAAATGGTAAGTGTGTTGTGTATTGTTGGCTGGTTGGGTAGAATGCTTAGGGCAAGGTGTAGAAGAAGGCTATGGGGATTTCATATGGGGGGCATAAGGGATTGCCAATGGAAATTGTTCTATTTTGGAGGAGTTTTGGATTGGGATCCACCCGAGAAAAGAAACTAGAATTTCTTACTATTGGCGGGGCATAAGGAGGGGTTGGGAGATATAAGGTTTATGGGTTTGATATGTTTATTGTTGGTATGCATTTTGGTGGATGCCCAATTCCAAATTTGGTGGTATAAGGAGTTCCCTATATCTCTTGCTCTTGATGGCTTGCTTGATCAAGCCCATGTGTTGTGTGTACGATTCTTATTACGGTAGTGAACTGCTTGCTTATCTTTGTTTGGACTATGCATTTTGTTGTTCTATGCATGTGAAAAAAATGTTGTTTGTTGTGAAAGAAGCCTTGTTGTGATGTGTTTATGTTTGTTCTCTATTACAATATGGTTGGGGCTCGGGGCCAATGGGGAAGGATGGCTTCTCCTTTTCCATTGGATGTCTTGGTTGGGTGGAGAGCGTTGCCTTTCCCCCTTCCTTGTTGTGATAAAATGAAAAGATGAAGAAACTAGCATGTTGTTGTTTTGGAGCTTGGAGAAAATGCAGTTTTCAGTCCCTTCCTTAGAGAAAATTTCATTGTTATCTTCCCACTTGGAGTGGATGAATTGTATCATTATTTAAAAATGTGAAGTTACTTGTAATGCAAAGGAAAAGATAGAGATTCATTTGTGAAATGCAATGAGTTATTATTTCATACTCTGTTTTGAAAATAACGTGAAAGAATGAGACATGTATTATGTTTTGTAAGTTGAAGCTCAAAGAAAGAAGGAAGTTGTAATGTTGTTGTTTGAAATCAATAAAAGGAATACATTCCTTTCTCAAAATTGTATTGTTGTATTGAATTGGAGAACTATTTTTGAAATGACATCTCTATAAGAAAACAAAATGCGTATGAGAGGAAAAGACCGCATTCTATTCTTTGCATTTATTTAAAATTTGAAATATCAAATGATTGTTTGTGATCTCGAACGATAAGATAAATCAATTAATTGTTTTAGACAAGGATAGAATGTCTTAGAACAAATTTGAGAATGTTTTCCCACGATTGGGAGTTGTAAATTGATTAATAAATTGATTAGTAAATGATCTTTGTTTCATCCCAAATCTGGCTTTTAAAATTAGCTAACAAATGTATAGTTTAGATGTGTAACTTAAATTAAGAAATGAAACAATACAATTTAGATGTAATAATCCCTAATGAACTCAATTTGACCTCAACATTTAAGAAAGACATTTTAGAACTTCATCAAAATCCAATTTCAAACTTGCATAACCGTTTTCCTGGCAAAGGATGGAAAAATATAATTTGCAATTCTATCAACTAAATTGGACCTTGAGACTCTCTAGAATTTAACTAAAAACAAGTATCCATGTCTAATTGACATGTTGGGAAGAAGAAAACAAAAAAAAATTCAACAAAATTTTAAAATTTGGAAAATTGCAAGTTTTGAATTATAAACTCTGCAGATCTATTTCTTAAACTTTACCTTAGAAACTTCATCTGAATCCAAAATTTATGATTTCTATGTAAAGAGGACTCCGAGATATTTTCAGAAAGTCCTTGTTTTCCCAAAACTAGCCTTTCTGTCAAAAGTTATGGCCATTTGAAGTTTTACTTCAAAATGGCCATCCAAAAATTAATCTAACTATATAAAAATAAAAATTTGAGCTTGGGAAAAATTTCCCCAAAAATTCCATGGCCCCGAAACACTCTCAACCTATCATATATTGCCATATGGCACTTTGGAGGGGTGGATCTTTTTGAAACTTAACTTTTGAAAATTTGACCTTGGGAAAATTTTCCCATTTTTCCCCGCGTCCCCGCAACCAATCACATGCCGACTTGACACATGACATGGATGGTACGTCGATTGAATTTGAAAACTTAACCATTTGACTCCTTTGGAAAAATTTCACTTTTTCCTCTATGGACCTACAACCCCGCAGAAATCAGGTGCTAACACATGTCCTAATGGACATGTGGGCCCATGCAAGTCTTTTTGACTTTTAAACTCTTTTGGCCTAAAGCTTTAAATCGCTTCATCACTCCAGAAGACCCATGTCCAATCACAGGATGCCACGTGGCCTTTTGAGCGAGCTTAGATTTATGAAGGTAAATTTTCCTTTGGGAAATTTTGTTTTTAGACCTTGTGAAAAATTTCCAATTTTTCCCCGCGACCCGCCGGTCCCGCCCAATCACGTGTTGACACGTGGCATGGGTTTCTCCTTAGCGGAGGTGCACGTCCATTTTCGCCTTTGGAATTTTGGTCTAAAATCTCCAAAACCTAAAGTGCCCCACCACTATGCTTTTCCCCGTGCCAATCAATAAGCACCACGAGTCTCCCTATCAGACCCGCGGGTGCGCGGAGGCGTTTTGAGCTTTTGCGCTCAAAGAGAGAAATTTCTCAATTTTCCTCCCTACTCGCCGACCCGCTCAAGGGAAAACTTCTCCCCAAAACTCCGCTGGCCCATAACTTGAGATTTATAAGGAGTTAGGAGGACTTCTTTATATGGTTGGAAAGGTGAGAGAATTTCCTATCCAATGGGCATATTTTAGGAAAGTTTTGATGACTCTAAGTGTGTGAAAAATTAAGCTGAACCACTGTAAGCATGTTAGGGCAGAGAAAAGAGAGATTTCACTCTCCTAACCTAAGTGGTGAATTTAACCTCTTGTTTTGACCTCATGCCTTGTTGATTACAAGGTTACTTGAGGTAATTGTTGCAAGTCAATCTTACTTGTTAATCCTTATCTGGTTTGTGCTAACTGTGATCTTGTAACCCTCCTTGCAAACACTCTAAGTCAAAAAAAAATTATTCCATAATTTTTCCTAGCTAATCCTAGTTTGTTTCTTGGTCTCAAGTGGTAGTTTGAAGCGGGCATTACACTTGGTATCAAAGCAGTGGTTCAAAATCTTGGACCATTGGGCACACTAGAAAATTGAGACTTGAAACCTTAAAACTAGCAAACCTGTTAATCTAGAAAACAAAACTGTTTGAAAATTGTTCATGATAGTAAACTTAGAAACTAAAGAAGGCTTGAAGTAATGAACTAACTCTCACTTTGGTCTATGCAGGAGGTGCAAATGGAGTATGAGAAACATTCATAGAGACCCAGACTCATGACCACCACCACCGGATTAGGGTGTAGCTGTCATTCTACCTTAGATTCTATAGACCCTTCAGGATGTTAATGCCGCTATATGTGGAGGATTAGTAGGAGGAATTCATGGCCAGACATGACAGAGTTACTTCTATTGAGGGACATGTACCTCCTCCACTTAGTGAGGAGCATAGAGGAGAGAACTCCCATGTGGAGTCAGTCAGAGTGGATTCACCACCTAGGAGACAGGGTGATAGAGTTCGGAGCATAGAGAGAGGTCTCAGAGCCCTAGGCTTAGGGATGAGCTTGCAGAGAGGCCTAGAGGCCGACAAACCATAGCAGTAGATCACATCAGGGAGATCCTAAAGCTTAGGCCCTCACATTACTCAGGTGATACAGGTGGATTTCAGGTAGAGGCCTGGCTAGTGAGATTGAGTGGTTGCTTCAAGCTTTGTCCTTGTTCTAGCAACACAAAAGCTTGTGTTGTGATCCATATACTAAGGGATGGAGTAGGAGTGTGGTGGAGGATAGAGGAGCATAAGCTCCATATAGATTCAGAGACCATCACCTGAGAGCTGTTTGAGGAGAGATTCAGGAGCAGATACTTGTCACAGAGATTCATACAGCAGAGGATTGATGAGTTCCATGATCTTTAATAGGCATCCCTTATTGTGGAAAAGTATGAGAGTAGGTTTTTGGACCTACTTCAGTACATTAAGTACATGTAGGATGAGCAGGTGTGGATCCATAGGTTCATCCAGGGGCCTTAATCTAGACATTGGAGGTGTGGTTTGGATCCACTGTGCAAGACTTTACCAGAGGCCCTAGAGAAGGCCTATATTGCAGAGGAGACTCGGGGTAAAACCCAGAAGGCTAGGGACCGAGTCAGGAGCAGCATTAAGTAGATGTAGGATGGTAGATCGAGAGGTTTAGTAACAATTTCTCATGTTGGGCATCATTCAGGACGGTCATCCTTTAGGCCCACAAGAGCAGCAGTCTTACCCACCATATAGAGCTCCTCGAGAGCTGATTCACATAGAGGTCGGAGTATGAAACCTCCTTCTAGGGGTTCCATCAGGACATAGGGTGGACCTAGAGCTCGATCGGTTAGAGCTAGCCAAAAGGCCACAGCACACCACAGCCAAATCATTAGGATCTATACCATAGGATTCTATGGCACCTATTGGAGGCACCTTGCTCCTTGGAGAGGATCGGGGTGGTTGCTTTAGATGTGGAGTACCTGGACATTTTGGGAGAGATTTCCCTCGAGAACCATAACAAGGGTAAGGCACTAGTTTTGCAGCCGATAGTTGGTGACATGGGGCGCAACCATAGGATCTATGCAGCAGTTGATAACCACTAGGAAGAGTAAAGAGAGCACGGTCATTGAGACCACGAGGTAACATTGGTGGTATTCCTAACTCGTATTGTTTGATTCTGGTTCTTTGATTCTTTCATTACACCATCTTAAGTAGAGTGATGAAGGCTGGTGGTAGTTACGTAGGGACTTAGTTGGGATGTCGAGATGGCTTCGGAGTCAAGATCTCTGTAGACTCTTTAGTCAAGGAATGCGTTGTAGAATTGGGACCTTTCACCACCACCTAAGATCTCCATATTCTTCCTTTGGGATCATATGGAGTTATATTAGGCATGGATTGGTTATCTGCACATAGGGCCAGGATGGATTGCTATCACAAGACTATATCTTGTGTAGATGATCTTGGAGTTGAGTCGGTGATTACAAGGGTCAGGAGAACCGTTTCTATTCATACCATTTCCACTATGCATCTTAAGTGGTGTGTGCGACGGGGTTATTAGATGTATGCTGTTACATTCGGTGCCGATGACAGTCAAAGGATGGGCCTAGTGGACCATCACTAGATGACCATCCCATTCTAAGGGAGTATGTAGATGTCTTTCCAGGAGAGCTACCGGGGATGCCACCCCCATGTGAGATTGATTTCCATATAGACTTAGTCCTAGAAGTAGAGCCTATCTCACGGGCACCTTATCGGATGACCAGCCCGGAGCTTCATGAGCTCAAGTTGTAACTTGAGGGCCTTTTGGAGAAGGGCCTTATCCATCCTAGTGTAACCCCTTGGGGTGCACCGATGCTTTTCGTGAAAAATAAGGATGGATCATTGTGGTTGTGTATTGATTACACGCCACGATCAAATAAAGTGACGATCAAGAAATTTTACCCTCTTCCTCATATTGACGACTTGTTTGATCATATGAAGGGAGCCATGGTGTTCTCTAAGATTGATCTCAAGTCAAGCTACCATCAGTTGAGGATTTCAGAGGTGGACATTCATAAGACCGCCTTCCGCACGAGATATGGGCACTATGAGTTCACAGTGGTGCCTTTTGGTTTAACGAATGCCCCTGCAGTGTTTATGAGTTTGATGAATGGGGTATTCAAGACCTTCTTAGATCACTTCATTCTCATCTTCCTAGATGAAATTTTGATATACTCATGTACACGTGAGGAGCATGAGGGGCACCTTCGACAGGTTCTTCAGTGTCTTCGTGAACAACAGCTTTACGGAAACTTGGAGAAGTGTGCTTTCTTCCAGATAGAGCTGTAGTATTTGGGTCATATTATTTTTGGGGAAGGTATCGAGTCAATCCTTCCAAGATTAGAGCCATTATGGATTGGCCAAAGCATCCACTACGGTGGCGAGGTGCGCAGATTTCATGGGTTTAGTAGGTTACTACCAGAGATTTGCTTAGGAATTTTCTCAGATTGAGTACTCCTATCACTTCCCCTTAGAGGAAAGGGAAGAAGTTTGTTTGGTCGGATAGATGTGAGCATGCCTTCAGGATACTGAAGGAGTGCCTCACTACAACACCCATTATTGTAGTGCCGGATCCACAGGGTGAGTTCTTTGTTTGCATAGATGCTTCTTTAGCAGGGTTTGGAGGTGTGTTGATGTAGGATGACAGGGTTGTAGCTTTTGTGTCTCGCAAACTCAAGGATCACGAGCCTAACTATCCTACCCATTATCTTGAGCTTGCTATCTGAAGGCATGCCTCACTACAACACCCATTATTGTAGTGCCGGATCCACAGGGTGAGTTCTTTGTTTACATAGATGCTTCTTTAGCAGGGTTTGGAGGTGTGTTGATGTAGGATGACAGGGTTGTAGCTTTTGTGTCTCGCAAACTCAAGGATCACGAGCCTAACTATCCTACCCATTATCTTGAGCTTGTAGCAATTGTGCATGCCTTGGTTAGATGGAGGCATTTTCTTATTGGATGGATATTCACACTCAGGACAGATCATTTGAGTCTTTTCCACCTCTTCACGCAGCCCAATCTAAACGCTCGTCAGCGGTGTTAGATGGAGTTGATTTGTGAGTATGACATGGAGATAGAGAATTTGAAGGGGAAGTAGAATGTGGTAGCGAAACTCTTAGTAGATGGAGACATGTGGCTATGGCCACTACAAAGTGAGCACAAATTTACAGAGAAGGATTCTTCGAGCTTCCTCTTGACGGCTTCTACATTGCAACTAGAGGCGAGATTGGGTCCCAAAGACCCCTTAAGGGGAAGTTGGACGGTTTCACCTTAGAGGTAGATGGTCTTCTTAGAAATAGAGGCCGAATATATGTTCCTAGAGATGGAGGCTTGAGGCAAGACATCTTGGTAGAGGCACATCATGCACCCTATTCAGCCCATCTTGGGGTGAAGAATATGCATGCCACTTTCATGCATTGTATCACTGGAGAGGACTTCATCGAGACGTGGCTCAATTTATGTCTCGGTGTTTAGAGTGCCAGAGGGTTAAGGTTAAGCATCAGCATCCAGAGGTCTTCTTTATCCTCATGCTATCTTTGGAATGGAAGTGGGACACCATTTCTATGGATTTCATTGTTGGGCTACCAATGTTGAGATATCACCACGATGCCATTATGGTCACGGTTGATAAATTGAAAAAAGTGACTCACTTTTCTCTGGTGAAGACCACTTATACAACTAGAGTAGTGGCACAAGTATATTTGGATGAGATTGTTAGGTTACACGGTATTCCATGAGAAGATCATTTGTGACCGTGACCCTTTGTACACTTCACATTTCTGGACTACCATGCAGTATGTCCTCGGGATGAGGATTAATTTCAGCACGACATATCACCCGAGACAGATGGATAGACCGAGTGAGTGAATCAGATTTTAGAGGATATGCTTAGGATGTACTTGATGGATCAGTCATCTAAGTGGGTGGAGTACCTGTACTTAGTGGAGTTTTCCTACAATAATAGTTTTCAGAGTTCTATAGGCATGGATCCTTTTCAGGATTTGTATGGTAGGGAGTGCAGGACACCCCTTAGCTGGGACATGTTGTAGGATAGAGTATCTCTTGGACCAGCTCTCTTACGGGACATGGAGCAAAAGAGGTAGTGTTGATCGGGCAGAGATTTTAGGTGGCACGGGATAGGCAAAAGAAGTACAAAGTGACAAGCATAGGACTGTTGTCCACTCAAAATTCCCCACTCTGATAAAAGTAAAAATTTCAAAATTTTGAGTTTAAGTGTCTTTTCTGTCGAGCTGGTGGTGTGAAAAAGGCCGTGAAATTGAGAAAATCTGTGTTTTGGGTCATTTTGTAAGTATTTCGGGCCTGTCGGAACTTTTTGTCCCAACTGTCCCAAGTTCAAATGGGTCTTCTGTTCTCCGATCGGCCGAAATCCCCGAAGTTGTCCCATTTTCGGGCCCGTCGGAAGTTTTGCCCCAAGCTGTCCCGAGTTCCAAATTGCTCTCTGTTCCCCGATCGGCCGAAACACCCGAACCGCGTACTTCGGAACTTTTTGTCCCAAGTGTCCCAAACTTTCCGTGCGAGCTGTTCCATTTTCACCCGAACCGGCCGAGTCGCGTACTTCAGAGCTCTTTGTCCCAAATCAAAAAGTGCAAGTCGTTCCATTTTCGGCCGATTCGCCCGAACCGCGTACTTCGCGCGTTTTCGTCCCAAATGTCCCAAAATGCATTTTCTCCCTGTTTCACCCGAATCGGCCGAGCCGCGTGTTTCGCGCATTCGCGTCTCACATGTCCCAAGTGAACCTAATGCAATTCATACTTAGTTTTTCCCGCTCTACCCGAATATGCTAAATATGAATTTAAGTTGCGGCTCTGATACTATCAATCCGAAGATCAAATTCCAAGGACAGCTGGCAGAAAGACGAAGCTTTCAAGACGCTGGTTATATCAGTTTTCAAAGATATTCATTGTCATCTTCAAGATGAAAATTCTGGTGTGTCCCTCGTGGCAAAGACATAGCTGAGACGTGGAAGAAATTCAAGCAGCGGTTTCTGAAGTTGATGGGTCCCTCTCAGTGACCGGCCACCTGTCTTCTTCCCCATACGTTTCTCTTCTTCCCTTTCTTTTTCAGTTTTCTTTGTAATAGGTTGAGGTACTGCGATTTGGCGGTCCTTAACTATTCTTTAGTTAAAAGAAACGGTTACGAAGAGTAACTGAATTGTAAGCTATATAATGGCATTCTTTTCGCCATTTTAAAGGGAGGAAGAACTTGGCATATTTTCTGGAAGTGTAAATAGATCAGAGAGAAATCAATACAAAAGGGCTTTCCATTCATTGTCTATCTAATCTTTGTTATCTCTGTGTTTTCATTTAATTTCGTGAAGATCATTTGTTTCTAGTTCGTTAGTCTCACTGATTGCATATTTTCAAATATTGCGAGTATAGTGATCTTGTACAACCAAGAAGGAACTTTGTGTCCTTGATTAATGAATCTGAAGAAGGTTATTTACAGAACTTTGTGTCTGGTAATCTCATCTTGTTCATCCAATGCAAACGATCTTGTTTTAATTTCATCACTGCAACTTCGCATACATAAAGGATTATTCTGCTATCTATAATTCTACATGTTGCTCTTCTGCTCACCCTCGTATTCCCTTTCCTCGATCCTTTTGTAGAATCGATGATCCTTATGGAAAACACTTTCGTAATATCCAAGTTTAACCAACAAATAATGTTTTGTACATTTGTAAATAAGTTCATTTCTGAATAAGGGAACCTCTCCCATTAAAGAGGAGGGACTTCTTGTCCCCTGACTGTTGCTCTTCTTAAAAGTCCTATTTGACGACCAACAGTTTTTGGCGACTCACTGGGGAGAATCATATTCCAGTTCTGTAATTTTTCGATCATCTTTTGATCTGGTGACTCCGCGTTTTACTCGAGGGAGAAGGACCCTTGGTATTGAAGACTCTCAGTTTCAGCTTTTGGAGCAGCAGGGTTTTCCTCTTCCTTCCTCAAGAAATAGAAGAACTCGTTCGACGAGCACTCCACCTGTTCAAGAAAGAAGTCCTACGGGTGGTATTCCTTCAGAACCAACTAGCCCTAATCTTCAAGCTTTGATTCTTGGTGGTGTGCAGTTCCTCTCCAAGCCGTTTTTCAAAGAATGGCGGCACCATTACCATGGGGTCATCGTGTCGGGCCCCTGGCCCTTACTCAGCCTTTGCATGAGTTACCTAGAGGTAACCGGAAGAACTTCCCCAAGTTCAAAGGCGACGGAAAAGTGCATCCTGATGAACACATCGCAGCTTTCATTGTTGCCTGTGGAGTTCTGGGAGTCGAACATGAAGACGTCTCCGTGAGGCTGTTCGTTGAGACGTTACAAGACAATGCTGCTGATTGGTTCTACCACCTTCCGGCTAACGCTATCACCGACTGGAACATGATGAGAACTCAGTTCGAAAACCGTTTCAAGCCGGCAGAAGATGTGCATGCTTTGCTTGCCCAAATTTCTCAGATAAAGAAAGATTCACAAGAACCCATGAGAGAGTTTGTGGCCCGATTCAACAGACTGATCAACAAGATTCCTGTAAATACTCGCCTGTTGATCAAATTCAAAAGTGTTTCTTCCTAAATGCTCAAACGCCCAAAGTTAGTTATGCACTAAGAAGGGATAATCTCGCAACATTGGTCGAGGATCAAACTCTTGCGTTGTTAGTATCGAGGATGACTTGATCATGTCAGGGAAGTTGAGAAGAGACCCTCCCAAATCTAAGTCTGCTGCCTCTTCCTCTTCCACCCCTGGACTTAATATTGATCCATTAGTTCAGAAACTTGCAAATGATCTTATTGCTATAAAGAAACAATTGGCTCAGCATGCCCCTTATGCAGATGTTCCAAGAAGGAATTTTCAGCCCAGAAATCGTTTACCTCCTTCTCAAACAAGACTAGCACTTGAAGGACCTCCCGTTAAAGTTCCTGTGAATGCAACTTGTGAGGTTGAAGAACCAGATGATGATGAAGACAATGAAGCTTGCGAGGAGTATGCGGAAGAATTTGATGATGAGGTAGAAGAACTTGAGGGATCTCGGGTTAATTTCTTTACCACTGAGGGCATCGATGATGGAGATGATTATGATGAAGTGGTAGCAGACATGAATAGCGAATCATTTGCTGTCATGACTCGAGAACAGACAAAGCAGAGGGAGAAGGTGACACAGCCCATAAAGAAATCTAAGGAGCAGTCGGCAACTATCCCTGTTATTGCAAAAAGGGGATTTCCTATCCCTACTTCATCTGCACCAAAGGTGAGTCCTATCAATCCTGCTACCAAAGTTGCTTCTTCTTTTTCTCCTAAAGTTGATAAGCCTAGAATTCCAAATGATGATGGCCCGTCCACTTCTGGGTCTTTTGATATTGTTGATCACCTGAAAAAGACCAAGGTCCAAATCTCAGAAGCTGAGTACTATCAGACCCATCCCAAAGCTTTTGCCAAGATGATTCAATTTGTTAATTCCCATTCCAAGACCACCTCTAAAGGCCTTTTACCTACTCCTCCTTCTGCACCACTGCCCATCAGCCTCAGTAGGCTTTGGCACCTCACCCAGTGACAAAATTAAACCATTTTATGTAACACTTCTCATATGGCTGGCCATAGACTCGTGAATTGTGTCATAGATTTAGGAGCTTCGGACAATGTCATGCCATGCTAAAGTAGCTCATGCTTTAGGCTTAACCCTCACTCGTACTTATGGATCTTGCTACTCTATGGAGAGTAAGGAAGTGCCTGCGGTTGGAAGGATTAAAGATGCACAAGTGGCTTTTTTTGCCTTGCACGAAAAGAAAGTGTTGGCTACCATCTTAGTAGCAGATATCCCTCCTTCATACGGGATGTTGCTAAGTAGGAACTTTTGTGAAGATGTGGGTGGGGAAATTCAAATGGATTGGTCACATGCCCTTGTACCGGTTAATGGACAAATGAAGAAGCTATTGCCTGAGAAACAATCTGAGTATATTGTGCAGAAGACGGATGATCCTAAAGCACAAATACTCTATGAGGATATGGGTCATGGTAATTACATGATTATGTCCCCTGATGAAATCCCACCCCCCAAAGTGTCTCCTAGAGATCCTAACGGGGTTTGGATTTTAGAATTTGATGGAAGTTGTTCCTTAGGCTGGTTCGAGCCTGGTGCCCTGCTAGTGTCACTGAAGGAAGCCTACACCCCTTTTCATTCAAGTTATAGTTCGAGAATACTAATAACATAGCAGAGTCTGAAGCTCTCATTCTCGGATTGCGGGTGGCCAAAGAACAAGGTTTAAAGAACCCTCTGGCTCGTGGTGATGCAGAGCTGATCAAAGCAAGTCGAAACCTCTTTCGGAGTAAAAATGGGAGGTCAAGCATTACGAGAATCAGGTTTGGGATTCCATTGAATTCCTTGATGCTTTCTCTATTGAAGCAATACCTAGGGAAAATAACAAGGTGGCTGATTCACTAGCTGTCTCAGGGTCACTGCTGATTCCTCATCCTGATTTCTCTCAGGAAAAATTCACCATTGAAATGGTCCATCGGCCTAGTGTACCTGACAACACCAATAACTGGCAGGTTTTCAATAATGATCAGCATTTGCTTTCCTTCCTGGAACTCAAAGGTAATTTTGAACAACTGTATTTTGAGGGAAGTGACAACCTGCCTCGTGAAAGTGTGTCCTTTGGCCAAGCTGTCACCCAAGGAGAAGAAACAGATCAGGAAGGGTGCATTAAACTCAAAGGAAACAAGATTCCTAAAGGCTTGGTGAGTTTGGAGGAATTATTTGATAAACATGATAGGTATGTGAAATCTAGAGCTTCCTCTGGGCCTCAACAATCAGCT
The DNA here is from genome assembly GCA_018340775.1 of Taxus wallichiana var. yunnanensis. Classification (NCBI taxonomy): domain Eukaryota; kingdom Viridiplantae; phylum Streptophyta; class Pinopsida; order Cupressales; family Taxaceae; genus Taxus; species Taxus wallichiana. The sequence continues at coordinate 536,518,441 of CM031239.1, forward strand.
GAACATGACAAAATCAATATTGGAAGTTCTACTGACCCCAAGCTCGTGAATATCGGAAAATGTTGCACAGCAGATGAGAGGAGAAAAGCAATTGATCTTCTAAGGAGGTATAAGGATGTTCTTGCTTACTCTTATGAGGATCTAAAAGCCTTCAAGCCAAAAGATATGCAGCACTCTATTCCTCTTAAGCCTAGAATTAAGCCTTTCAAGCAGAAACAGAGGCAGTACAACCCCAAAATAGCTGACACCATCTTTCAGGAGATTCAGAAATTGTTGAAGGCTAAAATCATCTTTCCCATTCACCATTCAACATGGATTGCAAATATTGTGCCTGTTAGGAAGAAGAATGGTGAGATCCGCATCTGTGTTGATTTCAGGAACCTGAATCAGGCTTCTCTGAAAGATAATTATCCTTTGCCTATGATGGATCAAGTATTGTAAGCAGTGACTGGATGGGAAATGTTATCTATGCTTGATGGATTTTCTGGATATAATTAGGTAGAGGTTGATACTGCAGATCAACACAAGATAGCCTTCACTACTCCTTGGGGCACCTTTGCTTACAAGAGGATGCCTTTTGGGCTCATTAACGCTGGTGCCACTTTTCTGAGAGCCATGGATCTGGCTTTTGGAAGCTTGAAAGGGAAGTGTATTGTCATATATCTTGATGACCTGATAGTGTTTTCCAAGACAAGAGTGGATCATTTTGATCACCTGGAGACAGTTCTGCTAAGATGCAGAGAGCATGGAATTTCTTTGAATCCTAAAAATCTGTTTTCCGTGTCACAGAGGGAAAACTATTAGGGCACATTGTCTCCAAGGATGGTATTAAGATTGACCCTGAATGAGTACAAGCTATCCAGCAAATTCCTCTCCCAACCAGTAAAAAGGGTGTGCACTCCTTCTTGATAAGATCAATTTTTTAAGAAGGTTCATCCCTGATTTTGCAGAGTTAACTTTGAATATTTCCCAAATGATGAAAGGGAAGCAAACATTTGGTTGGGTCTTCAAGGAAAGAAATCCTTTGAAGGTATCAAGAGAGCTATCGCTAAAACTCCGCTTTGGCTGTCCCGATTTCAAGAAAGATTTCATCATCTATTGCTATGCTACGAGATAATACCCAGGCTTTGTCTTAACTCAAGAAGACTCTTATGAGCATGAACTCCCAATTGCGTTCATGAGCTATATTCTAAAGGATCACGAGTTGAAATACACCATGATGGAGAAGCATGCTTTTGCGGTGGTCAAAGGCGTGGAAGCGATTTCACTTTTACATCCTCAACTCTCACTCCATGGTGTTGGTTCCAGATACAATCATCAAGTCGATTCTCACACAAACAAGAATTTGGATCCAAGAGAGGAAATGGGTGGCTAAGGTCCAGGAGTATGACATTGATATCAAACCGACCAAGCTGGTTCGTGGAAAAGGTCTTTGTGAGCTCATTGCTGAAGGAGCCAAACATGAGTTGCTGGAGGAGAAAGCTGACATTCCTACTGTTCTGTTCCTTAGCTCGGTCGATGAATGGTATGCTGACATCGCCCATTTTCTCACCTATGGGGAATGCCCCTCTCATTTAACTGCCAAGGAAAAGAGGACTGTTAAATTGAGGTCAGCGCAATATGTATTGTGGGAAAATGCTTTGTTCAAGCGTGGCTTAGATGGGAGATTTTTGAAGTGTGTAGACAAGGAACAACAGAGAAAATTGCTCTCAGCTTTTCATGATCAGGCATGTGGAGGGCACTATTCCTCAACAGTCACAGCTCATAAGATACTCCGGGGAGGATATTACTGGCCTACCTTGTTCAGAGATGCATCTAAGTGGGTGGATAAATGTGAGGCCTGTCAGACTTTTGTGGGAAGACCTAAGCCCGGCGTCGTTGCCTCTCAAGCCGGTTGTGATTGAGGAACCATTTCAACAAAGTGGGGTTTGGACTTCATTGGTACACTTAATCCTCGCTTCTAGTGCTGGTCACACTCATGTGCTAATCGCGCCATCGACTACTTCACCAAATGGGTGGAGGCTATTCGATCAAGAGCACTACTTCAAGTGGTATGCAGCTTCCATGTGTTAGGTATGGTGTACCTAACAAGATTGTAATGAGATAATGCTTCAAACTTCTCCTCAAGCGAGATAATGGATTTGCCACGGGTATGGCATCTCACTAGCTCATTCTTGATTATTACCCCAGGAAATGGGCAAGCGAATCCACCAACAAAAATCTAGTGACAATTATAAGGAAGTTGGTCAATGAGTCTCAACGTGGCGGCACAAGAAGATCTATGATGCTCTTTGGGCGAGATAGGATCACACCTAAAAGAGCCATTGGAATGTCCCCTTTTCAAGTGGTGTATGGAGTTGAGGCTCAATGCCGGTGGCTGGTGGCTGGAACATGACCTTACACCTAATGAAGGCCATTGAGGATACTATTTTCAGCGATGCTGGATAAGAGAATTATGTACACTGCACAAACCGAATGAGGACAGATTAATGGTGCTTTGATAGGATATCTATTCACCAAAGAAAAGGTAAAGGTCCTGTTTGACAAGAAAGCTAGGTTCAGAGATTTCCAAGTTGGAGACACTGTGTTGCTATGGGATAAAAGACATGAACCTCGTGGCAGCCATGGAAAGTTTGATTCCCTTTGGCTCGGGCCTTTCAAGATCAGACACTTTGCTGGTAAGAATTATTTCTATCTTGATTACATGGATGGTTCTCCCCTCCCACTTCCTTATAGTGGGCAGTATCTCAAGTTGTTCAAGTCCTAGGTGACTAGGGAGTCCTTTGTATATTTTGTACAGTGTTTTTGCTTCTCTGCTTTTGGTGTGTTTCCCTTTTGTTGTTTTGGTGTGTTGCCCTCTGTATTGGTCTGTTTTTGACTCCGTTGCCCAATGGATAAGGCACTGGTCTGCTTCACCGAGTTTGTCTAAGTTCTTGCCTTGTCTCATTCCTTGAATTTATGCCAAGTCATCCCCAGAAGGAGCCAGCTGTTGTCCACTCAAAATTCCCCGCTCTGATAAAAGTAAAAATTTCAAAATTTTGAGTTTAAGTGTCTTTTCTGTCGAGCTGGTGGTGTGAAAAAGGCCGTGAAATTGAGAAAATCTGTGTTTTGGGTCATTTTGTAAGTATTTCGGGCCTGTCGGAACTTTTTGTCCCAACTGTCCCAAGTTCAAACGGGTCTTCTGTTCTCCGATCGGCCGAAATCCCCGAAGTTGTCCCATTTTCGGGCCCGTCGGAAGTTTTTGTCCCAACCTGTCCCAGTTCCAAATTGCTCTCTCTGTTCCCGATCGGCTGAAACACCCGAACCGCGTACTTCAGAACTTTTTGTCCCAAGTGTCCCAAACTTTTTCGTGCGAGCTGTTCCATTTTCACCCGAACCGGCCGAGTCGCGTACTTCAGAGCTCTTTGTCCCAAATCAAAAAGTGCAAGTCATTCCATTTTCGGCCGATTCGCCCGAACCGCATACTTCGCTGCGTTTCGTCCCAAATGTCTCAAAATGCATTTTCTCCTGTTTCACCCAAATCGGCCGAGCCGCGTGTGTTTCGCTGTGATTCGCGTCTCACATGTCCCAAGTGAACCTAATGCAATTCATACTTAGTTTTTCCCGCTCTACCCGAATATGCTAAATATGAATTTAAGTCATGCGGCTCGATACTATTAATCAAGATCAAATTCCAAGGATGTGGCGAAAGACGAAGCTTTCAAGATCTTTGGTTATATCAGTTTTCAAAGATATCCATTGTCATCTTCAAGATGAAAATTCTGGTGTGTCCCTCGTGGCAAAGACATAGCTGAGACGTGGAAGAAATTCAAGCAGCGGTTTCTGAAGTTGATGGGTCCCTCTCAGTGACCGACCACCTGTCTTCTTCCCCATACGTTTCTCTTCTTCCCTTTCTTTTTCAGTTTTCTTTGTAATAGGTTGAGGTCCTGCGATTTTGCGGTCCTTAACTATTCTTTAGTTAAAAGAAAATGGTTACTGAAGAGTAATGAATTGTAAGCTATATAATGGCATTCTTTTCACCATTTTAAAGGGAGGAAGAACTTGGCATATTTTTGGAAGTGTAAATAGATCGAGAGAAATCAATACAAAAGGGCTTTCCATTCATTATCTATCTAATCTTTGTTATCTCTGTGTTTTCATTTAATTTCGTGAAGATCATTTGTTTCTAGTTCGTTAGTCTCACTGATTGCATATTTTCAAATATTGCGAGTATAGTGATCTTGTACAACCAAGAAGGAACTTTGTGTCCTTGATTAATGAATCTGAAGAAGGTTATTTACAGAACTTTGTGTCTAGTAATCTCATCTTGTTCATCCAATGCAAACGATCTTGTTTTAATTTCACCGCAACTTCGCATACATAAAGGATTATTCTGCTATCTATAATTCTACATGTTGCTCTTTCTCGCTCACCCTCGTATTCCCTTTCCTCGATCCTTTTGTCAGAATCGATGATCCTTGTGGAAAACACTTTCGTAATATCCAAGTTTAACCAACAAATAATGTTTTGTACATTTGTAAATAAGTTCGTTTCGAATAAGGAACCTCTCCCATTAAAGAGGAGGGACTTCTTGTCCCCCATTGCTCTTCTTAAAAGTCCTATTTGACGACCAACGGGACCGAACTTAATTTTGATGTGGGCATGAAGGTGTTCCTTTGTGTTATGCCACATAAGAGCACGATCCATTACGGAAAAGGTTCTAAGTTAGCTCCTTGATTCGTTGGTCCTTTTGAGATCTTGGAGCGTATTGACCCTTTGGCCTACCATCTAGCATTGCCACACAACTTGTCTCGTGTACATGATGTGTTTCATATTTCTATTCTTAGGAGGTACATTGAAGATCCTTTTCATGTGTTGGACTCGACATCCTTTGTAGGTGCAGGATCGAGATAGGTGATGGTGGAGCCCTTCTGTATCAAAGATCGTAGGACCCTGGGCCTTCGAGGTAGAGAGATTGATCAGGTATGGGTACAGTGGAACAGATATGATGAGACTACAGCCACTTGGGAAGATGCTAATATGTTACGAGTGCAGTTCCCACATTTTTTCTAGTGACTTCCAAGAGGAAGTCGAGTCTAAGGGGAGGGGGATGTAGTGCCCACTTTCCTTTGACAATGTTTAGATCGATCCGACTCCGTTGACCTCATTTTAGAAATTATTATGTTTTGATTTACTACGATGTGTATATGTTAGATCATGGATTATTATGGACCTTGATTGATTACCATGCATGATGATTAGCGGGGACATTATCATATATGGATGATGATATACTTTTGACATGGACATATTATTGATGTTGATTTTAGACTTGTGACATTTGATATTATGAGTAACTCTAGTATAGAGATTCATTGAATGAAGATATAGTTGCAAATTAAATTTAAATGATGATGTAGAATTCTTGATGTTGTTGTGACTTGGATTTGATATTTATATGTTGTTTATACCCTTTTTGTATGTTCTGATATGGCCATGAGGCCGAAGGAGGTATTGTTATTTTGTCCCACACCTGTTAAAATCATCCGCCAACCATACCTATGGTTTTGGAGTCAAAATTCATCTTTTTAATTATATTTTGAAATGACTATGTGTAAGTTTTTATTGCACTTTTCTTACAAATTTTTAATTCGGTCCTTGTTAAAGTATGGGTTAATTTTGAGTGTGTAAGTTGATTGTCATCTCCATTTAATGTGATTATTTGTGAAGTTGACTTTTTCTTTTGGGGTTGAGTAAGAACGATGTGGCCTCCCACTTGGAATCCACATCAACCTCTCCTCTCCCTCTCCTTTAAAAATTTGAATTCTTCTCATGTTGAAGGTTGTTGAAACTTTTCTCTTTGCTCTTGGGGTCGAATTTTATTGTTGTTGGAGTCTTGCTTGTGGAGGAGTTTGGAAATTGATTTTCATGCTTGGTGTTGCTGTTTTGGACTACATATTTGAGCATTGAAGGAACTACTATTTTGGAAACAATCTCCACTATGGAGAGGTAGGATCTTGTCCTTTTATATGTTGTTTTTCCTTTTCTTGCATGAATGAAATGGTAAGTGTGTTGTGTATTGTTGGCTGGTTGGGTAGAATGCTTAGGGAAAGGTGTAGGAGAAGGCTATGGGGATTTCATATGGGGGGCATAAGGGATTGCCAATGGCACTTGTTCTATTTTGGAGGGAGTTTTGGATTGGGATCCACCTAGGAAAAGAAACTGCTTGCATTTCTTACTATTGGGGGGCATAAGGGATAAACTTGGGGGGCATAAGGAGGGGTTGGGAGATATAAGGTTTATGGGTTTGATATGTTTATTAGCGGTATGCATTTTGGTGGATGCCCAATTCCAAATTTGGAGGCATAAGGAGTTCCCCATAGTTCTTGCTCTTGATGGCTTGCTTGATCAAGCCCATGTGTTGTGTGTATGATTCTTATTACAGTTGTGAACTGTTGTCTTTGTTTGGACTATGCATTTTGTTGTTCTATGCATGTGAAAATAATGTTGTTTGTTGTGAAAGAAGCCTTGTTGCCATGTGTTGATGTTCATTCTCTATTCCAATATGGTTGGGGCTCGGGGGCCAATGGGGAAGGATGGCTTCTCCTTTCCCATTGGATGTCTTGGTTGGGTGGAGAGTGTTTCCTTTCCCCCTTCCTTGTTGTGATCAAATGAAAAGATGAAGAAATCAACATGCTTCTATTTTGGAGCTTAGAGAAAATGCAGTTTTCTAGTCCTTAGAGAAAATTTCATTGTTATCTTCCCACTTGGAGTGGATGAATTGTATCATTATTTAAAACAATGAAGTTACTTGTAATGTAAAGGAAAAGATAGAGATTCATTTGTGAAATGCAACGAGTTATTATTTCATACTCTATTTTGAAAATAACGTGAAAGAATGAAACATGTATTATGTTTTGTAAGTTGAAGCTCAAAGAAAGAAACAAGTTGTAATGTTGTTGTTTGAAATCAATAAAAGGAATACATTCCTTTCCCAAATATGTATTGTTGTATTGAATTGGAGTACTTTTTTTGAAATGATATCTCGTGTGAAAAGAAAATGTGTATGAGAGGAAAAGAGACAACATCTGTTCTTTGCATTTATTTAAAATTTGAAATATCAAATGTTGTTTGTGCTTTCAAATGATAAAATAAATCAATTAATTGTTTTAGACAAGGATAGAATGTCTTAGAACAAATTTGAGAATGTTTTCCCACTATTGGGAGTTGCAAATTGATTAATAAATTGATTAGTAAATGATCTTGGTTTCATACCAAATCTGGCTTTTAAAAATAGTTAACAAATGTACACTTCAGTATGTGAAAATTAAATTAAGAAATGAAACATTAAAATTTAGATTTAATAAGCCCTGATGAACTCAATTCGACCTCAACATTTAAGAAAGACATTTTAGAAATTCATCAAAATCCAATTTTAAACTTATATAACCGTTTTCCTGGCAAAGGATGGAAAAATATAATTTGTAATTCTATCAACTAAATTGGACCTTGAGACTCTCTGGAATTTAACCAAAAACAAGTCTCCATGTCCAATTGACATGTTGAGAAGAAGAAAACAAAAAATTGAACAAAATTTTATAAGTTAGAAAATTGCTAGTTTTGAATTTTAAACCCTGCAGATCGATTTCTTAAAATTGACCTTTGAAAATTCATTAGAATCCAAAATTGATGATTATTTCTGTGCAAAGAGGACTTTGAGATCTTTGTAGAAATTCCTGTTTACCAAAATTGACTTTTCATCAAAAGTTATGCTCATTTGAAGTTTTACTTCAAAATGGCCATCCAAAAATCAATCTAACTATATTAAAATCAAAATTTGAACTTTGGAAAAATTCCCCAAAAATTCCACGGCCCCGCAACACTCTCAACCAATCATATGTTGCCATGTGGAAATTTTGAGGGGTAAATCTTTTAAAAACTTAACTTTTGAAAATTTGACTTTGGGAAAAATTTCCCATTTTTCCCGCATCCCCACAACCAATCACATGCTGACACATGGCATGGATGGCACGTGGATTAAATTTGAAAACTTAACCATTTGACTCTTTTGGAAAAATTTTACTTTTTCCTCCATGGCCCCACACCCCATAGTAATCAGTGCTGACACATCCTAATAGACTGCGGGCCCACACAAGGCTTTTTAACTTTTAAACTCTTTTGGCATAAAGCTTTAAATAGGCTACATCGCTCCAATGACCCATGTCCAATCACAAGATGCCACATGGCCTTTTGAGTGAGGTCGGAGGTATGAAGGAAAATTTTCCTTTGGAAAATTTAGTTTTGGACCTTGGGAAAAATTCCAATTTTTCCCCGTGACCCACCGGCCCCCATCCAATCACGTGTTGACACATGGCATGGGTTTTTCCTTGGTGAGGTGCATGTCCATTTTTGCCTTTGGGATTTTGGTCTAAAATCTCTAAAACCTAAAGTGCCCCGCCGCTCCACTTTTCCCCACACCAATCGAGAAGCGCCACATGTCTCCCCATCGACCCACGGCGCATAGAGGCAGTTTTGCACTTTTGCGCTCAAAGAGGGAAATTTCTCAATTTTCCTCCCGCTCCATCGACCCGCTCAAGGGAAAATTTCTCCCCAAAACTCCGTCGGCCCATAACTTGAGATTTATAAGGAGTTAGGAGGACTTCTTTATATGGTTGGAAAGGTGAGAGAATTTCCTATCCAATGGCATGATTTAGGAAAGTTTTGATGACTCTAAGTGTGTGAAAAATCAAGTTGAACCCTGTAAGCATGTTAAGGCGAGAGAGAGAGAGATTTCACTCTCCTAACCTAAGTGATGAATTTAACCTCTTATTTTGACCTCGTGCCTTTTTATTTTAGTTTCTTGAGGTAATTGTTGCAAGTTAATCTTTCTTGTTAATCCTTATCTAGTTTGTGCTAACTGTGATCTTGTAACCCTCCTTACAAACACTCTAAGTCAAAAAATTTATTCCATATTTATTCATAGCTAATCCTAGTTTATTTCTGGTCTCAAATGGTAGTTTGAAGCTGGGCATTACACTTGGTATCAAAGAGTGGTTCAAAAGCTTGGACCATTGGGCACACTAGAAAATTGAGACTTGAAACCTTAAAACTAGCAAACATGTTAATCTAGAAAACAAAATGGTTTGAAAATTTTTCATGATAGTAAACTTAGAAACTAAAGAAGGCTTAAAGTAATGAACTAACTCTCACTTTGGTCTATGTAGGAGGTGTAAATGGAGAGAAAGAAACATTCATAGAGACCCAGACTCACCACCGCCACCACCACCACTAGATCAGGGTGTAGCAGCCATTCTACCTCAGATTCTATAGACCCTTTAGGATGTTAATGTCGCTCTACGTGGAGGATCAGTAGGAGGGCATTCAGGAAGACATGACAGAGTTACTTCTATTGAGGGACATGCACCTCCTCCACTCAGTGAGGAGCATAGAGGAGAGAACTCCCATGTGGAGTCAGTCAGAGTGGATTCACCACCTAGGAGACAAGGGTGACAGAGTTCGGAGCATAGAGAGAGGTCTCGGAGCCCTAGGCTTATGGATGATTAGAGGGATGAGCTTTCATCACATCAGGAGATCTTGAAGCTTAGGCCCTCACATTACTCAGGTGATATAGGTGGATTTTAGGCAGAGGCCTGGCTAGTGAGCTTGAGCGGTTGCTTCAAGCTTTGTCCTTGTTCTAGAAACACAAAAGCTCATGTTGTGATCCATCTACTGAGGGATGGAGCAGGAGTGTGGTGGAGGAAAAGGAGAAGAAGCTCCATATAGATTCAAAGATCGTCACCGAGAGCTGTTTGAGGAGAGGTTAGGAGAGCATATACTTGTCACAGAGGTTCATACAGAGAGGATCAATGAGTTCCATGATCTTCGATAGGCATCCCTTATTATGGAAGAGTATGAGAGTAGCTTTTGGATCTACTTGTATGTATGAGTACATTCAGATGAGTAGGTGTAGATCCATAGGTTCATTCGAGGCCTTAATCTAGACATTGGAGGTGTATTTCAGATCCACTACCCATAGACTTTAGCAGAGGCCATAGAGAAGGCCTATATTGTACAGAGGAGACTCGGGGTAAAACCCAGCAGGCTAGGGACCGAGTTAGGAGCCACATTTAGTAGATGTAGGATGGTAGATTGAGAGGTTCAGTACCTCTTCCTCGTGGTGGGTAGCATTCAGCATAGTCATCCTTTAGGCCATAGCAATAGTAAGAAGCAAAAGTCTCACCCACCATATAGACCTCCTCAGAGAGCTGATTCACAGAGAGGTCGAGTATGGGGCCTCCTCTAGGGTCCCATCAGGACATAGGGTGGACCTAGAGCTTAGTCAGCTAGAGCTCACTAGTAGAGGCCATAGTAGACCATAGTTGGATCATCAGGATCCACACCACAAGCTTCTAGAGCACCTACTGGAGGTGTTACTCCTTGGAGAGGATCAGGTGGTTACTTTGGATGTGGAGTAGCTGGACATTTTTGGAGAGATTTCCCTTAGAACCCTAACAAGGGTAAGGCACCAATTTTGAGCCGATAGTTGGTGACATGGGGTATAGCCACATGATCTATGCAAGTGGTTGAGAACCGCCAGGAAGAGCACTAGAGCACAGTCATTGAGACCACATGTAGCATTGGTGGTATTCCTACCTCTGTATTGTTTGATTCTGGTTCTTCTGATTCTTTCATTGCACCATCTTTAGTAGAGTGATGCAGGATGGTGGCAGTTAGGTAGGGTCTTAGTTGGGATGTTGAGATGGCTTATGGAGCCAAGATCTCTGTAGACTCCTTAGTTAATGAGTGTATAGTAGAATTGGGACCTTTCACCACCACCTCAAATCTCTGTATTCTTCCTTTGGGATCATATGGAATTATATTAGGTATGGATTGGTTATATAAACATAGGGCTAGGATGGATTGTTATCACAAATACTATATCTTGTGTAGATGATCTTGGAGTTGAGTCGGTGATTACGGGGTTGGGAGACCCGTTTATATTTGTACCATTTCACGCTATGCATCTTAAGCAAAGGTGTGTAATGGGGTTGTCGGATGTATGTTGTTATAGTTAATGATAGGTCAAAGGATGGGTCTAGTGGACCATCGCTAGATGACCATCCCATCTTGAGGGAGTATTTAGATGTCTTTCGGGGAGAGCTACTGGGGATGCCACCCCACGTGAGATTGATTTCCATATAGACTTAGTCCCAGGAGTAGAGCCTATCTCACGGGCACCTTATCGGATGACCACCCAGAGCTCTGTGAGCTCAAGTTGCAGCTTGAGGGCCTTTTGGAGAAGGGCCTTATCCATCCTAGTGTATCCCCTGGAGTGAACCAGTTATTTTCGTGAAAAATAAGGATGGATCATTGCGGTTGTGTATTGATTACCGCCAGTTGAACAAAGTGATGATCAAGAATTGTTACCCTCTTCCTCGTATTGATGACTTGTTTGATCATATGAAGGGAGCCATGGTGTTCTCTAAGATTGATCTCAAGTTAGGCTACCATCAGTTGAGGATTTTGGAGGCGTACATTCATAAGATCACCATCCCATACGAGATATGGGCACTATGAGTTCATAGTGGTGCCTTTTGGTGATGAATGCCCCTACAAAGTGTTTATGAGTTTGATGAATGGGGTATTCAAGACCTTCTTAGATCACTTCATGCTCATCTTCCTAGATGACATTTTGATATACTCATGTACACGTGAGGAGCACGAGGGCACCTTCAACAGGTTCTCTAGTGTCTTCATGAGCAGTAACTTTACGGGAACTTGGAGAAGTGTGCTTTCTTCCAGAAAGGTGCAGTATTTGGGTCATATTATTTTTGGGGAAGGTATCATAGTTGATCCTTCCAATATTAGATCCATTATGGATTTTCCAACACCCTACTACGGTGAGCGGGGTGCACAGTTTCATGGGTTTAGCAAGTTTTACTAGAGATTTGTTTAGGACTTTTCTTGGATTACGCACCCTATCACTTCCCTTCAGAGGAAAGGGAAGAAGTTTGTTTGGTTAGATATATGTGAGTAGGCCTTTAGGACACTGAAGGAGTGCCTCACTACAACACCCATTCTTGTAGTGTTGGATCCACAGGGTGAGTTATTTGTTTGCATAGATGCTTCTTTAGCAAGGCTTGGAGGTGTGTTGATGCAGGATGGTAGGGTTGTAGCTTTTGAGTCTCAAAACTCAAGGATCATGAGCTTAATTATCCTACCCATGATCTTGAGCTTTGCAATAGTTGTGCATGCTTTGGTTAGATGGAGGAATTTTCTTCTTGGATGGAGATTCACACTCAGGACAGATCATTTGAGTCTTCGCCACCTCTTCATGTAGCCCAATCTAAATGCTCGTCAGTGGTATTGGATGGAGTTGCTTTGTGAGTATGACATGGAGATAGAGCATGTGAAGGGGAAGGAGAATGTGGTAGTAGACACTCTCAGTAGATGGAGACATGTGGCTATGGCCACTATAGTGAGCACAGATTTGTGGAGTAGGATTCTTCAGTAGCTTCCTCTTGACAACTTCTACATTATAGTTCGAGAGCAGAGATTGAGTCCCAGAGACCCCTTGAGGGAAGTTTGATGGTTTCACCTTAGAGGAAGATGGTATTATTAGACACAGAGGTAGGATATATGTTCCCATAGATGGAGGCTTGAGGTAGGACATCTTGGTAGAGGCACATCGTGCACCCTATTCAGCCCATCTTGGGGTGAAGAAGATGCACACCACTTTGTGACAGTTGTATCACTAGAGAGGACTTCATCAAGACATGGCTCAGTTTGTGTCACGGTGTTTAGAGTGCCAGAGGGTTAAGGCCGAGCATCAACATCCAATAGGTCTTCTTTATCCTCATGCTATACCGGAATGGAAGTGGGACACCATTTCCATGGATTTCATTGTTACACTAACGATGTCGAGATATCACCACGATGCCATTATGGTCACGGTTGATAAATTGACAAAAGTGGCTCACTTTTCTCTAGTGAAGACCACTTATACAACTAGAGTAGTGACATGAGTATATTTGGATGAGATTTTTGGTCGCGGGATTCGCGGAAGATCATTTGTGACCATGACCCTTTGTACACTTCACACTTTTTGTACTACCATGTAGTATGTCCTCGGGACAAGGATTAATTTCAGCATGGCATATCATCCTCAGACAGATGGACAGACTGAGTGAGTGAATTAGATTTTAGAGGATATGCTCAGGATGTACATGATGGATCAACAGTCTAAGTGGGAGGTGTTCTTGTACTTAGTGGAGTTTGCCTAAAATAATAGTTTTCAAAGTTCTATAGGCATGGATCCTTTTCAGGATTTGTATGGTAGGGAGTGCAAGAAACCCCTTAGGTTGGATAGGTTGGAGGATAGAGTATCTCTTAGACTAGCTCTTTTACAGGACATGGAGTAGTAGGTAGTGTTGATTAGGCAGAGATTGTAGGAGGCATAGGATAGGCAGAAGAAGTATGTTGATAGCATAGGACCAAATGTAATTTTGATGTGGGCATGAAGGTGTTCCTTCGTGTTAGGCCACATAAGAGCCCGATCCATTATGGAAAAGTTTCTAAGTTAGATCCTTAATTCATTGGTCCTTTTGAGATCTTGGAGCGTATCGACCCTTTGCCTACCTGTCTAGCATTGCCACCCAGCTTGTCTCGCGTACATGATGTGTTTCATGTTTCTATCCTTAGGAGGTACATTGTAGATCCTTCTCATGTGTTAGACTAGACATCATTGTAGGTGCAAGATTAGGGGCAGGTGATGGTGGAGCCCATTCATATCATAGATCACGCAGACCCGGGCCTTTGAGGTAGAGAGATTGATCAGGTACGTGTATAGTGGGATGTATATGATGAGACTGCAGCCACTTGGGAGGATGCTACTATGTTATGAGTGCAGTTTCCACATTTGTTCCAGTGACTTCCAAGAGGAAGTCTAGTCTAAGGGGAGGGGGATGTAGTGCCCACTTCCCTTTGACACTATTTAGATATTGATCTGACTACTGTTGATCTCATTTTGGACATTATTATGTTTTGATTTACTATGATGTGTATATGTTAGATCATGGATTATTATGGACCTTGATTCAGTTAGCATGCATGATGATTATTAGAGACATTATTATATATGGATGATGATATACTGTTGACATGGACATATTATTGATGTTGATTTTAGTCTTGTGACATTTGATATTATGAGTAGCTCTAGTATAGAGATTCATTGGATGATGATATAGTTGAAATTAAATTTAAATGATGATGTTGAATTCTTGATGTTGTTGTGATTTACGTGTGACTTAGATTTGATATTTATATGTTGTTTATACCCTTTTTGGATGTTTCGATATGGCCACGAGGCCGAAGGAGGTATTTTATTTTGAAAGAGAAAATATCACAACAATGTGGGGGACTGGAGACTAACCATATTAAAATTCTGGATGAATTCAACGGGGTCACCATGGCAACTGTAATTGTTTGTGTGTTGTGTTATGTTAGGATTTCCCATGGGGGGGATTTCCATTATTTGTGACCATGGGATATGTGTGTTATTTATGTGTTCCTTTTAATTATTGTTGTATGTATTTTAATTTTAATGTGTTACCCCTTTCATTAGTTGTTAATTAATTTGGGTTTATGTATTTTAACCATGTGTTAAATAAATAAATCATTATGTTGTAAGAATGTGAGAGTCACATAGTTAAACTTTATTTAAATTTAATTGGGACATGGAATGTAATTAATAAAGTTGTTGAGTTTAAATAATAATGTTGGAAGAGTGTGTAAGTTAATTTGTAAGGATGTGTAAGAAATATGTAAGAGTATGTAAGGCTGATTTTGGAAGGTCAAACACTCCATCTTTTATAAAATTCGAATTTGACCTTGGAGGCCAAATTTGGAGGCTTGTGGGACAAGTTAAACTTGTCCCACACCTCTTAAAATCATCCACCAACCATACCTATGGTTTTGGAGTCAAAATTAATCTTTTTAATTGTATTTTGAAATGACTATGTGTAAGTTTTTATTGCACTTTTCTTACAAGTTTTTAATTCAGTCCTTGTTAAAGTATGGGTTAATTTTGAGTGTGTAAGTTGATTGTCATCTCCATTTAATGTGATTAGTTGTGAAGTTGACTTTCTCTTTTGGGGTTGAGTAAGAATGATGTGGCATCCCACTTGGAATCCACATCATCCTCTCCTCTCCCTCTCCTTTAAAAATTTGAATTCTTCTCTTGTTGATGGTTGTTGAAACTTTTTCTCTTTGCTCTGGGGTCGAATTTTATTGTTGTTGGAGTCTTGCTTGTGGAGGGAGTTTGGAAATTGATTTACATGCTTGGTGTTGTTGTTTTGGACTGCATATTTGAGCATTGAAGGAACTATTGTTTTGGAAACAATCTCCACTATGGAGAGGTAGGATCTTGTCCTTTTTATATGTTGTTTTTCCCTTTTCTTGCATGAATGAAATGGTAAGTGTGTTTTGTATTGTTGGTTTTGTTGGTAGAATGCTTAGGGCAAGGTGTAGGAGAAGGCTATGGGGATTTCATATGGGGGCATAAGGGATTGCCAATGACACTTGTTTTATTTTGGAGGAGTTTTTGATTGGGATTCACCTAGGAAAAGAAACGCTTGCATTTCTTACTTTCATAAGGGATATTGGAGGGGCATAAGGAGGGGTTGGGAGATATAAGGTTTATGGGTTTGATATGTTTATTGGCGGTATGCATTTTGGTGGATGCCCAATTCCAAATTGGGAGGCATAAGGAGTTCCCCATAGTTCTTGCTCTTGATGGCTTGCTTGATCAAGCCCATGTGCTATGTGTATGATTCTTATTGTAGTTGTGAACTACGTTGTCTTTGTTTGGACTGTGTATTTTGTTGTTCTATGCATGTGAAAAGAATGTTGTTGTTGTGAAAGAAGCCTTGTTGCCATGTGTTGATGTTCATTCTCTATTCCAATATGGTTGGGGCTTGGGGGCCAATGGGGAAGGATGGCTTCTCCTTTCCCATTGGATGTCTTGGTTGGGTGGAGAGCATTGCCTTCCCCCTTCCTTGTTGTGATCAAATGAAAAGATGAAGAAATCAGCATGCTGCTATTTTGGAGCTTGGAGAAAATGTAGTTTGCAGTCCCTTCCTTAGAGAAAATTTCATTGTTATCTTCCCACTTGGAGTGGATGAATTGTATCATTATTTAAAAATGTGAAGTTACTTGTAATGCAAAGGAAAAGATAGAGATTCATTTGTGAAATGAAACGAGTTATTATTTCATACTCTGTTTTGAAAATAACGTGAAAGAATGAAACATGTATTATGTTTTGTAAGTTGAAGCTCAAAGAAAGAAGGAAGTTGTAATGTTGTTATTTGAAATCAATAAAAGGAATACATTCCTTTCCAAAATTGTATTGTTGTATTGAATTGGAGAAGCTTTTTTGAAATGACATCTCTGTGAAAACAAAATGCGTATGAGAGGAAAAGACCGCATTTGTTCTTTGCATTTATTTAAAATTTGAAATATCAAATGATTGTTTGTGATCTCGAATGATAAGATAAATCAATTAATTGTTTTAGAAAAGGATAGAATGTTTTCCCACTCTTGGGAGTTGCAAATTGATTAATAAATTGATTAGTAAATGATCTTTGTTTCATCCCAAATCTGGATTTTAAAATTAGCTAACAAATGTATAGTTCGGATGTGTAACTTAAATAAAGAAATGAAAAAATAAAATTTAGATGTAATAAGCCTACGATGAACTCAATTTGACCTCAACATTTAAGAAAGACATTTTAGAACTTCATCAAAATCCAATTTAAAACTTGCTTAACCATTTTCTGTAGAGGATATATAAAATATAATTTGCAATTCTATCAACTAAATTGGACCTTGAGACACTTTGGAATTTAACCAAAAACAAGTCTCCATGTCTAATTGACATGTTGAGAAGAAGAAAAAAATTGAACAATATTTTATAAGTTGGAAAATTGTGAGTTTTGAATTTTAAACCCTATAGATGTATTTCTTAAAATTTACCTTTGAAATTTCATCTAAATCCAACATTGATGATTAGCATGCAAAGAAGACTCGAGAGATTTCGGAAAGTCCTTGTTTGCCCAAAACTGACTTTTCTATCAAAAGTTATGGCCATTTGAAGTTTTACTTCAAAATGGCCATCCAAAAATTAATCTAACTATATAAAAATCAAAATTTGAACTTTGGAAAAATTTCCCCAAAAATTCCGTGCCCGTAACACTCTCAACCAATCATATGTTGCCATGTGGCACTTTGGAGGGGCAGATCTTTTTGAAACTTAACTTTTTGAAAATTTGACCTTGGGAAAATTTTCCCATTTTTCCCACGTCCCCGCAACCAATCACGTGTTGACACGTGGCATGGATGGTATGCGGATTGAATTTGAAAACTTAACCATTTGACTCTTTTGGAAAAATTTCACTTTTTCCTTGGCCTCACACCCCCATAGGAAATCAGGTGTTGACACATGTCCTAATGGACTCATGGCCCACACAAGTATTTTTGACTTTTAAACTCTTTTGGCATAAAACTTTAAATCGCTCCATCACTCCGTTGACCCGTATCCAATCACAGGATGCCACATGGCCTTTTTAGTGAGGTCGGAGGTATGAAGGAAAATTTTCCTTTGGGAAATTTAGTTTTGGACCTTGGGAAAAATTTCTAATTTTTCCCGCGACCCGCCGGCCCCCATCCAATCACATGCTGACATGTGGCATGGGTTTCTCTTGGCGGAGGCACATGTCCATTTCCGCCTTTAGGATTTAGTTTAAAATCTCCAAAACCTAAAGTGCCCCTTTGCTTTGCTTTTCCCCACACCAATCGGAAGTGTCGTGTGTCTTCCCCGTTGGACCTACGGGCACGTGGAGGTATTTTGCGCTTTGCACTCAAAGAGGAAATTTCTCAATTTTCCTCCTCGCTCCACCGACCCGCTCAAGGGAAAATTTCTCCCCAAAACTCTGCCAGCCCATAACTTGAGATTTATAAGGAGTTAGGAGGACTTCTTAATATGGTTGGAAAGGTGAGATAATTTCCTATCCAATGGGCATGTTTTAGGAAAGTTTTGATGACTCTAATTGTGTGAAAAATAAATTTGAACCCCTGTAAGCATGTTAGGGCAGAGAAAAGAGAGATTTCACTCTCCTAACCTAAGTGATAAATTTAACCTCTTGTTTTGACCTTATGCCTTGTTGATTTTAGTTACTTGAGGTAATTGTTGCAAGTCAGTCTTGCTTGTCAATCCTTATCGGTGTGTGCTAAGCGTGATCTTTTAACTCTCCTTGTAAACACTCTAAGTAAGTCAAAAAAATAATGTCATATTTTTTCATAGCTAATCCTAGTTTATTTCTTGGTCTTAAATGGTAGTTTAAAGTTGGCATTACGGGATCCCCATCCCTTTGTATGTGGCAATAGGGGTGGTGTCATGTCCCACATGACAAGTGACCAAATCAAGGATCTCGTGAGCACACCTACGAGAATGATCTTGAGAGAGTAACTTCTTGGATAGTGAAAATCCCTTTCTTAAAAGCTTGAGTGCATGGATCTAAGGCACCTATGTAATATAATGATTTTGGAAAAAAATGATGGGATACCACGATATAGAATTATGGTTGAAAGAGATACCGTCACAAAATCCATTCCCATTCCACAAGACCCAATGTTTGATTAATTTCCCACAATTTACATATGCATTTGATAACAAAGGATCCCACAGTTTTAACTAGAACTCGGGAGAGTGAGAATGTTATAAAATCCTAATCCTTTCTAAGTAGGATGCCTATATGATGACAATAGTAATTTAGTGACAAATAAGAATTTCCATGCTTCTTTCACTTAAATTACTTGGAAAATCAACTTAACACACAGGAAAACCCCTATGAATGGATGTTGATAAGCCCCATACCTCCATATTCCTTATGAAGACAATAATACTCCCAGAAAACTCTATGAAAACTTATTTCTAGTGGTGGGGTTTTCCCATAAGAAATATCATGTAGAAGATTTTCTAGTTTTTTCACCGACTTCTTAGAAGGCACCAACCACGAGGAGTAAGAGACATAGGTAGATTTCAACACTTTAGAATGAATTTGAAATTTTCTAGCTAAAGAAAGTGGCTTAGTAAGCCAATATTCTTGTTTTCTAGAACACGATTCACCACATATTGCCAAATTTTTGTAGGGGTTTCCTGAAAATAAAATGGAATGCCTAAGAATTTAAAGGTTTATCCATGTTGTATCCATTTCTAGTCATAATTACCCAACCAAGGATGTGGAGGGAGGAAGTATTTCCTACAAATTTTCATTTTGTGTCATTGTATCAAAGAGCCGAACTAAGGGAAAAGACATCTAGAAAACTCATCACATTAGAGATATTTTGTTCATCCTCTCGATTGAGAAAGGAATCATCTACAAAATTTCCATTAAGGAATTTCATGGAATCATCAAAAGGGAGAGAGAAACCCTGAACTAGAAATTGAGCTTAAGCGTTAGCTAGTAGATAGCCAAAACCTTCAATTACCAAAACCTACAAGGTAGGGGCAAAAGGGAAACCCGATCAATAGATTTGAATAAGATAAAAATTTTGAGATCTTGCCATTAATACTGATGTGAGAAAAGGCATAAAAAAAGAGCATTTAAACTATATGAATAAAATTGGGGCCAAATCCCATGTGTTTGAACATGACTAAGATAAAAGGTCATTAAATATGCTCATAATATTCCTTAAAATATATTTTAATGAACATGGCTAGTTGATTGGAATGTTGAGCCCATTCAATTCTCTCCTAAAAATAGTAATGTAGTCTAGAATTTATCTTGGCTTAATGAATCCCATTTTTATTGGCCTAATAATATTAGGGAGAAAGTGGTTAAGATGAATGGCCAAGACCTTGGTAATAATCATATAGGATACATTAAGGAGAGTGATTAGGTGCTAATTGCATATTTACTCGGGATATCCTTGCTTAGGTATTAATTTAATGTTTCCTCTATTGATATAGTTCCCAAAAGTCTACTTATAAAAACTTTCCAAATTGACCTAGTGAAGGTTGATACCAAATGAATCTCGTAAATCTTTGTAGAGTTCGTTGGGAAACCCACCATATCCGGGGCTTTATCATTGGATATTTTCATTACCACTTCATGAAGGTCTTTAATGGATAGTAATTTTTCACAATTAATTCTCTGTGTAGGGGTTACCTTAAAGGGCATAACTTTCAGACATTTCTCTAAAGTAATTTGAAACTTAGTAGAAAGTACCTTAGCTTTAAAAACCTTCTTATAATGCCTAACAAAGGATTAGATCATATATTTAGTTTTAGTAAACCGTTTTCCATTTTCATGAATTGATTTGTTTTTCTATGAGGAATTCTTGGCTCTAAGAATTTAAAATAATTCTTTAGAGGTTTTATCACTAACCTTGACCGAGTGTAACTAGGCTCGAATCTAGGCATCTCATGTATTTTATTTGCCAACAATTTAGATTTTTTTCCTTATATATGCAACCTACAATTATAAATTTCGAGAGAATGGTTTACATCTAGTTTCTCCACTACACATTTGATCTTGGAAGAGGTTTTGAAACATTAGTGGCATCGAATCTCGAGAAAGCTCGAAACCCATAAATTTAGAGGAATTTAGGGGTCTACATCAGCACATCTATCTACCACCAAATCCATCCATGTTATTAAGTGGCATGTTGAATGGATTCCTAATGGGGGCCTTGAAACTAAGTTCCCAACCCATTTGATGTGATTGAGATTGGTCACATGCTCTATATAGAGATAAAAGTGTGTTTTATGACATAAAGGTCATTAGAATTGTTAAGTAATATGAAATTTGATAGGGTAATGATCTAAAAGGACAAAATCTAAAATCAATTCCACATGAAGTGTAAAGGTATTGTCAAAGAAAAAAGTAAGCATGTATTAAAAACATCACTTGATCAAGTCACTTAAGCATCGATCCAATCCACTTTGGGGATTGATCCAAATATACCAAGTCTCTAATGAAGGATATAAATGCACATTCAAATAATATAAATTAAAATTATTATACACATAAACCCAAGATTTTCAATCTCCTATTTTCCAACACATTGGCAAGTGTCCATATTGTTCATTGGGTAGCTAAACCATATTAAAATCATTGGATATCACCCTATGCACACCGAGGAATTTATAAATGACCCACCACCAAAAATTATCCCTTTCATGACCATCATTGGAAGCATAAACATTGATGATACACAAAAGGTGGGTGTCAATATTAAAAATAACCCAAATAACTAATACACGGGGTTTGAGCCATGTTCAACATAATGGGGCCACTCTTTGGGTGAAATAGAAGTTATTAACCCTCATGACCCACATCATGGTTATTGTTAACACAAGGATATTATGTTATATAATGTCACTTACAACAGAGAACTTGAAATCTACCATCTTAAATTTTTGTAGGCAGAGAATGTCCATTTCTACAAATTTTCTTTGAAAATATCACACAATATAATTTCGATTGGATTCTTTAAGACCTCGATAATTCCATGAGAATTAATTATTGAGAGATGGGCATCAAGGACATCTCCTCTATCTCTAAGATCTCTAAGGGATCAAACTAATTGTTTAATAATTGTGTATTATCATGCTTCTAGAACTCTCTGAAACTCCACCTTTCTTCTCCCAACATTTTCAATATTGTATTCCTCTTTTGTCAATTCCACAGTTCATGCTAGGATGTGTGGGAGATCCAAAATATTTCACCGAGATGGGATTCTAACCCACTTTTCAAGATCTTGTGTAGATGTAATCATAGAAGGTATGTAAGTGTGAACTATTAAGGTCACCTAAAAGGAGCTTGAGGATTTTTGATCACATTGGTGGCCATAGGCATGCTAGTGAAATTAGATGATAAAATATGATATTCGAGTTAAACAAGATCTTTAGAGGAATAAGATTCGTATGGTTTGTTATGATCTTGGTGTGAAAATTCTCATAATGCCTCAAGGTTTTGGTGTAATGTTTTGTTACCAAGTATAATAGAGACCACCCAAGTTCTAGTCTTGACATGGGTGCCTACACTAGTATTGCAATGTTCACCTAAGGCTCATATATGGTTGGGACACTATACGGGTGCAAATCTATCATGAGGTTCAAAGCTATGGAGCATGGTGGGATGTTATGATCCTTATATGTAGACTCACTAACACATCAAGGTTTTGGTGTAATGATTTGTTGCATTTGGTATCGGAGAAACAACCCGAATCGAGCCCCAACATGGGTGGCTACTTAGACATTTAACTATTAACACGGGGCTCATATATGGATCGTGCATTACTAAGACCAAAATGCATCACTAGAAATTCATAATGTCATTAATGAGTTATGAAGGTTGTCTTATGAATATCCTATTCCTTTAATCTAATTTGGTGATACCTAGAATAAAGATATAGTTTTGTAAAATAAACTACACCATGCAAATAATCTAACAAATCATGAATGATAGGAATAGGACACTTATATTTTATATTTACTTGTTATGTTCTCCGTACTCTAGAAATATGTGTCACCTTCCATGTTTTCAACACACCATCAATCTTTGGAGAAAAATAAGCACTCGACTATGACGAATAATACCCATTTCCAATATTTCCTCAACCATCTTCTCAATATCACTCTTTTGCATATATGGGTATCTAAAAGGAATGATGTTGGTCGGTTGGATTCCTATAATTAATTGAATAACATGATCATGATATCTTTTAGGATGAAATCCTCTAGGATGCTTGAAGTCGATTGCATGTTGATCAATAAAATTCTAAAGACTAGGATGCACTACAATAATTCATGGTTGATCTTCCATGGAGAACAATCGTGCTACGAATCCTTCAACCGTATTTTTAAGAATCTTCTACATTTGGTGAGAGCCAACAACATGAGGATTTCTTTTCTGTAGTACTCGAATTTTAAACTTAATTCATTCATAATGAAATCTCATGAAAAAATCCTTGAAATCTAGCTCTATGGTGTCCAAATTTATGAGCCACTAAAAACATAATAAAATATTAGCTATACCCATGGGAATAGTGAGCATAGTGGATTCCATTTTTAGTCACCCATCATAAGCATGATTTGATGGAATTTACTTGAACATTAGATTGTGCCACCATATTAAATCATTACTTCACATTTAGGTGTGGGTAAACGAAACAATTTAGTTTTTTTGCCAACTTATTACTGATGAAATTATGTGTGTTCCCGAATCAATCAATACCATCACCTTCTTATTCTTAAGGAAACCCATGACTGAAGGATTTGAGGAGTGCTAGTACTTGATAAAGTATGGCATGATATAGTTTTCTAGGGATATTCAAATTATTCCTCTAGTTTTTCCACTTCATCACTTGATGTTTCCTCATCTTCTTCCTCCTCACCAGTCCCTTCAATGTAAAACAATTTCTTCTTGGCACATTTATGACCTAGTCCATATTTGTTGTCACAGTTAAAACATAACCCTTTTTCTTTTTTTATTCAATTTTTTGAGGTGTCAATCTAATTAGATGAGGGTATGATGGTGTCTAGGTGATACATTCTATGATGTTAGTGAAAGTCTACACTCTCCACGGAAATAAAATTTTCCTCCGCCCTACGTGTGATGATAATAGAATAAAAAAACTTGAGTAGATTAAAGATGTGCACCTCATACTCAATGTGGTCCGTAAGACCCCAAGAAATATTTCATTCAGATACCCTTTTATAATATTTTGCATGTGTAAGGATAGGTTTGGGAATTGATAAAAATAATCCTTGATTGATCTTGTTTATCGTAACTTTACTAATTATCCGAATTAATTCTATGGCACACTAGAATAATGGTTCAGTTGTAACTCTTCAATGAAAACTATCCATGTGACACTAAGACCATTATTATGCCTTTGAACACATAACAAATGATACCATATGAATTGGTGAGGTTAAAAATATAAATATGTCATGGTCACCTTTTGTCCTAATGCAATATGATGTAGATCAAAGAAATTAGCCATTCAATTAATCCAATTGAGTGGATCCTTTCCATTGAATTTACGCATTTCCAATTTTAAAATAATGCCACACCATTGGTTATAAGATCCATTAGAATTTGTAAAGGATCCTCATTTGTTAGTATCATTTGGATCGGTGTGTGCATTTTTGGAGGGATCCATGTGATTGGAAAGGGAATTCATGTTATTATTCATGCTTGAAAGAGAGAGCATCATCTCCTTCCATATTGATTCAAGCCCCACCTTCATTTCACCATTAAGGTTACCTTATAGTAGATGAATCTCATTCTTACTCACCATATTATTAACCCTTTCCTAAAGTTGATTAAATAGCTCAAATATTTTATAACCTGAAGACTATAAATTCACATCTTCCTTATTTGGAGTCATTCTTGGAGTTTCTTGACATTTCCCTTATCTTCAATTTGATCTACCAATCATGATGTAGGGTTTGGGTTTTGGTATATAAGGATCGGGGTAAAAATTTAGGGTTTGGGGTCTGATAAATTTATTTTCCGAATAGATGGAAACATAGAGAAAAAACCATATCTACTTCTTGGAAAGATTTCTAAAAATATAATAAACATGAAAAAAATTCCAAAATTGTAATCCAAGAAGCCGTTTTATGAAAAAACCTAAAATTGCTATAAATTTTGCAAAACAAGTCCATTTTTTTTGAAATTTGGAGAGGATATTACTTGACTGATTTCAAAACATCAAAAGTGATTTCAAAAATATTAACTACCATTCTTGAGATATATCCGAACCTTCACGGTTAGGGTTTTGACACAATTCTTGTCAAGAGCAAGCTCGATACCACTTGTAATGAAATTACTTAGATAAATATAAATATAATCAACAATAGAACACCAAAGAACACCAAACTGTAGATAAAGGATCACAATATGCAAGTATTATAGCTTATCCACTTTTAGGTGGTAACCTCCAAACCATAAAATAATACTCAAGTGCTCAATATATGATTAACTACTCCTTACTACCACCTATATATACAATTCTTGTGTTATGGCCAACACCAAGCCTAACTTGTGAAACATCTAAAAGCATAAATTAATGACATATGATAAGAAAAGATATTATGCAAGCCACAAGTCCGTAATACGTATCTAATATAACCTATAGCACTAAGGGCATAACATGGTAATGAAATTACTTGGATAAATCTCAATATCAACAATAATAGAACACCAAATTGTAGATAAATTATCATAATATGCAAGTAGAGCATCTTATCTAATTTGGGAAAAATACAAACCATACAATAAGACTCAAGTACTCAATATATGATTAACTAATCCTTACTACAACCTATATACATTATTACTATGTTATGGCCAACCCCAAGGTTGACATACTAAACAAATGAAAGTGTAAATGAATGAAATATAACAAGAAAAGAGATTATGTAAGCCACAAGTCAAAAAATCATATCCAATATAACCTATAAGACTAAAGGCATAGCATGCCCCTCCCCTTAAAAGAAATATTTTCCTCAATGTTGGCCATCCCTATATATTAATGCAAAAATGCTTCATTTTCCCATGTTGCATCTTCATTATTCATATTATTCCACTTTCGAGATATTCAGTAATGAATCTAGTTCTTAGTCTTTTAGTGCATTTCGAAGGATCCCTTCAGGTTCCAATATGATCCTTTTGTCCTCGTCCATTTTAGGAAGACCTAATCTGGGTTGAAATGTGCTACCTAATGACTTTATTCAAGAAAAAAACATGAAAGACTGGAGGTATTTTACTTCCTTGAGGAGCTCTAGGTTATATGTCGTGCTACTACTTATATGAAAAACTTGGTAATGAACGTAGTATTTAGGTGCAATATTATAATCCTTATTTTTTTGTTCTAGGTATAATTGCTTGTATGGCTATAACAATACAAAAACAAACTCTCGCACTTCAAAATGTATCTCATTACGATGTTGATCAATTTGTTGTTTCATGTGGTTTTGTGCCATTTCCAAATTATCTCTAAGGATAGAGAGTACCTTGTGTTACTACTTGAATGTCATCTTGGATTTATCACACCGTAGGTTTTACCTTTAAGCTAGAGATAAGTGATGGAGGATGGTACCCATATAGTGCGAGAAATGGAGACACATTGGATGAAGTATTAAATGAAGTATTATACCACCATTATTAAAATGGAAAATATTACACCCATAGCTCTTATTTATCCAAAGCAAAACGTTGAATATACCCCTTTAAAAATTTATTTACCACCTCCATTTACCCATTTGATTGGGAATGATAAGATGAACTATGGGCCAATTGGGTACTCAAACAAGAGAACAAAATAGTCTAAACATTTCTTGTAAATATCAAATCATGATCACTTACTATAATTTTGGGTGTGTTATGGAGCTTTTGCACTATGTCCATAAATGATATTGAAACTATACTAGCTATGAAAAGATGGTATAGGGCACAAAAATGGGTATACTTGGTAAGTTTATCCACTATGACCATGATGACACCTTTCCTTCTGATTTAGGTGATCCTATGATGAAATCCATAAATGCCTCTTCCCATATCTCACTAGGAAAAGACAAGGGTTGTAGGAGACCCAATGTCTTAATAGTCTCTCCTTATTACATTATTAAACCAAACATTATGCCAATTTTTTTAACATCTCCTTTTAATCCCTCCCAAATGAAATCTTGTTTAACTCTATGATAAGTTTTTAAGAACCTAGAATGGCTGCCTAGTGGAGAAGAATGAAGCTCTGAAATAACATGGTGTTTAAGTGTATAGTTCTTACACAAATATAACTTGTCCTTATATCACAATGTAACATCCTTCCACTTAATTTTTTCAGATATGTTTGGACTCTTCTATATATTTTTAATGATAGAGTGGGTCTCTATATATTTATGCCATTCTTCCCTTATTTGATCTACCCAATCTTCCTTTAGAATAGAGATGGCACATAATAATGCTTCTATCGACTCATCCCTCTTAGATAGTACATCAACAACCATATTTCCTTCCCTTTCTCAAAAATAATCTCAAATTCATAACCAAACATCTTTGTAACCCATTTTGTTGATCTTATGAAGATAGTCATTTCTCCAAGAATTATTTCAAAATATCATGATTAGTTTTTAGAATAGAGTGTCTACCCGTCAAGTAGAGTCTCCATTATTTGAATGCATGCAAGATTTCTGTCGAGTTCCTTCTCATAAGCTGGGCTTCAAAATTCCTTCCTTTTAGTTATCGTCTCTCAAATGCTATGGGATTTCCTTATTGCACAAGTACTTCCCCAATCCCATTTCTTGAAGCATCACATTAAAGTATGAAGGTCTTGGAGAAATACGAGGTTGGTAACACTAGGGTAGTGCACATCACCTCCTTCAATTTTTCAAATTCCATAGAAAATTCCTCATTATAATGAAAGGAGTATTTTTAATAATGATGTGAGTGGTGCTACTATACTCCCATAGTTTGTTAAAAATATTTGATAGTAACTTGCAATCCCTAAGAAATCCCTAAATGCTTTAGGGTTATGGGAACTTCCCATTCCACCATATGTTTGACCTATCGAGGTTCCACCTTAACACCTTCATGAGATAAAATATGGACACAATATTCCACTTCCATTATGACTAAAATAACTTCAAAGGATTGACATATAGTTGTTATTTTTCTAGGAATCAAAGAATATATTTATATGATGTAAATGTTGCTCCCATAATTTGTTGAGATTAAGATATCACCGACAAAATACCAAGACAAACTTCCGTAGGAATGGTCAAAATAAATAATTCATCAAATTCTAAAATGTGGTTGGTGACTTAGTAATACCAAAATGCACCACTATAAATTCATAATTCCCTTGAAGATTTTTGAAAGTTTCCTTATGAATATGCTCTTCCTTTAATCTAATTTGGTGATACTCAGAATGAAGATCTAGTTTTGTAAAATAAATTACACCATGCAACTCATTTAACAAATCATCAATGACAGGAATAGGAAAACTATCTTTGATAGTGTACTTGTTAATTTCTCTATATATTCGGATACATGCGCCTCCTTCCATCCTTTCAATGCACCATCACCACTAGAAAAGAATACACACTCTGACTATGAGGAATAATACTCATTTCCAACATTTCCGTAACCATCTTCTCAATCTCACTCTTTTGCACATATGGGTATCTATAAGGCCTAATGTTGGGGGGTTGGATTCCTGGGATGAATTAAATAAAATCATCATGATCTCTTTCAGGAGGCAATCCTCTAGGATCCTTGAATACAACTGCATGTTAATCAATAACCTTCTAAAGATCAGGATGTACTATAGTAATTGGTGGTTGAACTTCCATAGAGAACAATCATGATATGAATCCTTCAACCCCCCGTTTAAGAATCTTCTCGCATTTGGTATCTCAGTAGACACAAAATCATGCACTTTACGCATTATTTAGCCTAGTCTTATACTACTATTTAGAGGGTTCTCAAGTGAAGAAAGTACTAATTAATCCCACCTTTTGGCCATCTTATTTTTATATTTTATTTTGTCATTCCCACATATTTTCCTACACATATCCACTTATTTCACAATTGTCCCATCATTTTAGCCTAAACCAAGGTGCCTAGGCCTATATTAGGTACCCCGAGGTGCATTGGCCCCCTTGGGGCACCCCGATCTATGTTCTAATTTCTCACTTCTTTTTGGGGTCTTTCTAGCCGTTTTTCATTCATATATATTTCCTAGTCACCAATGTCGGGGTTAATTACAAAATTAAAGCAAGAGAACCCTATAAATATAAAGTTATGAGACCATAATGAGGGTCCTAGCATCACATACTACTATCACTCCATCTAGATTTGCATCCATTGCATCACTTGCATCCACATAGTGTCATGCATCAAGGATAGGAGATTTGCATCAACAAACTCAATATAAGGGGAGGATTCTATTCTATTTCACACACACATGATATTACATTTCTACAGCTTATTATTTCTCACTACTTCTCAAAGTATGATCATCATGTCATAAGAGACCTTAGGGCACGACATGCACACACACACCAGAACTACATTTGGGTCTAAAATGTAGTACATCACTCAGTTTAGTAAGCCCACTATTTTTGCGGGTAAGGTTTGTCCAACACACTCATTTTACATATTTTATATTTAAAGTTTTGATACTTCTTTATCTCTTGTAGGGAATTCCTTCATATTGCATTATTTCACACACTCAATAGCAACTTGGTAGATCTAGTACAATATAGATACAATATTCTAGATCATCTTATAAACTGATAAA
Organism: Taxus wallichiana var. yunnanensis; assembly: GCA_018340775.1. Taxonomy (NCBI): domain Eukaryota; kingdom Viridiplantae; phylum Streptophyta; class Pinopsida; order Cupressales; family Taxaceae; genus Taxus; species Taxus wallichiana. The sequence goes on from CM031239.1 coordinate 536,547,796, forward strand.
AACTAGACTCCAAGCTTTTATAGAAACTAGGGATCCTATTCTATAGACCAAGGCACCCTGGGGTGCACCAAGAGCTTTCATTTACCTCGGTCTACTAAGATCCTCCAGATCTCGGCCTTATCGAGACTCATGAGTGATGAATCCTACTTTTGGATTTTACTATTAGACTGCAAAGAACTCGTAATAGTATTATGCAATCAATTAAGTCATTCTTCCTTACATATTTTCATATTAGGGTTTGATTTCATTTAGTATAATTATTTAGAATCATTTTCATATTGTCTTAGCATAGTTTACAATTTTTTAGTCCTATATTAGATTAACTAGTTGTTATACTTCCCATAGTATTAGTATTATTTTTAGTTAATTAGTATTAGAGTAACCAAACAAGTTTGAGTCCCGACACGGTGGCTATTCCAAAATTGTATTGTTCACTCGAGGCTCATATAGGGTTGTGCATGGTCTCACTATATGGGCACAAATCTATCCTAGAGTCCAACCTATAGAGTGTGGTGGGATGTTATGATATTGGTGTGAAAATTCACTAATACCTCAATGTTTTGGTGTAATGTTTCATTACATGGTTGTTCCTTAATAGTGTGTTCGTTAGGCATAACACTTGTCAAGGTCTTGGTTTGAGTAACATCTGTAACCACATTCTTGTTTCTTTTATTTGTCCAAACCCCAACCACCAATCACCCTTCTTCTTATTGGGGTGTGGCGTAATCAATTGCTTCTTTGGGATTGGGATTTATGCGCTACACATACATTAGGTAATCCTTTATTTTTTGATTTCATTAATTAATATTTACACATACATACATTAGGTATTGAAAGATAGTATTTCACCGATTAATATAAAGCACCCTCTATGAATAACAAGATTTTACCATTTGGGTATACATAAATTCTTTGAGTTTTAGGGATGGATCAAATTCCACGAAACTCACCTTTGGGGTCTAACAATGTAGAATTTTTTAGGATCCATACAGAAAATTGTTCTAATGGAAGACATAATATAGTGCAAAAATGCAAGTGTAGAATCAGTAACCCAAGAAAATCAATCCAATATGGGACTTTGAGTGTCATGTAGTCAAACGATACAAAGTCCCAAGTCAATGGGGATAAAACCAACAAGGAATTATGGACATTCCAAGTGGTTTATCTATTGAGAATGGTGAGGGCATGCGAAGGATTAGTAAAATTAAACATGAAGAATCCTTTTGTCATTTTTTCACAAATTCTAGCTTAATACCATGGGCAACCCATGCGAGTTAATCCATGTATTAAGAATATTTTCATACGAGATACAACCCACAAAGTATCCTATTAAGAAAAAATTCTCAATCTATTGACATGTAACATTAAAATCAGAAATAGGAAGAACAACATTAAGGGGAATCATTACCTCATGAAACACCTTTGGGTAAAACTTTGTGGGTGCTTGAAGTGACACTATTGTTCATAACTCCACCGATCTAGTCATAGAATCAAGAGATGAAGTATTAGGGAGGGAGACATTTAATAGGCCTCCTACCTAAAGGGTGAGGACCCCAAGAAAGGGTAGTAAATCTTATATCTTGTTGTGTCTAGAAGGTGCGTAGAATGACACGCACTAGTTCACAATCAAAAACCTCGTATTCACCTATAAACAAACATATATTAATTTCCTAACACATTATTTTGTTGTAACCATAAACCAGAGGATAAGGGATCACCCTCTCATTTGTCATCTTGAAATAAATATAGGTGTTGATACTTTGAATGCATCTAAGAAGTAAGAGGGTTATATTATTGTTTAGAAAATCCTATAAAAATACACAATATCTAATTCGGGATGTTCCTTTTATGTTGTAAAAATTTAGTAGTTTTTCAAGAAAATTTAATATAATGGTTTTCAGATTATCTTCATCCCACAAATTCGAACAATGCAAGTTATACCTACTCAAAAGGATTATTTTGAGTGTTGGATCTTCAATAATGGCTCATCTAACCTTTAGGTGTTTTTAAATCTGTCACACAATAATGAGGAATCCATGAGGGAAATCAATGGGGAAAAGTCCACTTCATATCATAAGTGATTCTCTTCATTCAAAATTAAAAAATATCTTAGATAACCAATTTGAAGCACCGAGAAGATAACAAAGTGTCCAAGAATAATTACACATAGAGGATTCCTCCTTAGGAAATGTATCTCATGTAATGTGTACGACCTTACACAATAATCATGAAAATTATTTATTAAGTTAGTATATATATGAATTTGAGACTTAAATTTTATTTTCCTTCAAAAAGAGGAGGATTTTTGGTTTCTTGTACAAGTTCCATTAAAGAAATAATTTATTACATTATACAATTCACCACCTCACATGAGGATAGAAGTAGAAGTGCAATTATTTTTATTTCCCCTAGTTTGTTGCTTTAGTGATTTATTTTGGGGGAGGATATAATGCACCATTTCATGTGGGTTAAGCTTGACATTAGTTGATGAACGTTGGTGTCGCACTCCACTTTGAGTTACCGTGATAAAAAAATTTTATGTCATAATAATTATATTTTTTAAAAATTGAATTATATTTATTTCTCTTAACAATTCATTATGAGATCTCAATGATTAGTTTTTAATCATGTTTACTAGTTGATGTGGATTATTATGCATTTGATTATAATTTATAGTTTTTATAGTTATATACATTTTTATCTCAAACTAGCTACATGTTCATGGTTTGATTCAGATCTAAGAGAGGACTCATTATTGAAACTTGGATACCAAGAAGGAGGGAATCATCAAAGATAAGGTGGAATATCAAGGTAGACCATTTTAGAAGGATTCAAAAAATTCATGCACTCATGAGGCATTATGTATTGGGTAATGTTGTTGACTATATGAGCATCATTGTTCATTTCATTATTGATATGTTTTTTTATGCTTCGTTTATTGGGTTTGTTATATTTTCCAACCTTGTGTATATAGGTTCATGATGCATTAGAGTACAAGTAGATACACTCTCTACTTGGGTTATGTTGAGTGACATAAGCCACTCTTGATAACCCTAATAGAGAGTACCACTTGTCATGCTATCATGACCCACACTTCATAAATAGAAATTATTGACTATAGTTTTAGTCATTTGTTGACTAAAAACCTAGAATTATACATAGTCCTAGACATTCTTGTGCACTAACTACATTTGGGATCATAACATATTGAATCTAAAATTAAATATCGATGACCTTCAAAGTATTATTGATTATCCATTATCGAACTTAACAACATATGAACCCCCATCGCTTAGAAAATATAACTTATGGATTGACATTATAATCCATGCCATTATATATACATTAGGCATTTATATTACCTAGAAGTGAGGACTATTAAACACCTACCTAGGTGGTGGAAAACTTGTAGTTGATAGTCTAAGGATATTACAAAACTCTTTTTGTTTACTTAGGTAATCATTACAAATGGTTCACATTCATAATGAAAAGGTTATATTTCATTTTTTTACAACTTTGAGTTGCAAATAAAAGGAAACCCTATCATGAGTAGTATTTATTTGTAAACCCTAAATTAGGATATGGTTTTTCTAAAAAGGATGATTATAGGAATAAATTATGGAAAAGCTTATGGGACTATGATTAATGAATTTATTATTTAGAAGGAACTAATAGAAAGAGGTATATGGTGTTTTGATTTTGTTTTAGTTAGAGATTTTTTCAACCACATATTCTACTTTGAGTGAAAATTTAATTGTCATCATCACTTTAAATGTGATATTTTTGATGAAGAGAAGTAATGAGAAAAATTATAGGCATTTGAGTTTGTTTAGAATATTGTGGTTTTATATTTATATGGATCAAAAGAAGGATCCAAGGCATGGTAGAACAAGAACCAAAAAGAGTTCAATGAAGATTGAAATATATTTTGGAAGGGATTAAATATTTTTGAGTTATACCCTTGGGGTAGGGCATCCAAATTTAGTAAAAAAACCACTTTTATTTCTTAACAACAATGTTCCTTGTGTTGGACCTTTATCATTATATTGAATGTTGTCATTGATGTCAAGCGAAATTGATCGAAAAAAAGAGAGGTGAAAAGTGTTGTGTAGATGTCTCAAGGTAAACCATGTATGAAAAAGGTGTTAAAAAGTTTGCAACAAGCTTTAGGAAGTAGTTCAAGAAATACTCTACAAGATATATGTGAAGGTTTATTGGTAGTGTCCGCTCTCGAGATAAATCCCAAGTGATTGCATAATGATTGCATGCAAAGGATTTTTGAGGATGGTTCTAGGGGACTTAATCAATTTTTGTGAAATCCACAGACATAAGAAGGAAGTTTTCAAAGTCTAGAGGAGGTTACAAAGGTTTAGTGGAAGCCGTAGGAAAAATAACAAAGCCACGGAAAAAGAAGAAAGCCGCATGATACTAGAGATAGTACGGAGAACTAGAAAATCCATAGGAAAAAGAACAAACCGCGAGTAAAGAAGAAAAGCCATGGTAGACCAGAAAAACTATGGGTAAAGGACTAAATCTATGAAATACTATAAAATTTTCCATAAAAGGAGAAAATCTGCAAATCAACGTACAAAGAAAAGTGGAGTGCGGATAAGTGATATAACAGATGAACCTTGTCTATATGGAACAAGTCTGATTTATTCGATTAATGAAGGAAATGGATAAATGTTTTGAAAAGGATCAAAAGGCAATATACTATGGAATGTGTAACTTGTGCTTCATGAAAACATCATACCCGATCTGAAATATCTCAAGCTCGAGATGTTAGAATTTAATTCTCTTTGACTTCGTGGAAAAATGATTACATCCTCTATATCATGAAATATAAATTCCTAATTTTAGGCATTGTTAAATATCAGAGAGGAAATGTGGATCATTCTTTTGATCAGTTGAAAATCTTAGAATGATGAGAAATCTATTTTTAGAAATTGTCTCATAAATGGCTCTGAATTAACGTGTTGAATATTTAATGCACTTAGAAAAAATACAAGTCAATATTTAAAGCCAAATATAGAGAAAGTGAATCCAGAGTTAGTGGCATTCATTTAATAGACAAAATTCATAAATGTATATAGGAGTGATAGAGTGCACAACATGCCAAGGAAGTGATGGAGAGTTTTTATTGTCTATAAAAGAAAAACTCCATGAAAATATGGGTATTGCTCAAGTGAGAAATATACAAACAGAGGAAGAGAAATAGACAAATGAGAGCTAACAAATAAAGTGTTGAAGATCACATCAAATGAGAAGAGCATTAGTGTGGTTTATCTATTGAACAAGAGAGTCTAACTCGAAATGCAAAGAAATTGATTGAGCAAAGAAATAAGATAGTCAAATAAAGTTCAAAAGACATAGACAAAGAGACAAAGAATGTTGAATGTGAGAGCAAAAAAATTATAGACAAATAAATAAAAGTGATCATAATCCATTGTGTAAGAAATATCGATTCTAAGTGATTGATTCATTTGTAATATCATATTTCTAAGTGGGTGCTTAGATTATAGGGGTGGGTGCTCCTTGCAAGTTGGAGCTTGCTAAAATCTATTGAGTGGGTGCTTGGAGAATCTGAAGTGGGTGCTTCATAGGTTGAGTGGGTGCTCAACCGAAACCAAGATATTGTATGCTTTGGAATTGGTGTTCCTAATAAATCCTTAGTTTCAAAGTTGGTTTTTTCCCAAAAGGATTTACCACTATAAATTCTATGTTCAGTGTTATTTTTGTCTGAAATATATTTGTTTAAATGATCATGGTATATTGTTTCATGTTATTAAAGAATTCGGATTAGTATTGTTTTAAAATTTGTAATCTACACTAATTCACCCCCACCTCTTAGTGCTTTTGATATCTAACAATTGGTATCAAAGTGATTCCTTCAGTGGAAGCTTAACATCTTCAAAGAGATCCTTTTTCACAAACATGATATAAAATCAAGCACACAATGGATTATCATTATCTAGATCACCTCTCTTCACTAGAAACATTTATGCATTATGGAGAATAATAATGAAGACATATCTCATGTCAATTGGCTTTGATGTATGGGAATGTGTTTATAAAGGATATAATCCTCTAGCCATGCCAATCAATTTTACAATAGAAAAGGTAGAATACGAATGCAACTCAAGATCTATAAACACTCTTTTATGTGGACTGACTGAAACTTAATTTGTAAAGACAATGCATTATAGCACCACCATGGAAATTTAGACTAAGCTTTAGGGTATTTATGAAGGAGATAACAAAGTCAAGTTAGCCAAATTGTATACCTATAGATGTCAATTTGAGAATATAAAGATGAAATACGATGAGCGTATAATAGCCTATATGTAGAGAGTAGATGAAGTAATCAATATGATCAGAGGCCTAGGTGAGAAGCTAGAAGAATCTGTTATAGTTCAAAATATCCTAATATCTCGACTGCCAAGTATGATGTAAAGGTTTTAGTTGTGGAAGAAGCCAAAGACATGAAGACTCTAACAATGGATGAACTACAAAGCATCTTATCAGCATATGAGATGAGGATAATAGGGTCTAAGTATACCAAGAAAGAAGTATCATTAGCCCAAGAAATAAATTCAATCCAAAAAAGAAAAAAAAAGGATATAATTTGGAGGATGAAGTAGATGATGAGAAGATTGAAGCAATGTTCGTAAGAATACTAAGAAGAGGCTTAGGTAAGTATAAAGGAAAAATTCCATTCAAATGTTTTGAATGTGGACAAATAGGCCATTTTGCTGCTAAATGTCCAAACAAAAATAAATAAAATTAGTCTAAACATGATGAATAAATTCACAAACACAAGCAAAAGATGAACTTCAAGAAGAAAGAAACAAGAGTAAATTCTTTAAGAACAAAGGGAATTTATACTCAAAAGAAGAGTCAAGTGAATCTGATTCAAACAACCTAGGAAGCTCTGAAAATGAGGAAAATGAAACTCATTCTGAATGTTTGTTTATGGCCATGGATGTCTTTGAAGAATGTAACTCAAAAGGAAAGAGTACAGATTAATTATGAATACTTTGATGAAGAAGAAGAAAATGTAAATTTGGAAGAAAAACGTGTTTGTTCTCTTGAAGAATTGAAATTATGTAGGATAAAGAATCAAAATATGAGACGCACATTAAAATATTATGAAGAAAAAATTCACGTATTTGAGAAAAGAAAAATTTTAAAGGAAGAGGAAGAAACTAATGAGCTCAAAGAACTTGAAACTCAGCTGGAAAATATTTCCAAATCTTACAAATCAAAGGAGGATGAATGCATAAATCTGAACTTAGAATTAGAGTGATCGACGGGCGAGATGGAACCTGATGCACCTATAATTTACTATTAATAAGCCAGTGTGTTGGCACATCACTCATCCCGATCTCGAGTGCTCACCCAAAGCACACAAAGGCATCAAGTCCCTCTTTAGAGTTGTATAAAATTTTAGTGTGATGATGTATATAGATATCTAGATTCATTATCAATAGTAAACAACACATAGTGCATAAACCAGATCTAACTCTTAGAATAGATATAGAATGAACTAAACAATAAATATAATAAGACATACCATACAAGAACCATATTTAGTCATGTTCAACACCATTATCTAGCTAATATGAACCATTTTATTTAGTATTGTAAAACACAAAAGCTTCTTACTTTACATTAGTATCTCCACGAGTCATGCACGTGATGAAATCAACAACATAACTCTACCATATTTTCCCCTCTTTTTACCCATGTAAATAAATACATATAGATAGGGGTGGGAACATTCCCTTCACCACCCATACACTTCTCAAAATAGGTCACATGATAAATAATATCCATGTACCTTTACAATAGGATACACAACATGCAAGTTCTCTAACAATAGAATTCTTATAGTTAAATCTAAGTAGAAATCCTATTATTAGCCTAAACTATGCATGATGCTCATTTGTCACTTGTTCCCAAAATATCATTGCATGGACCACAAGTCTTCATGTCTCGTGTTCTCAGCATGCTAACTCCAAAAATAACCCTTATCCAAAAAATGACTAAGTCATGATCCTGGGCGCTCCAATCCTATCATAGCATCGCGTGCTCTTCCAACACCCTACATTTGCACACCCAATACTTAGGCCATTTTCTTCTGCTCAATATTACTCCACACTAGAGTACATTTTCATCCCAACAATGGGTAATAACCTTGTCACTCTAAATAATATAGGATAAATGAAAAGAAAGAATCAAGGATTAAAGAATATGGTGAGCCATTTTATTGTGTACCCTTATCATCTTATGAGAGAATGACCTTTGGATATTCACTTTGTTTTTCTCCCTCAAACTCATACCAGTTCTTAAGTTCTACATTGGTCTTGTTAGGGATGTCCACAACAATGTCATCTAACTCATCCATACTCATGCTTCTGCCTTAACTTTTCAAAATTCTAAGTATGTTGGGCATACCTAAGATCATCCCTTCTATGACATCCACCTTCGTCAAAATGAGCTTGTTAGAATTTGAGGATTCTAATAAATACATATTTAATCAACTTATATATTATAGGTGGATGTCGCAATGAGCTTGACATCCAACTTACATTTTTATTCTTATTATAATGTAACCCATAATTGATTGTTCCTTTCAAATATCTAAAAATTCTTTTTGTAAGATTCCAATGATCTCTAAAAAGGTTCTGCATAAACCTTGAAATAATTTCTTTTGTATAGAAAATATTTGATCTAGTTATAGTTAGATAAATTAAACTATCAACGAACAACGTATATAAAATAGGATCAACCTTTTTCATATGTAAATTTATGATCAATATTTATTCCAACTTCCATTGAATTAGAAAATAGTTTACAATCAATCATAAGAAAAATTTCAATACAACGATTTGCATATTGTGTTTTGAAAAATGACAATAAAATGAAATACAATCATATAAATAACATGATGTGAGAGACATAACTCATTCATTTCAAAGTACTACTTTAAGTTCTCTTTAATCCTATGAGTTAAATTACAATTTTCAGACATAAGAAAATCATCAACATATATACATATAATGATAATATGTGAGCCTTATTGCTTAATGAATATATCATTGTTAGAAGAAGAATTAATAAAACCTAACAGTTTAAAAAAGAAACAATTTTTGCATACAAAGCTCTAAGAGCTTGTTTTAAACCATACAAGGTTTTCTCAACTCACAAACATAGTTTCCTTTACCATTTTCTTCAAGTCCTTTAGGTTGAAACATGTAAAGTTCTTCTTTTAAATCGTAATTCAAAAATCATTTTTCTTATCCATTTGGTGGATTTACCACCTAAATTGAGCGGTAATTGCAAATAAAGCCCTAACGGTACTCATTTTAGCTACAGAAATGTCTCAACATAATCAATACCAAGTTTAGAGTGAAACCTCTAAAGAATAAGTCTAGCTTTATGTTTGTTAATACTACCATCTCCATTATATTTTACTCTGTATATCCACCTAGACCCTATAATACTTCACGACTCAAGTTCGTACAAGGTAACTAATGCATGGTACATATAATGGCTCCTAGTCATTTTCCTAAGGTTAATAGGATTTGAGTTTTCTAACATAGATTGAGCCTAAATTAATTTCTTATCTAGGAAGATAAGAGTTTTAGAAACATCTATAGCATCAAAACATCATCATGACTATCTACTAAATCAGAATCAAAACCATCATTTAAAAGAATTTAATGAAGTAACTTCAAGAGAAGAAGACAACACATATAAACCTATCACTAGACTATATCTATATATTTCATATAAGCTTCGATAATTAACATTTTCTAACCTTTTATGCCATAATTTTTAATTATTCAAACTTTGAGATATAAAACAAGATGCATAAGAGAAATCATAAAAAATATATAGATCATTTCTTTGAATTCCTTCAACTATTATACTCTCATTACTATCCTTGATATACCAAGTATCTTTCATGCATGGATTCTAGTTGTGTCCATACCTCTTTCGGATGTTCGATATTACCAATGTGTAGAAGGTACTCATTGTTCACATTACATAGAAAGAGCATCTTACATTTAGATTCTTACAAGAATGCATTCATGTTATCTATAGTTACTTGATGACCGGTGGGAGAAACCTCGGATCTGAAACAATTGTTCGAGTTTCCTCACCATAAATTCTATTTTGACCCAAATGTTGTAGTTAGTTTCATTCAGGATCTGAGTTTTGTCAAGACAGAAATAGTTGGACGTCATTGTTTTCCTAAACCTATAAAACACACCCCATTATAATATACAATGTACCATAGAGTTAGATACATATTTATCGATAAAAATAATACTTTTAATAGAATTAGATCTAAATTTTACTAGATCTAAAGAAACTATTTGATCATAACTAATTTTGTCATTACAATGCATACTAATTAACCTCCCATGATCAAAATAATAACCCGCATTATAAAGGGCTCTGCATTATACTCCGGATTTCTATAAAAAATATTTCCGACCATAAAGAAGTGAAGAAGAGACCCTTAAGAATGCATAACAACTTCAAATTTCTGAAAAAAATAATGTAAACAAAAATCCAGTCAACTTAAATTTGATGTCTAAATGACCATCATAATGGCTTATTTTTTGGTCTATCATGACAATCATTTGACCGTCAATTTTAACATAGTTAAAGTTTCTTAGAACCTATGGGCTTAAATTTGACATCTAAATGACCGTCATATTGTCTTATGTAGTGTCTACTATGATGGTCATTAGACCGTCAAATTTAATGAAGTCAAAACTTGTGTATTTCAGAATGTGAAATTCTAGAATTTCTTCTTCTATATAATATTAGGGAGGTTATATTTTAACACATTATAATAACCTATTATAATTTATAATGTAAAAATATATACACTTTTTATAAAAAAATGTATATAATTTATAGAATGAAAATAAAAAACAACATATAGTTCATAAAAATTATAAACTATAGTATATTGTTTTTATATTAAAAACACATAACCCTTATTAAAGGGGTTTAAAGGATATAGACCAGGTTAAAAGAATTTTACCAAGTGCAAGTAGATTTATGAGAATATACATTAACCTACATATTTTATAGAGGGGACAAGTAATTTCACCCAACCAATGAAATAAATTGAAATCCCTATTTTCATGAACCTTGTCTTCTCCCTTCATTTACTCTTAATTTTACCCCTCACACATTTAAAAGTACGAAAATATTATAAAATATTTTATATAATTCTTGTAAGCTAAAAACTTTAAAACTTTTATGTGGCTATAACTACCAATATTTTAATAAATATTTACCACACTTCATGTGGGCCACCAATAAACTAGCTCTTTTTTTAATTCTCCATTTATACTTGAGAGTTTCACATTTATACGAGATATTATCTCATTTTATTCTCCACTCCCACTCTTATATAAAAACATTTAAATAGGTGTATTTATATAGTTTTTATAAACTATAAGATCTAAATGAATGGGGCCGCCCCTTACATGGATAATATAAATGGTTAGGAACACATGTTAGATTTATATTTTAAGCGATTTAAAATAACCATATATATAAAATATGATTCAAACTTAAGTTTTTTTAAAAAAATTTATATATGCCTAGATTTATAAGTTAAGTTTAAATATGATTTAAACTTAGGCTTAGAATATAGTTTGTTGACTCTTCATGCAATTCTATGTAATTTTAATATGGTTTAAGGCTTTTAATATATAGTTTGTTTTTCAAAACTATATAAATTTTAATATGATGTTTCTATAAATGTTATTTTATATTTTATATATTTTTATTTAAAAATACTAATATAGTTTTCAAATTATATAGGATATAGTTATAGAGTTTCTAAAATATAGTTTTTCAAATCAAATCCTTTTAGAGGGAACCAAAGAACACGGGTATGAATTTACCTTCTAAATTATTTAACTGCAAAACATTTGAAATTATAGAAAACATGAAAATTATTTTATATAGTAATAAATCTTTTCTTTTTCGTATGTGACTTTCACGCAGTAAATATTTGAAGCCCTTTCACAGTGCACATATCAATCTCCAAACAAACATTAATTCCATATAATTTACAAAATGTAAATGAAATGTTTTTACCGAGATTTTAATTGCACAAATGTAATACCAAAATAAATTGGGAAAAAAATAAGGGGATCGAATACTTTTAAATACCGTTTCCGGTTAGTTGAAAAAACCCATATAAATTAAATAAATAAAATACAAAACATTTGATCTTAATTTATTTAATTTACCTCACTTTGTTACCATGTTAGAATTTGAGGATTATAATAAATACTGATTTAATCAACTTACATATTACATAATGTTACAATAAATATTTAAATAAAGATTACATCATAACATAAGTAAATAAAGAAATACTTACAGGAAATAAATAACACAGGTGACACAATATTTATAGTGGAAAACCCCAATAGGGTAAAAACCACTTTAAAAATAACCTTTTACTTCAGAGAACTTATTTTACATCCAATAAGATCATCTCCTCCTTTTGAAACACTATTTACCAAAGGTAAAATCAAATCACTTGATTTGCACACCTTTGATATATTTTCTAAATATATCAAATGAGAACCTAAAGTCCTTTTTTATATAAGGTGATCTGGTATGTCTTCCGACCCACCTTTTCAACCTAAAATGGTTAACACATACACCTAGGTTTATAATATTTAATATTAGAAATATAATCATTTCATGATATTAAATATTTAACCTACAATATATACCTAGGTTAGCATATTTAATAATAGAAATATAAATATTTCATATTATTAAATATTAACCTATATATTAGTGATGGACCCATATACATTAAGGGTTTTCGGACCACTTAATCATTATGTTCCAATGAGCTTTCGATGTCCTTGATCCAATCCATATGTTATTTCCTCACAACATCTAGTGTGTCATACTTTGTTAGGGTAACTCATTCATGCACCCAAGTGTTTCATCTTTTTCCACCTATAGAAATTCATTCTCCTCTTCCTTTATCCTTACGGATTAAGTTATCAGGCATTGTACACATGGCCAATACTGTATTTGCTCTCTTCAATTTATCTTTTAAGGCTTATAAAACTTCCTCGTAGATGGATATTTTTCTTGCAATTAAATCCCTGGACTTGATGCTTCTTCCACAACACCCCTTTTCTTAGGGAGGCGTATTGTTCCTTCCTCTAGAAGTAGGAAAATTATTGTGTTCATATAGTGTAACTCAAAATTGAAGTCCTAAGGCAACTTCTCCTAAAAATCGATTCTCTTCTACAAAATATCATCTGCAATCTACTCTGCCATATTTTTAATATTTTGGGTTTCTGTTACTACATTTTCTCACTCGTGAGTGAGGCACTTGATCTCTTTGGCATTATCTTCCTTATCTTCTAATAGTTCCTGTATTCTTTCCTCCTTATCAATATTTCGGTTTCTACTTGTTAACACTTTGACCAATGCATTACCCACATGTTCATCTAAAAATTGTGTTGGCTTAATAGTCATATGGCATGTGTAAGGCGCCTTCTTCATCTTCTTTGAACTACACACCTCCTTGTAGACATCAAAATCAGGCTCATCCATGTGAGTATGCATACTCTAGGATAGTTGTTTGCGAGTGTGCATGTTTTCCATTTATGGGTCCATCCAATCCCAGCCATATAACTACTTATTTGGAAGATTACTCTAAAATTGGGTGTGAATAATTTTGGAAGGGTCATCCATACTGCCTAATTTTGAGTACCTACTGTATCTTCCCCATCATGCCCACCTATATGCTTACCAACATCCTCATGAGCAGAAACGCCCTCATCCACCAAGATTTATGCAACATACTCAAAAATGTTGTAGTATGTTTTGTTGATAATTTTGTGTGCTATATGCAACAAACACATATTCACCTCGTTTCATCGTTCGTGGCACTCACTTTCTCCTGTTAAATGTGCTACAACTCTGGTGGCCATTTCTATAATATTGGTGACTTTGAAGGATCGACCCCCCTTCTTATACTGATGTAGTGCTACTATGGCATCAATTCCCTCATCATCTGATAGGTCTCCAACAATCTCTTAGCCTAAGTTGCACAACCCTGTCACCTTCCCTATTATGTTGGTAGTGATCCTTATACTCCTTCCGCAAAGTAGAAAAATTCTTCATGGACGCATGACATGATCCATTGGTACAACTGTTTGGGATTCCCAAAATAAGGAAACTCCATAATTTACATGACCCCCATGTTTTCAAGTAATTTCTTCACAGAGTCGTCCAAGACCCTAGTGTCGTCTGCCAATCACCGATTTGTCCTCCTATAAACTTCTACTGTGACATCCTTCAAGAATTTCTCAGTGTGGTGGTTGATCTCTAAAACCCTACACTGTGTAATATTTTTTGTCTAAGGCCACCCCTCAATAAATTCTTCTGGATATAACATCTCAACCAACCACTCCTCTGCTAGGTCATCAACCTCCTTTGCTACAATAAGAGCCCTCTATGGTGCCATTGCTCCTCTCAATTCTGCGAGTGTGAAATGAAAACCCTAGCTACCATACAAATGAAACCTAAGTCACCCTCCTATCACATGCATGCACCACCACTTGAATCATTTTTCCGTACATGGATTCTCAACACCATACTAAAACATGATAGGTTTACTCACTTTGTAGAGTGCTCATCATCTCTAGATCTTCTTCTCCCTTCTCAATTTACTTCGAACTTGCAAGGTAACAAATGTCATTGCAAACTCCAGATTTAAACCAAATTTCAAAAATTCCCTTCATTAATTTCTCCACCTACCACCTTACACAAGTATTAATTCCTATTGAATGTATGTCATGTCTCCTTATCCTACGCTTTAATCTCTCGTGCTCAATCATAAATTCCTTGCACACCACTACTTATTTATCCCAGATCTTTTCTACCCACACTTCCTTATGCTGAATTAATTATACAATTTTACCCAAACATACGTAGTCTCAAATGCTACAGCCTTCTTGAGTTATAGTGAGCACTCACCACCTTACACGTGGTATTTAACTTTGAGAAATCCTCTTGAATTTTTCATCACTTTTAAAAACTCATTCCCTTTATGGAAATCCTTGAGTGTATTTCTTTTCTTTATCGACTAACCTTCTTTTATCTACCCCACACTAAGGGTATATTGTAGACCTATGTGCATAAAATCACTTGAGGTAATAATCATCTTTTGGTGTGCAAATGTGCTTATTACACATAACATAGAAATAAATTGATAAAGCAAAGCATAGCGATGAGGAAGGAAAAACATTAAAGGAAATACAATAAGGTAAATCTAATCTAAATGGAAATGCCACCTTATTACAAACACCAAGAAGGCTTATTTATGGTAGGGATTTCAGCCTACTCTGTTGAAGTAACCAAGTAATCGTGTTCCATCAAACACCTCTAATTGGTAAGTGCTTGGTCCAAGTATGTGAGTGATAACATATGGTCCCAACCAATGCACCTTATGCTTACTTGGGTGGCACACAGAAAATTTTAATCATAAAGAAGTACCATCTACCCACCCTCAAGCTTCTTTTCATTGATGTGCTTGTCATGCAATGTCTTATGCCTGAATTTCTCTTACTTCTGAATCCAACGTGTTATGGTGTGCCTCTCATCCAATTGTATCAATTTGTCAATTCTTTCTTCTAATGCTTTCTCATCAGCTAGACCTCCTACGTGCACAATACATAAATAAGGTAACATGAATTCCATGGGAAGAACTGATTCTACGCCATACACCAACTAAAAGGGTGTTGCCTTATTCAACCATTTGTAGGTTGTTTGATATGCCCAAAGTACAACAAAAACTTTATCATCCCAATCTGTCCTTCCAACATCAAAAATATTTGTTAAAGTTTGGCTCAATATCTTGTTGAAAGCCTCAAAGTAGTCCCATTTTCTTGAGGGTGATAAGGTGTTATCTTGTGGTGTGCAACCATAAATTCATCCAATAATATCCTGATTGTCACATTCAGGAAATGAGTGCCCCTATCACTTTTCAAACTCAAAGGACATCCATACTTGGTAAAAATTTTCCCACAAGAACCTTGCGTTGTTGTAGTCATTGTAAAATCCTTTGTAGGTGTTGCTTCCACCACCTTATAAGATAATCTACACAAGTGATGATGTAGCACAATCTAATTCTACACACTACTGGGGAAATAGGATCCATAAAGTCTATTACCCATTTTTCAAAAGGCTTTACACTAGTAATGGGCCTCAAAGGGATTTCATCTCTCTACCTAGGTTTTCTAAGGCGTTAACAGTGATCAAACACCTTACAATACTCATTGCAATCCTTGTACAAGGTTTCCCACCATAAAACCATGAGTAGAATCTTACGCATGGTTGCGTCACCTGAATAATGTCCACCTGTAATACTACCATGATCCTCCTCCATGATTTATGTGCGCTCATGCTCCAATACACAATGGTGCAATACTTCATCTCACCTAGTTTGTATAAGTCACCACTGATCAACATAAAAGGTGTGGCACAAATTATAAGTTGTTTCTTTTCTAAGGCTTTCATCCCTTCTAGCACCATACATGTGTGTAAAAAGAAAACAATGTCCTCTAATTCTGAGGGTGTGCAATTTAACTTGTATAATTGTGCATCTAACATTGTATCTTCAATACTGTGTGTCCTCTACTGATTGAATCCTTGATAAGTGGTCTATGCTAGAATTACTTTTACTTAGCTTTACCACAACTATAAAGTCAAACTCTTGGAATAATATAACCCATCGGCATATGTGCCCCTGTAAAATGAGCTTATTTACCAAGTATTTCAATGCCATGTGATCTATATAGAACAAAAAAGGTGTTTTTAGCAAGTATTGTCTAAACTTATGCAAAGATGTAGATCATTGACAAATCTTCATGCTTCGTAGTTGTATAATTATATTATGTAGGAATCAACTTTCTACTAGTAAAATATATAGGATGATCTATAATACCTTCTTTGAACTAAGCTAGAATTACACCAATGGCCATGCCAGAGGCATCAGATGTACGTGAAAGGGGAGATTCCATGAAGGAAAACATAAAATAGACGCCATAGTAAGCCTTTCCTTCAAAGCAATTCAAATATGCGTTTGTTGCAATTTACCCAAATAAAACTTCCTTTACCTTTTAATTACTGCTCCAAGGGCGTGAAAATCTTAGCATATCCTTTGATAAATTTTTTGTAATACCCTATGTGGCACAAGAATCCACATACCTCACTCTGATTGGTGGGTTCCTTCGAGCCTAAAATGAATGCAACCTTAGCCAAATCTAATAATAAACCCTCTTGGAGATGATATGCCCTAGTAGAGTTCTAAAACGTGTAACAAATGCACACTTCTTGATATTTACAAAGATGCTTAACTATCTGTACCTCTCAAACATTAACCACTAATTGTCACAATGATCCTTGATAAGCCCATAAATGGTCCAATCATCCAAGTATACCAATAAGAATTTGTGAATAAAATCCAGGAATGCTTGAACCACAATGCACAAAAATATTGCAGGAGCATTCTTCAATCTAAAGGGCATCACTATGTATGCAAAACTTCCCCATTCAGTGGTGAAATTCATATTCTCTTGATCCTCCTTATCAATTCTTACTTGATGATACCAGGAGAATCCATCTCGTAAAAGAGTAAATTTCCTACCCCGTAATGCTTTCCAATATTTCCTTAGTAAATGGTGTAGGAAAGGATCAATCACATATGTAGCATTCAACCTCTCATAGTCCACAAAAATCTTGATTATTTAATCTTTCTTTATCTTTGATCACCATAGGGCTGACCCACTCCGATTCTTCTATGGGCTCAATAATGTCGATTCCAACATCTGTCAATTTCTTCTTTAAATTTTACGTGTAGGTTAGGGTTCATCCTATAAGGTCTCTTCGTAACCATAAACACACCTTCCTTTAGCTTAATTTTCATCTCTCCCAAATATTCATGCACCCCTTTTAACTCATGGTATCCCCTAGGAAAAAGTCCTATAAATCACACAATAACTTAATTATCATCAATTATGGCATCCTTAGGTTCATTATTTGTGCTAATGTTAACTTTCTTCGTCTTCATAGGTTCATGGTAGGCATGTGATTTCTCATATGCACTTTCTAAGACCTCATGCATACCCTCTGAATGATCTATGTCCAACTATTCCACTTCTTCATCATCCACCATATAGACCATCTTTCCTTTCTCCTTCTCTAGGAAAGCACACTCAAGCAATTCGCATTTGTCTCATCTACTTCATCAAAATGTGCTTCTAGATATGACTCACCAAATAACTCCTAAATGAGTTCTTCAGCCTTTGCACTATCTCCCATAGTCAATCGATTCATAACCTATAATGCCTCTTTCACTAGAGGTTTAGTGGAGAAGTAGTCAAAAGTTTGGATCATTCCTGCAGTCAAGTCTTGTCAATTTCTAGTCTCCCTATGCAGCTCCACATAAACATACCAAACACGCGCATAACCTCACAAGGTGAAATAAATTTTTACACCCATAACGAAGGTGGTAAAGATTCCTACCCCTCTGTCAGAGTCTCTCACACTGTTGAACATGGTGCTTGAATAGGATTATTACCATGATATTCATAGATTTGAGTAGGTGCATTACTCCTAAAAAACTGGGCTGATAGATCAATTCTCACTTCTCTCCATTCTATGAGATTATCCCTATGAACCATCCACCAACATGTTGCTTTCCCACATAGGGTATACACTAACATATTCCTTCTGTCCACTTGATCCTTCCACTGTACTTCAATGTATCATAGGAATTCCTCATATTTTCCTTCACCGAGTGTACCATGGTACAGGTTATTTCCTAACCTCCTATTATAATGCGTATTTCTTACACATGTAGTCATGGTTCTTACTTCACACCCAACCATTTTTTAAGTGCCATGCAAAAAATTGTCACAGGAAATACTTGTAGTATCATTAATGGACTATGCATCATCCCAATGGAGGATTCCTTCTTTAGATGGCTCAAGCACTTCCATATCTCAAAGTGTGTGCAAACAAAATATTTTAAGGTGTTCTTCACTTAAGGGCTAAAAATAAGGTGGATATTTCCCATCTATCAAAGGTATAATAACTCATTATTCCTTATTCTTGAAACTGATATATCCCTTATTGAACCATAGATCAACATTATTTACATATAACCAAGGGCACCTAATTAGAGCCGGGAAGATGTCTACTTGCAAGTGCTAATACCTCAAATTCCCAGGTGAATTTGGCCCCTTGTATATTAATAGATGCATCCTTCAATACTCCTATTGGCATGGCCTTAGTTTGATTTTCCATAAATAGTACATTGGAAGATGGATGCAATGGAGGTTTTCACATCTAAACCAATGCATCTAAGGTAAACACATTCACCTTTGTGCTCGTGTTGATGAAAATATTGCAAAAGCCATCCATCAAAAAAAAAATTCAAAGTGATCTCTTTGTCATAATCCAAGCTATGGGGAGGGAGATTAGCATGTAAAATATTTTTTTTGTCTCAATACTAGTGCACAGAGTGTTTTCATTCAACTAGATCCCTATTAATGGAATAATGTTCTCCTGACGTAACATCTTGCATACTTCCTTCCGATGATCAACATCCAACCGGAAATTCTCACTACCTTCTTTCGCTTCTAACTTCCATGACTGCCTTTAAATACCGTATTTCACCCTCTGATTTATGAGTACCTCCATGGTTTCCTGATAAACCTCCTTTTGATGTGTAGGGTCTAGGTATTTTACATGTAAAACCTCCTCCTTAGTGATGGTAGGATTTTGTTGCAGCATTTCTCACGGTGCACATAGCCTCAACAGGTTTAGTAATTTTCACAGTACTACCTCAGGATCTAGTGCTAACTTTGACATCCATTGGTTTTCCACGGCATGTTGTATCCTAACCATCCATGTGCCATTTTTCTCTTATTTATAATTATTTCTCATATGTTCATATAATTCTAGAAACTCTTCATAGTCATGATTATTTCCACAAAAAGAAAAAGTAATTTTTGAGGACATTCACGCCTGTAATGATCGGGGGATCCACATGGATAACATGTTCCAAGAGAGAACTTACTTCATCCACCACTGCGGCCTCGACCCCGAATCCACCATGGTATCATCAACCTCTACCATGGCCCACCTTAAATCATCCTTAAATTTTATCATAACGCCCTTGAGTGTGATGATGATCATGTCATTCACCCTTATCCTTTAAGTTATTTGAAACCTCCATCTATCATAGACCAATATCAATGCCATCATAGATCTAATCAATCAACCTGTAATCTTCAATATTGTGAGTCGTGGACCAGAAAATTTTACAGTAGTAGGACACGTTCTTTCTTACCATGCATTGCAATAATGGACATCGGCTTACATCATGGTCCAAATGACATATCTCACATTCCAATTACAAGGAACACACCAATTTGTGAGGAAAAATATCCTTAGTATGCCCCTCTACTTCACAATCTGTGAACTAAATTCCACTACGTGTCTCATTTTTTCTATTGCTTGATAATTTCTCCAATTATTTTTCCATTGCTATAATCCGAGCTTCAGAATTGGCTCACTCCAAAGTGTCATGTTGCCGACTACCTTAGTGCAAAGAGTTGCTTCAAATGCCTCACACAGTCTCTATAAGTCTTATGTGAGATTTCCCTACTAAAATGCGTAATCGGCCTCCGATGAACCACTTTGTGCATGTTGACTTGTATGGTAATCATATGATAGTTTAATTAAGAGTGTTTTGAAATGAGCATCATATTCTTGGACAATTTCAAAGAGTGCCTTGCTTATGTCCTTGAGTGCGCTTTATAATTTTCTGCTCTAACTTAGTGATATAAAACTCTTTAATGAAGGCATCCTATAACGCGTTGTATAATCCACACAAGTTTGATCGTGGTCAAACTTTCTATACCAAATGTGCATGCGTCCCTAGAATGTAATTGCAAACTAACTAGTCTTACACTTTGAAGATGTTATCCATTTTGCACGCCACAATATCTCACACATATACACATGCTCAACAACATCTTCTATTACCCTATACTGGGAAATGAAGTGCCATCTCTATGTAAATATTTTGGGGCTAGTGAGGACCATGCACACCAGATCGAGTAACCTCCTATGTTACCTCCGCCCCCCTACCGGATCTACCATATCCCAAGCTACTTATTCCACCATATCTTTGCTTGAAGTAGGAATTGGATTAGAGGATACACTGCCTGTGTCCCAACAATGGAGCTAAACTGAATTCCTACAATTTGTGATTTTTTTCTACTCCTTGATGTAAGTCAAAATTTTTACGTGCCTATGTTATGTGTTGATGACGTGCCTAAAAATTTTGCTCCAACCGATCCTCCAAATGAAAGGGAATATGTCTACCTAGACATAAATGCACTTGTTATATGATTCACTCATGAACTTGCTGATAAGACAACTCTACATCTTGCTACTCTACTTCCCAAACTAGCTTGTTGACTACTGGTTGTACTAGAAACTGGAAAACCAAGTGCAAGGGCTAGGTTACTATGTAGATTCGAGATGCACACACACGACCCAAGTTGTCTATGTTGGAACACTCTCATAAGATGTCGATGAGTGTTTCTAGTCATGCTTTCCCAAATGGGGGAGTTCAAGATGCTCTAGCCTGTATGTCCTCTACGTGAGTTCCAAATATTTCACAAGCCATCTCTCTCCTCAACGCCATCCATTCTACAATCTCGCACTGCTTCCCTAAATCCCTCTCACATGCCTCATTGTACTTAAGATGCCTTTCTTCTCTTTTCCTCTCTGCCGATAGGTCCACCATCCTTCACCACACCTGCTCCTTCCCTTACGCGTGGTGGGGTTTAGCTAGCCATCAAATTCTCTTTTAAATTCATGGTCACCAAAAATATTTTGATCACCAGTGGAATGCTTTGCAAATAGGTTCCCCTGGGATAACGTAAAAACTAAAACTCAGCTACCTCCAGGAAAAAATAAGTGGAAATTGATTACTCCAAAATATAGCTATTCAGAACACCATGGAACCAAGTGTCCACAACACATGTCCAAATTAGATCAACATCATAGAGGGCCTGAAATTATTCCTACATCCAAATAAGTGTGTGAAACCTCCAATTCCTTTTAGATGCATAAGCAACCAACCACTTGTATAGATCTATTGGAAAATAGCAAAGAAGATCTTATATAAGAAATCATACAAATTATGCTCCACCCATACACATGCGTCAAACCCAGATCCAGTGTTGAATCTCTAAGCGTACTCTTCTTCCAGATCTATTATCCACTCCTCAACACTTTCCAAGGTCAACCGGTACATCTTCATCATGCAACATCCTGAAAATAGCTGAAAAAAGGTCTTGATAATGGAACTAATGATGCAGCCTAGAATTTACTATTAATAACCTAGGCACATTTGCACATCACTCGGCTGAGGCACTCACCCAAAGCACAAAAAGGCACCAAGTCCCTCTTTAGAGTTGCTTGGACAGAATGTTAGCATGATGGTGCATATAGATATCCAAATTCATTATCAATAGTAAACAACACATAGTGCATAAACTAGATCTAGCTCTTAGAATAGATCTATAATGAACTAAATAATGACTATAACAAGATTTACCATGCAAGAACTAGATTCAGTCATGTTCAACACCATTATCTAGCCAATATAAACCATTTTATTAAGTACTGTAAAACACAAAAGCTTCTTACATTACATTAGTAACTCCATGAGTCATGCGCATAACAAAACCTACAACATAACCCTACCATAGTTTTCCCCTCTTTTAACCCGTGTAAATCAATACATATATATATAGGGATGGGGACTTGCTCTTCACTACCCATGCACTTCTCAAAATAGGTCACATGCCAAATAATAGCCATGCACGTTTATAATAGCATGCACAACATGCAAGTGCTCTAATAATAGACTTCTATAGTTAACTCGAGTATAAATCATATTATTAGTCTAAACTATGCATGACACTCACCTATCACATGTTCCCAAAATATAATTCCGTCGATCGAAAGTATTCATATCTCTGTGTGCTCAACACGCTAACTCCGAGAAATAACCATTATAAAAAAATGACTAAGTTATGATCCTAGGCACTCCAATCCTATCATAGCTCGCACACTCTTAAAGCACCCTACATTTGCACACCAAATACTTAGGCCATTTTTTTCGCTCACATGAACTAATGACCAACAAGCTAACAATGTATAAGAATCTAGAAAAGAGCTCAAATGTTCTAACCGTATACCGAGCAATCAACGAGATATAAATGAAAAATCAAGGATATGTTTCAAGGAAGAAAGAAAAGAAATGGATCCTGTAAAGAAGGAAATATCGCATCAATACCAAACACCTTTCCTTTTGTAAATAAAGAAGCCATCAAAGCTTCCAAGAGGAAGACTAATACTCCCGTAATCACTTATTTTATGAGGTACACACATTCTTTCTATGGTTATTACTTTTCATGTAACCATTTTGGACATAAAGCTGCTAAATGTAGAAGATATGCTAGAGGCTATGGAAGAAACTATAACTCATCGTGCACTAGAATGAACTATAATGTTGTTCGCTACAATTATCACAAGAAAGGTCATGTAGCTTTAAAAAGTAAAAAAGAACCTCTTAACCAAAAGAGATAGGTGTATGTTGTAAAGGAAGAATCCAAGAAAAGAAAATAATCCTACTCAATAGTGTAAACCCCTTTTCACATTCAAGATGAAGACAAAATCTGGTACTTTGATAGTGGATTCTCTAGTCACATGATAAGATACAAAAGAAATTTCATCTCTTTATCAAACAATGCATCACGCGTTGTCAGTTTGGGGACAATAATTCAACAAACATTGTGGGCTAAGGAACTCTAAGCCTAGACAATGGTAGGACAATTATTGAGAATGTTCTATATGTTGAGGGTCTCAAGCACAACTTATTAAGTGTAAATAAAATGTGCAAGAAAGGTTACAATTGACAAGAAAGAAAGTTGTAAAAGATAAACAAACCAAGAACAATATGTATACTCTCAATGAAATAATTAAATAAAAATTCTTCACAAGTAAATTTGATTACAAGTGGTCTGCGACACGGGATATTGGGACATACGAGTTTTGAAAATCTTGTGAAACTAAGTGCTAAGAGTGGTGTGAGACATATGCCAAAGATTATAAATCCAGAAAATACCCTTTGCAAATCATTTTTGCATGGCAAACAAACAAGAAGATCATTCAAATCTAAGGAGTACTCGACCACAAGACCCCTGGAACTGATCCATACAAATCTTTGTGGACCTACAAGAACTAAAATTCTACAAGGATATGTATATTTCATGCTACTAATAGATGATTACACTAGAATGACATGGGTAGCTTGTTTGAAGCACAAATCAAAAGCCTTGGACAGATTCAAATCCTTCAAGGCACTAGTGGAGAATGAGAAGAACACTAAAAATAAATGCTTAAGATTAGAGATAGGTGGAGAATGTTAGGAAATTAGTGCTCACATTATTGTTTGTAATAGTTAAATGTAATATTCATATATTATATTAGTAAGTTAGTGTGTTAGTATGATATTAATATTGTTATATTAATATCATATTTGTGTGAGAAAAATAAAAGTTTGTAATATTATTAATATGAGTTATTAATCAATTCATTATTAATAATATAGGATAATATGTATTAGTTGTGAGTTTGTTGAATAAACAACTCACATAACTATTTGGGAGTTGTGTGAGAGATTGTTGGGTTTGGGAGTGATTATAGGAGAGATATGTGAGGATATTATGGGATTAAAGATTGGATTTGAATCCTTGTTTTAAGGAGTTCATTCTCCTATATATTGTAATCTCTCTCATCATGTAATTGCTCAAGTTTTAATCTATCAATTATTTTCTATATTTTATTTGTCTCTGGATTTTTCCTATTTTCATGTGCTAATCTCAAATTGTTGTTGCTAAATTTTATCATCAAAACTGGAGTTTTGTTATTAGATAATTTTAGTCCAATGAGTTTGATGAGTTTTACAAAGAATATGGGAATATAAAACAATTCTCAACCGCCAAACACATCAAAAAAATGGGTTTGTTGAAGGAAAGAACATGAATGTATAATAAATGGAAAGAACTATGTTGAATGAATATAAACTTCTTGATAGATATTGCAGTGAAGAATTCTACACAACGGTCTACATTCTAAACAGAGCCCAATTGAGAATAAATAATGACAAGACACCCTATGAACTTTGGAAAAAGAGGTCAGTCAATGTAAAACACATAAGAGTCTTTGGAAGTAAATGTTACATCAAAAGAGATGAAGATAACTTGGGAAAATTTGACTCAAGGTGTGATGAAGGAATATTTATTGGTTACTCAGAATTTAATGTGGCCTATAGATGCCATAATAAGAGGTTGTAGAAAATTACTCGATATAAAAATGTAAACGTTGATGAGTCCGATCCTACCAAATCCAACACCTAGGCCAATGAAAGTCATGAAGAGTTAGAAGATGATGAAGAAATGGAAAGTACACATGAAGAAGTGGAAGAAAGACAAGATACCAAGACACCCTCAAGACAAGTCAAGAGGGATCATCTAGCAAACCAAATCATTGGAAACAAAGAAGGAAAAATTCTCACAAGAAGAAGACTAAGAGATCAATAGAATCATGAAGATATAACACTCCTATCCATGATAGAACCCAAGAATGTTGCAGAAGCTAGAAAGGATCAACATTGGGTGGATTCCATGAATGAAGAACTTGATCAGATTGAAAATAATGAGACCTGGGAGCTTGTACCAAGACCAAAAGACAAGAACGTGATAAGAAAAAATGGGTATTTAGAAATAAATTGAATGAAAAAGGAGAAGTGAAAAGAAACAAGGCAAGAATTGTATGTAAAGGCTATGTGCAAATGGAAGGAATCAACTTTGATGAAACATTTGTACCAGTGGAAAGGATGGAAGTAATCAAACTGTTTCTAGTATACACGGCTTACAAGAAAATTAGATTTTTCCAAATGGATGTTAAATCATCTTTTCTCAATGGTTATTTGAATGAAGAGGTATATATTGAACAACCTAATGGATTTTCTCTAATTGATGACAAAGATTATGTGTGTAAGTTTAAAATGATTTGTACGGACTTCAACAAGATCCTAGAGCTTGTTATAGTAGACTCGAATTCATACATCATTGAGCATGGATTTAGAAAAGGTGTTGTTGGTAGTAACATTTATATCAAAGAAGAAGGAGAACATTTTCTTATTGTCATTGTGTATGTGGATGACATTATATTTGGAGGAGATCATGATAAAATGACATATGAATTTTTGATATGATGAAAGAATAATTTGAAATGTCTATGCTTAGAGATCTCTCATTCTTTCCAGGCTTACAAATCATCAGTTAGACTAAGGTATCTTTATATCCCAAACCAAATATATCAAAGAAATGTTGAAAAGGTTTAGGATGGAAGAATGCAGACCTATAGGAACACCAATGGAAGTGGGATGCAAGTTGAGCAAAGAGGATAGCTCACCAAAAGTAGACAAAACTTTGTACAGATCCATGATAGGTAGTCTATTGTACTCCACTGCATCAAGACCTGATATCATGTAGGTTGTGGGTCTAGTTGGAAGATTTAAAGAATATCTAAGGGGAAAAACTTCAAGGAAGTCTAAAGAATTCTGAGATATATCATGGTAAAACTTGAATATGGACTTTGGTACCCCAAAAGCAATGACTTCAACATAAAAGCCGATACGGATGCTAATTGGGAAGGAAGTGTTGATGATAGGAAGAGTACAAGTGGCGGTGCATTATTTGTTGGAAATTTCCTAGTATCCTAGTTGAGAAAGAAGAAATCATCAGTGGCACTCTCAACATGTGAGGCAGAGTATATAGATGTTACAATGTGTTGTACTCAAGTTCTTTAGATGAAACAAATGTTGGAAGATTACAAGGTGAAATATGATAGCCCAATTTCTCTTCTCTGTGATGACAATTACTAGTGCTATAAGTGTCTCTAAGAACCCCATGTTTCACTCAAATACCAAACACATTCCAATTAGATATCATTTTTTGAGGGAACAAGTGAATGATAAGAAAATCAGTCTTGAGTATGTGAGCACAAAAGAAGAAATTACAAATATCCCGAAAAAATCACCGCAAAAGAAAAATTTGAGAACCTGAGGAATGAATTAGGAGCCATTCTTGATCCCACTTGTAACTAAAAATTATTGAGACAAGGTGAGGCATCATTTTGATGCAGTATCAGCTCCAAATCAAAGTGTAAAAACAGTTGAACAAGTAAAAGTAGTAAAAGCTATGGAAATGGGTTAAAACACTAAAGAGGCCGCAAAAGCTTTAAAAAAACTAGTTAGTGGACCATTAGATAAGCAATATACAAGGATTCATCACTTTACATACATTATTATTCAAATAAACAAGAAAATCTAACATATTTAGTAATCCTCTACTCTTGAAAGCTTTAAAAAAAAGCTAGGTAGATTATAAGCAATCCGTTTTATGATTGTGAGAATGGGAGCTCACCATTAATGGCTTTAAGGCCAATGGTTCTTCCCATTTACTCAATGCTTGTGAGTGTAGTAAAATAAAAAGAAAAACATAGTATTATATCAATATAATAATGAAGAAAAGGCTCTAACCCTAGCAATAATACTATAGTTTAGCCTAGAGAGAGGAAGTGTTCTTATAAAAGTGAGAGGGGTAGTGGGGTATTTATAGTTTTCCATTTGGGAAAGTGGGAGAATTTTGGTGCATGTGGGACAAATGAATAAGCCAAAAAGAACTTTAGTAAGTCAAAGTAATATTTGACTAGGCTTAGAAGAGGTTAATCATGGTTTAGGACTAGTTAAACTAGGTTAGGCTAGTTAATCTTGTTTAGAGAGAAATTAGGGTTTCAAGAGGGTTTTGAGAGGTTTAATCAATCCAATGAAATGGATTGATAGTCTAGGAAGCTATTAGAAGTGGTATAGAAGAGGATATAGCCAATAAGAGGCTATATTAGCATGTTTAATTGATTACAAGAGGAATATGACCAAATGGATGTCATAAATGGAGAGTTAGATAGGCCTAATTGACGAGATGTCATCAATTTGTGAAGAGGAGGATAGTTAGTGCAATATTAAGAATAATAGTTCTTTGATCAAACTACAGGTGTCTACATTTTCCCCTCTTTGGGGTGGCATAAGCTACGCCACTTCAAAGAAAGTAGAAAACACAAATGACTATTTTCTTCCACTTTGAAGGAGTGGAAGAAAAATTAGTAGGGTGAAGGATTCCCCCTCGAGTGTCGATAGGGTGATGAAAGAGGTTGATCGACGATCGAAAATATGATAGAAAGATAACATAAGAAATAATAATGTGAAGAAGAAGAAAGAGGAGAAAGGATAAAATAATCAAGGGGAGATATTGAGCTATATGTGATTGTGTCTTTGCATAAGACAATATTTGTTACATCATATTGCTAAGAATCTTCATCATCAGTCCTTATTAAAATATAAGCATACGATAAAAGTGTAGAATGACATGAAAATCCATAATACAAACATTTATCCATTGTTGAAACACCAACTCCATGCAACATACAAAATGTAATGCAATACGAGAAGTAAACAAGTTGATCTAACAGGGAAATAAGTACAAACACACACACTCAAACCAACAATGTTCGAGATAGTTACACAAATATCTTCTTATCAAGATGAAGTCCCCAAATGTAAGTGATAAATGAAAAGGGTAGGAATGATGCCCCAAGAAAATTGTATATGCAAGGGAAATATGGACACTGGGTCCAATGAAAAGCAACATGCACTATGAAACAAGATCTTAGAAACTCATTATGCCCCACAATACATGATGACAAAGTAAGTAGTGTAGCCTTTATAAATGATTGTAGAGTCAGGTGGTGTGTGAGTCATTATTTAAAAACATGTGAAAAATGTCAGCAAGACACGAGATGAGTGTTATGTGAGAAACATAGTTTTCAGTTGCAAATGAGTTTGTTACCAATTTGAGTCCATTTTTCGATGTTTTATGATTTTTGGATTTTTGAATTATTTTATTTTATTTTAATTTTTGATCATTCACAAGAATTTAGAAAATAAAAGATCATCTAAAAACATGCAAAAATGCCCAGGTGAAGAAATGGGCGTCGAGAAGTTGTAAAATGCCCTGACAAGAAGAAGAATGAGCCAAAAATAATTATTTAATAAAAATAATCATCGCAATGGGAAAAATAGAAGAAGATAGTGAAAAATAATGCCTGGAAATCTTGAAAACTTCCCTATGGTGAAGTAATGAGTGCTAGGTGGCAAATAGTGCCCAAAGATAGTGCAAAAAATTAACAAAAATAATCATTTTAAATAAAAATAATTATTTTGGTGAGAAAAAGAAGTGTTGGAGTGATCACGGCAACCAAAACATATCCCAAAAGCATCATGACAACTTAATATACCCACCTAGGAGGGGGTAGACCATCATAGATAGTTCATTCGCTGTGGAGCTCTTGTTGATTATCATGCGAGTGCTTCATGAGCTGATTCGAGAGATGGCGAGACTTCAGAGGTAGAGGAGATGAGTTGATCACATCCAAGAGTACCTTCAGCCTAATGCAGATGGAACCCTATGTGAGTGATCTATCCCTTCTTGTTAATTTTTTCATTTATTGCTTAATTTATTGCATTTTACGTCATTTTTATGGTAATTACGGAAAAAATCAATGTGTACGCGTATGTGCTTAAATGATGGGTACACGTACACGTATGTGTTAAAACATGAGTATGTACACACATGTCCATTAGTTGGGATGAGTATGCATCTTGTGGGAAAAATCACATGCACGCATGCGCACATGCCAAAAGACAGGCATATGCACCGATGTGGACGTGTATGAGTCCCTGTAGGGTTTGAAATTTTGGGGAAAATGTTTGGCGCGTATGCATTGACCTAGATGCGTATGCATTGACCTAGATGCTTATGCATCGAAAGGTAGGCATATTCACATTAGGCGCGTATGTGTCGGGACATGCACTTATGCATCATAAGAAACACCTAAACCATTTTTGAGAAAAATAAGTCAAGTGTAGAAGAATGTAGGCTAGAAATTTGTAGAAGAAAATTAGAAATTAGCATGTTTTAGAAGAATAATAGAAGCATTATAGATAGAAATAACCTAACAAGTGTATTGTTATTTTGTAGAGATAATTACCGTTCTCCATACTAGAGAGTGGTATAGTCACTTAGTGGTGATAGAGGAAGAATTTGATTCACATGATAGGAATATATTAGATATCCTCTTATATGTGACCATATTAGCCTAATGGCCGATATGACATATATCACATTAGACCATGACCTCCTGATGGCCTTAGCTAAGAGGTGGCACAATGAGAGCTAGTGCTTCTAAACCCCAACTGGGGAGATTACTATCACCTTAGAGGATGTATGGCAGATATATCGGGTTTTGATATAGGGGGAGGTGATTCAATATACAAGCCATTAGCCAAACATTGATTGTTGTATTGTAGATTTGTTTAGAGCTCCAGAGATGCTTTGGTGAGGTATGATAGTCGATTGTCCCAATGTGCAGAGATCCTAAGTTGGATCGGGTGGTAGTATACTTGATGGCCTTTGTCAGTGAAATTTTGCTCCCTAACAAGAATGGAGCCTCATTTCCACTTGGTCTCATCATATTTATACGTGGATTGATTGATATAGAGAGATACTGTTAGGGCCAATGCATATTGGAACATTTATACTAGGAACTACATTTGATCACTTATTACCCTTAGAAGACGGTAGGTCCAACTGGATTACTACTGATTTGGTTATGGGACCACATTATCAATGGTCCCCCTATAGATGTTTTGTGAGTTTGCACTCCATAGGATCCATCTACTATGGGTTTGGTTCGGAAGACGATGATGTGTGACCAAACATGGGAGATTCCCACCACTATCGCCATGAGTTTGATGAAATACAATAGGTTGTGATAGTATGGTGGCCATACAAACACTTTTAGTGGCATGGAGGATGGTTTATAGATGAGCATAATGACATGGTGGAGCATTTCATGTTTGGCAGTGACAACTATATGCGAGAGTTGTATATAGTTGATTGGTGTTAGAGAAATCTTGGTGTCAGATAAGATGTTCCATGACCATATATGTGGTATGCCTGTAGAGCCCAAGAGTATGTTTATTGGGGCCACATATTACTATAGATAGGGCTATGGCTAGCTATTTGCAGGTATTAATAGTTCCATGGGTCCACCTTTGTAGGCAAGTGAGAGATCCTAGTTACATAGATGAGTACACACCTTAGTATTTTCACATAAGATTACCTTGATGATTGACGATTCCTACAGCTTCTTATGAGGCAAGAGAGAGAGCACCTCTAGTGGGACCTCTCAACAGTGGTGAAAAGGGTGTAGGTGGAGACGACGATGACGACGATGATGATGACAATGATGATCCCTTTGATGACTAACATCATGATGGGGGTGGGGGATAGGGTCCTCCAATGTAAGAACCAAATGGATAGGGGAACAAACCCAGATAGAGATGGGTGCCGATAGGAACCTAGGTACACCTTCCTCCAATTGAAATCCTAGCTGGTATAAACATTCCATTATAGCAGGTACTTCGTAGCAGGTCCTCCACCTCATGCTCTAGGTGGTGGTGATGATGGGAAGTTAGTTACACTTTAATAAAGAGTGTAAGTGGTGGTAGCCATGAACTTATAGGTGGTAGTTGAGAGATATTAGGCCAAGGTGAAGATACAAATTGTTACCATAGAGAGAGATCAAAGCGAGAACTCAGGCCGCTTATGGTAGAGATGGATTACATGGTTGCAGCAGAGATACAACAACTAGTAAAGTGCAGGGGTGCTTAGATTTTGAGCCTTTTACATTAAACATAGACACACACTAAGGCCATTATTACACAAAGGGACTAGGCACATGGTTAGGTGCAGACCATTACCTCCCAAAGGGATTAGGCATTAGGGCCACAGGTTTAGACTATCACCTCGGATAGTGATCGACATGTGCTACCACACCGAAATAGGCTCAGGCAGATATAGGTAGGGTGATAGGTGAGCGGGATTCCGCTATACATGTAGGTAAAAATTTTAGTGATACTAATATGATACAATATATTATGAGAGCTAGTGGCGAGGCCTTATATTACATGGCCACCTATAATGGCGAGCAAAGTGTTAGAGGTCAAAGAGTGATTCCATTTAATCGGTTGGATGTGATCAAGAAAATATCAAGATCACGGAGAGGTCGGGAAATCAATGAGATCAAGTATAGCAACCTACTATACAACAAGGTGGTACACCTAGAGCCGGACCATCCCATCATCAACAACAATAGACTCCATTTCGGCCCCCATGCCTTGGCATAGTCCTAGGAGAGGGGGTGATTCATGGTTGACACTTTTTCAATATGATACACCCCTTATATGCATATGTATGCTATTATGAAGGCTGATTTTGATCGATGTATACGTTTGTATGTACCATTTTGATTGTATGCCTCTTATGAAGGCTGATTTTGATCCATGCCCTTTGATGGAAATTTTTGTATTGATGATGTATATCTTTTTGAGACAGACATTTTTACATGTATATATGGACATTTGATGTGATATACTGCCATATTTTTACATGTATTATGACAATGACTTATGTTTATGGTGTTGATTAGATAATAATGTTGTATGGTTTCATTTTGTATGTATGTATCATGATGGATTTTTTGATGATGTACCACATGTTTTAGATTTGATGATTTATCCTTAGATAAAATCATATGTTTTGTACATGAGATACTTGGTAGATTAGTAGATGGGATGATATGATGATATTGGTGTGGGGGATATATTTGTGATCATGCGCAACCCCTCTTTCCCCCATTGATGATACAATATGTGATGATTAGCTTAGTTTACATGTTTGATGTAAAACTTAGCATTTTTATTGATATATGATGTATAGATGATGATAGATGTGATGAAATGATAGGTGATAGATGTGATAACCAATAAATGTGCATGAAATAGACAAACACACATGAATTTTTTAACAAAATAAACAAATATAAATAGAAAAAAAAAAAAAAAAAAATACAAACAAACAACACAACCAAATGTAGATAAGAATGAATTCAAACATGTTTAATAATAGATTAAATCACTACTCAATTTAAGAAAGTAAATGATCCCTTAATAAATGCACACAAGAAATGGTAAAAACACCAATTTGTACAAGTATGAAAGACTTAAAATGAATTCAAGGCAATACCATAAGTCTAAAAATAAATTTTAAATCCTAATTTTAAGAAAAATGATTTCAATCTAACTCATACAACATGAAAGGATAAAGCAATCAAAACTCTACAAACCGACAACTAAAAGCAATCTAATCACTACTTTGTTTTTGTGGGACAATATTGATATATTTTCTAATGTTTTTGGTGTCTTTGGAAGAAAATTTTCAAGGATACTATTCACATTGTTTTTGGGGTGATAATGTTATGATGTTGGTGTAGCATCATTCCTAGAAGGAGATATTCTGAATGTTTAGGTTTTTGTGTACCATTTTTGAATGTTTTTGTATTTTCTAGGGTCTTGTTTTGAAATCAATGTACAAGACAGAAGCATGGATGCCCCAACATGATGTGGGAATATAAAAAGGAAAAATTACATGCTCGTATGTGTAAGAAGGTGAAATGCGAAGGTTCCTAGTGTTAGATGGGAATATACAAAGGTGATTCCTTCACATGGAGATAAGAATAGATAAGCTAGATCACAACTTTGCAAGATGGATTTAATAGGGTTCCTAAACTTGACAAGGGAAACCAATCCTAGATAGAAGCCTGAGTTATTCGTCTAATCATGAGAGTAGCTTGTGAACAACCAATCTTCCCTAGGCACCGGAATTGGTTTTCACCCAAGGACCTGCCCAATGTGCCACAATTGTGTGGTTTTCACACTTGGATAACCTATTTTATCTTGACTGCTTTCTTAATTTTTGATTTTTTCTTATTTTTTCTATTCTTTTTTTTTTCTTTTTAGTTATTTTCTAATATTTACACCATGGTTAAGCATAGAACTACTTGAGAGTCATGGAATTCATGCGATCTGGAAGCTCTTCACCATCCGAATATGTAAGTTTATAAGCTCTGATCCATATTTAGTAATGACTACTTAAGGTCCTAACTAGTTAGCCTCAAATTTTCCTTTCTTTTCTCTGTCCTTGATATTATTTCTCTTGTTTTATTTCAAAACAAGATAACCTATATCAAATCACGATGGATGATCCATTTTTATATCCTCTTGATACTCAATTTTTATATAACTTCAGGTGATTAAGCGCTCTCATACGCTTCTCACCCAACAACTCTAGCTCTTCCAGATGAGCAACTTTATAGTCTTCACCTTTATCAAGATAGTCCCAGAGGTATATTCTCAGGGAGGGAAACTCCACTTCCAAAGGTATGATGGCTTTAGTACCAAAGACTAGGGAATATGGGGTTGCACCAGTAGGAGTACAGATGGAGGTTCAATAGGCCCAGAGGGTAGGATGTATTTGTTGATGCCAATTACAACCACTCTTACTAACTATTTTCTCCATGATTTATAAAAAAATTTATTGGTGGATTTAGCTTTTCCATTACCTTGAGGGTAATAGGGGGTGGACCACTTTAGTTGGATTTATAAGCATTAACATAACACTTTTACTGTTTTGTTCTTAAAATATTTACCATTATCTATGACAATGACAGAAGGGATTCCATAATGAGAAAATGAGGTGATTCATGATGAATTTAGAAATTTGTGCACTAGTGATGTAAGTGAGAGGCACATCCTCTACCCATTTTGTAAAGTACTCGGTGGTAGTGATAATGTGGGTATGGCCATCTGAAGAGGTGGGATGGAGCTTCCTATGAGATCCAGGCCCCATATAGAAAATGGAAAAGGAGTTGCAATGCTTGTGTTGGTGCATGTATCAAGTTACCATACTTCTGACAGAGTTCACACTTCTTGACGAAGTTACAACAATCTTCTTCCATGGTAGGCCAATAATAGCCTACTCTTAATAGTTTCTTAGCTAGAGTCATGCCACTAGTATGTGCTCCACAAAAACCACCATGGAAATCTTTAATAGTGTGGATAGACTCATTAACATCAAAATAGTGTAATATATTCTTGTCATAGCCATGACGATAGAGAATGCCTCTTAGGAGGGTGTAACTAGCTATACAATGGATAAGAGCTTTCTTTTCAGTATGGGTAATGTTTGGGGGAAATGTGCATCTTGTAGGTAATCAAATATGGTATTATACCAGGGTGATAGGGGACCAACAACTTCACATGCCAAACAAGACTCTGGCATGTCATATGCAGGCACTCGTAAATGCTCTACAAAGAACAACATTTTATTTCCTGAGGTGGGATGCGTAAAAGAGACCCAATTGTAGCCATAACATCCATGAGACCTATTGTGTGATCTTGGTCATTGTTCAAAAACAATTTGTATAAAATACTCCTTCAAGGTCTCAACCAATTTCTTATATGGAATGAGCTTCTCATCTTTAACCTTATACTCATCATTAACTTGTTTAATGATCAGTTGAGAGTCACCAATGACTCATAGCTATTTGATATTCCAAGTGATAGCTAACTTAAGGCTGGTGATAAGTAATTCATACTCTGCAATGTTGTTGGTGCAAGGGAACTCCAAATGGGATGCTCATGGAATAACCTCACCCATGGGAGTGATAAGTACTACTCCACTCCTAATCCATGAAAAGTAAATGATCCATCAAAGTGGACTTGCCACACAACAAACTCTTCAATATACATCATAGACGCGTCTGGAAGATCCAAACATAATGGCTCCATTCTAGGGAGGGAGCTTATGCCAATTGATTGGCCAATACCTATCCTTGTAAAGAATTTTAGTTAACAAAATCAATATAAAATTCACTAAGGAGAATGATCCAATTATCCATTTGTCTCGTAAGGGTAGGTTTGGATAAGAGGTATTTGAGAGGGTCAACTTTGGATATTAATTTTGTCTTATTATTAAGGAGGTAATGACACAATTTATGAAAGGTAAAGATGACTTGATAGACAATCCTTTTCAATCTATGGATAATTTAATTCATATGTTATCAAGGTGCGATCGAGATAATAAACCACCCTTTCCTTGTGGTCAAGGTTGTATTAAAGCAAGTGCACCAATGAAAAACTGGGTGGCTTAAATATACAACATGAGGGGTTTACCTGGGGTAGGAAAAATTAGAATAGGTGGGTTAAAAAGGTATTGTTTAAGTAATTCAAATGCCTTTTGAAAATCTGGTCCCTAGTTGAATGTAACATCCTTCTTTAATAGATGTGTAAATGGATGAAACTTATCTACAAGTTGTGAGATAAAATGGCGGATTTCCTAAATTTTTCCTTGTAGACTTCTTAGTTATTTGAGATTTGTAGGTGGAGGAATTTCATGAGTAGCTGCAACCTTGGCGGGGTCCACCTCGATTCCTCTATGTGAAATGATGAAACTCAAGAGATTTCTGATAGGATGCCAAAGACACACTTTATGGGATTCAAATAGACCTTATAATCTCGAGACACCTGGAAAATTTGTCTCAACACTTCAAGGTGCTTGCCCTAATTTTGGATTTTGTTAAGATGTATTTGATGTAATCTTGCATGATGTCATTTATCATGTCATGAAATATTACTATGATTGTGTATTGATAAGTGGATCCAACATTCTTGAGTCGAAGGGCATGAAATTATAACAAAATGTTACCCATGGGGTGATAAAAGTTGTTTTATGTTGATCCTCTTCTGCTATCCTAATTTGGTTGTATCCTGAGAAGCTATCCATTAGGGATAACATTTCAAAACTAACAATGGAGTTGATAATCATGTCAATGTTAGGCATAGAGAAATCATCTTTGGGACACGCTTTATTGATGTCTCAAAAGTCAATGAAAATTCTAATACCAACCGAATTCTTTTGAACTAGGACTATGCTTGATATCTAATCTGAATAGTCAATAGCTTTAATGAAATCAGCTATTAATAACTTCTCCAAGGTTCTTCTTTAAAAGTAGTGCAATATTTGGATGCATCTTTCTCAATTTCGCTTGATAGGTTTGGCATCTAGGTACACCAAAAGGTTGTGCATGACCAATTTTGGGTCTAAACTTGACATATCTATGTATGACCATGCAAATATATCTCCATATTCTCGTAATAAGGCCACAAAAACTTTATGTTCCTGAGCTAAGAGTGAAGCCCCTAATTTTATCATTTGATCTCTTCTTTTGAAGCAATGTCAATGCTCATTGTCTCTTCAACAATTATTTTAGAAGCATCTTCCATCTGCGTAGGATTAGGGGGAAGAGTAAAATTAACCTCCATAGGTGGGGTGAGATCATATTTGTAAGGATACTCCACTTTGCCTATGATTTCTTCATTTTGTTTATCTACTACTATCTCAAAGAGCTTTTCACTAGGAGATTTACAATAATTTCTCTTACAAATCTTTTTGAAGTACTCTTTCC
Organism: Taxus wallichiana var. yunnanensis; assembly: GCA_018340775.1. Lineage (NCBI taxonomy): Eukaryota > Viridiplantae > Streptophyta > Pinopsida > Cupressales > Taxaceae > Taxus > Taxus wallichiana. The sequence goes on from CM031239.1 coordinate 536,585,515, forward strand.
TTTGCTTATGAACTTTTTATTCAAGTGTCCACACATATCTACTTCTTCTCCAAAGTATGCATAGGCATCTAATTTGATTGAAAAACCATTCTTGTGATCTCCATTTGGAATGAAATCCCCTAGCCCCATAAATTATGCAGATGCTTCATCATTTTCAAAGAAGTTAATTGGCACATGAAGTTGTTGATCCCAATCTATAATTTTGGGATATACTAGGGTTACTTGGTGATTAGATGGGGAATTAGATTCAGACAAGGTAAAAATAGTTGAATTAGGAAATAGGTTTGTGGAGGTAAGATCTTTGTATAGGCTATATTGGGAATTTGCATCAATGTACGAATGAGACGAGTCACCCTCGTGTTCTAAAGAGGTGGTGTTTATCTCATTAGGTGGATCATCATGGGTCTTCATTCCAAGACTATGCTTGTTTTTTTTTGAAATGAGGAATAGGAATGGGTTCTAGCCTTCCTTGTGCATTTATACTGCATCCATACCCATTATAGCCCATGACATACATCATGTGGTGGCCTTTAATATACTACAAAGCTTGATGACATGACGCCATGGTACCCTCAGGGACTCTCCTAGAGGGATCTTCTAATATCTTCTCTTTGGATATGATTCCAATAGTAATAAAATTTTATAATGGTTCAGGGCATCTATCTCAAGTGCTCTTGAATTGGAAGTATGGTTTACCATGTGTCCTAGGTGAGACAGAAAGGTCGATATCAACAAATCTTGTTGTAGAGTGAACTGATCATCGGGGCCATATTTTGTAGATGTGGCTTCCCATGATGTGAAGGGATTAACCAATGATGGGAAATTCTGATTACAAGGCGTAAGTGTATCTGGATCTATATGTTCCTTCATATCCTTTGCTTTGCAAGGGAACAATAATATCTATTAAGGGACATGTATAAGCTGCACGTGAAAAGTTGTGTAGTGCTCTACAATGTGTGAATGGTTTTGGATCACCTAGAATGGTGATTATTTATCCTTCATGGCACAACTTTATACATTGATGAAAAGTGGAGGGAATGGCTTGCATGGCATGGATCCATGGGTACCCCAAGAGCATGTTGTAAGGAAAGTCCAGGTCAAGGACATGGAAAGTTGTATCATGACAAGTCAGCCCTACTTCCATTAGAATCTCTATAGTGCATGTTGATTCTCATTCCTCATTGTCATAGGTTGTAATGGTAATGGTCTTAGCCCCTAGATCTTTGTCTGAATGGCCTAGCTACTTAACAAAATTCAGTGTAAAAATATTGAGACCAGATCCACCATCCACAAGCACTCTCTTGATCTTATGACAAGTAATGAAAACTTCTATATATAAGGGTATGTTATGCTTTGGGTCATTACGTGGGATTGAGATCGAAGGTGATATGATCATTAGAATTAAGGTGTGTAATAATTTATTGCAAATGCATGGGATCTACATGTTATCCATATTTCATCCCCCGGGAAAAATATTGGATCAGCCATGACCTTGCTTAAGAAGAACCATAGAAAACACGGTTAAATCTTACAAACAGGTTGCAGAAGGACTAAACAATGGAGTGGAGGGTCTTGCGAAAGACCAAATGACCCTATGCAAGAAGAAAAGAGAAGAGATAGCTCTATCGAGTAGATTCATGTCTTAAATCTATTTAATGGGTTATAGGTAGGATCAGAAATAGAATAGCAGGGTGAGGGAAAAAGGATAAGTGTCACAGAGAAGCCAGGAGCAAGAAAAAGAAGAAACAATGAAGATCCAAAGTCTTCGGGCTCAAAATGGTTTAGAACGAGTCCAAAAATTGACTAAGTATGGAGGAGAGAGCCACATGTCAACTAAGATCTGAAGCCAAGAGAGAGCCATGTGTTGGAATGACACTTCTCTAAAGTTGAATCCAAAAAGAGAAGCTCAAACTTACGTCAGCCCTCTATGTAGCAGATGGTCAATAGAGGTCAAAAGGTGAACAAGGCGGGGGCTCAAAAAAGAAGCTAAGTATCAAAATGCCGTAGAAGCCACCACGTGTTAGTTTGGCACATCTCCAAGGGTAGATTCAAAGGCAGAGACTCAAATAAGTGCCATTTCACTACGTAGCCCAAGGTCTGAAAAGGTAAAAAGGAGATCATTGAAAAGTCCAAAGACCTACGAAAGCTTCTAAGTGTCAACCTCGATGCTCCTTCAAAATTAAATCTTGATTGGGCTTTTTGAGCAAGTGCGGAGCCTCAACATGTCTAGTCTCAAAAGGGGGACAAAATCAGGTTAAATAGTCAATGCATGGTGGTAGGCCAGCGGGAGAGTGCCAAGTGTCCAAATGTTGTTAACTCAAGAGTTGAATAAAGAGAGGGTTTCCAGGGACGAGTGCTAGACCACCACGTGTCCTCGGTCAAGAAATATGACCCCATCAACAAAAGGACTTAGCCAAAAACATAGAAATTGAGTAGGCCGACAGAGGAAGCCACGTGTTAGCCCCGTGCCATTTCAAGAGAAAAATACGAAGCTTCCCTTGAACAATCTCCAGCCCTCCATATGTCCCATATAGAAAAGAGGGCCCTTTTTCAAACCAGTTTTCCCACCCTTTTGTACGAATCTAATAAAAACTTTGAAGGGGCATATATTTTGACTGAAGGCTCAAAATATTGTAAATCTAACACCATTGGAAATATCTCGGCCTCATCTACGCCATGGAGATTTGAGGCTTTAAGTTTGGGGAGGTTTGGTGGGAGAAAAATGGAGAAATATATTCAAGGCCATCAATACATGATCTATTTTTGCCCTAACAACCAGATCGGATTTCGATCTGATCCATCTTTTCCTCCTTCTTCGAGGTGCCGAATAAGAAATTGATCTGATCGGGACAAATTTGGGAGTATATTTAATGGGAGGCATTACTAGCGGTGGTTGATCTTGATTATTTTATTCCCGCTTCTCCCTCTTTCTCCCCTCTGTGTTGAATCTATAAAGGTAGGGTTGAGAATCATTGTAAAGGGTTAGACATTCTTTTGTTTTATAGGCTCCCCTTTTCTTCTAGCAAAGGAATTCGTGGAGTTCAAACCTTCCATTTAAATTGCAATATGTTTCCTACCTTTTGGTCATTTTTAATGCATTGTATCAATTTACAGAGAAATAAAACACGTTTGTGATCGATTTTAGATCCTTTCTTGTCTCATTTTCTCTCATATGGTCTTTCATTATAAATATGGTCATCTGTGCTTGATTATTGTATGTATTTTGTTGGTTTGTGTCTATCAACAAAACTAATGTTCATCATTCCTTCGGTGCATCACCTGTAGCTTAGTTCTAATTTCTTGTATTCCTTTTATCCCCTGCCTCCTTGGTAAAAATTAGATTAGGTTTAGGAATAGGTCCTCTACAAGTTTTCACATATGCACCTAAACAGAGGAATAGGAACCAACCTTTAATCTAGAGATTTTTTCCATTTGCAAAGTCCCACACTTTGGGAAAACTCAATGTTATGCGAATCACACCAAATGAATCTGCGCTTATAAAATTAGATCGATGATTCATTTGGGGGTGTTGTGATTTGCATTAACAGTTTTTAGCATGCCAGTGGGACAAATAAGTCTCCATCTTTATTAGAGTAAGATTAATGTGCACTTGCTTTGTGATTGTAGCTTTTAAGAAGCTTTATGAATCTTTTAAGAACTGCACATCTGGTGACTCAAAAGGAAAATAATTCAGTAGTTTTAGTAGTCCAAGTTTCCCAAGTTCATGAGAAGGATACAAACAATGTCAAGAACAAGAGAAGAAAGATAGTTTGTACACCTACACTTGTCTCCAGACGAGAAGGAGAAGAGGAAGAAGAGCCCAAAGGTCTCTATCTCCACCAAATATAGCCTTATTAACACCTCCTCCTAGTAGGTCGTTCTTTCAATCAAGAAGGGTGCTCAGGTCTATCAAAATGGAACAGCCAAATCTTTATGTCAATTTCACTGGCAACAACCCACTCACTTTGAATTTGCCAAATCTAGTCCTGGTGGTAGCATTGAAGAGAATCTCATATTTCAATGGGGAAAACCAAACTTCTCCTAGTGACCATGTTTAAGATATTGCAAATGTCTATACAATCCATGAGATCACTGAGATGGACATTGCAACCAAGTTGCTAGCCTCTTCACTCAAGGGTAAAGATTCACAATGGTTCAGGAGCCTAGAACCAGGATCTATTCAAACTTGGGACCATCGTGTACAACTCTTCATGATTAGTTTGAAGAAAAATGAGATAACTTATCCTTGTTGGAGCAACTGAAAATAATCAAGAGAGCTTCGAATGAGTAGTTAATGGATTTCAACCTCAGATTTCAATGGACTTGGGATAGGATTCTAATAATAGAAGAAATCCCACTAATGAAGGTGTCTTCTTATACTTTCTTAGAGCTTTAAATTCTGATATTGCTTTAATGATTCGATCAATGGGGGCATAAACTTACCCGCAACCTATAGCCTTTCCATAAGAGTGAGAATCATTTAATTCAGGTTGGAAAACTTGCTCCTAGACCATCCATGCCTTTATACCCTAAATTAGGAAATCCAAGTACCATCCAAACACCCACAATAGCTCTTATACCTACTCCCAGAGTCAAATTTCAATTTGAATCCTCCATATCATCTACCACCTCAAAGGAGGTTCAGGAAATTATGAAATAGCTTCAAAACCTAGGGAATGAGTTAATAACCATACAAATACAACATGCTCGAGTTCTAGGACATATCATCCTCAAGCTCGAGTATCGACTAGACCCCCATACCAAAAATAGACCACAAGCCCAGTCAGTAACTCGATTCAACACCAAGGAAAACCTCAAGCTAGTAGACCTTTTAGTCCATATGTTCCAAACATAGCTTCATCATCAAGGGAATTGGTTCCAGCATAGAATAACATGGCACAAGAATATGATTGGTGTTTCCCATGCAATTAGCCACATAATCAATCGATGTGCTTCAATGGTGCACTAAATCAGGATTTGATGGTGCAAACCATTGGTGTGTCACAAGAACCTAGCCAAGAAGAAAACCAACAACAAGGAGATCAGCAAGAGGTACCTCCAAGTGAAACTATGCTTGTCACTTGGCAAGCTGAAGACTTCTTTGGAATGAATCAGACTCCTTCTCAAAGTATAGCTGCCAATACATAGTCTAGGAAGATAAATATTGGAGAAGGAAATTCACCAAACTCAAGAGATCCTCAATCCTCCATTGCTCCATAAGGAATTGGCATCCAAAATACAACTCCCAATATTCGAGAGTCAATCCAAGCCACCTTCCAAATCCACTCAAACACCGGTTGTAACAACCCCTGTGTAGGAAAAAAATGTGCCGAGGAAGGGCGAGAAAAAAGGAAACTCATTTAATATCATTGAGCAAATGAAGAGGACAAGTGTAAACATTTCACTATGTGAGTCACTTTGGCCATTCGGGACAGAGGGTTCTATTATAGATCTGTCATGTAAAATTGGTTGAGCTCAAATTAACCCCCTAACCAGCAAGAGAAAGTGCTCACCGATACAACTCAACCTAGGGAAAACCATCAAGAGAAATAAGGTAAGAAACTGATATCTCCTCCATTCTATGTTTCATTAATCATTGGGGATAAATTGGTGCATAATTGTATGATTGATTATGGGACAAGTAGTTCTGTAATACCCAAACAAATAGCTGATCAACTGGGTCTCTAGTATGAAGTCATCTCTAGAGGGGTAGTATAATTGGATGGGACAACAATGAAAACTATTGGAATCATCAAGGATCTGAGCCTCACTCTGCATGTACCGCCACAATGTGATTTTATTTTAGAACATATCGGTCATCGTCTTTCCACTACATTTTGCATTGTGTTTGTCTAGGAATTCACCGCCAAATTTTGAGGCTACTTTTCTCACACTTTGATTGGTCACATATGCTCTTTAGAAAAAGGTATGGAGTGAAGGAACAATCACATCCAAGCCCATAGCATATTATCACATTGAGTCATATGTACCTAGCCCAATCAATGCAAATTGTTTGGATTTTGATCGGAAGACCTCCTAAACACTTCTGAAGTAGACACCAAGGTGGGGTATATCATGGACCTAAATCTCGATGAATGGGTGGTAAAAGACATACTTTTGATCCCTATAAGGAGATGGAAGAATCTAAGCTAGGAGTCTACTACCTATATGAAAATGATCATCCTCTTCCCGACATCATTAAGTCGAGAATATAAGGATGATAATGAAGCATGGAAATTGTTCTTTGATGGCTTGAGAAGTAGGAAAGGATGCGAAGGTGGGCTGTGATTATGTCACCCCAAGGTATGAAGTATTACTCATCCTTCCATTTCTAGTTTACTTGCTCAAATAACACTACAGAATATGAGGCTTTGGTTTATGGATTGCATAGGGCTAGAAGATGAGGGATCAAGAACCTGTAAGTGTTTGGTGACAGTGTGAACTGGTAGCCAATCAAGTCAAAGTACAAAATTCATCAATAATGACCGCTTAAAATCTATAAGAATAGGGTATGGGATCTCATTGAGGATTTTGAAGCCTTCAACATTGTCTCCATACCCAGGAAGGAGAACAAAGCTGTTGATAGGCTTGTAGTAGTTGGAGCAACATTTGATGTGGTTGACAACATCAAGAGGGACAAAGGACAGCCACATATCCATGTGATTGTAAGGCCAAAAGTGCCAGATAACAACACATGATGGTAGGTGTTCAAGAATGATCAACAGATCATCAATTTTTTGCAAGAGGAAGCTGATTTCTCATCTAGAAATCAAAACATATTAGAGTAGCAATATGGAGATCAAGTAGTATAGTTTCATACAAACAAGCTTCCCAAAGGCTTAGTGACACATGGAGTCTACCTTTAATCACGATGATCGGTTTGAAAAAGAGAAGGATAATATACGAGATCAAAGGATAAGATTCAAATCCAATTCTAGTTGGAGAAGGAAAAAAACTTCAAATTGGAAAAGTGGCCATCGGGCAAGAAAGGTATGAATTCATGCAACTTTGCCAAGATTTTCTAGATGTATTTTCTTGGAGCTATGAAGACCTAAGAGGGTTCAATCCGAAGCTAGCACAACACACAATTGAACTAGATCCAATTGCTAAGCCCATCAAGAAAAAGCAGAGACCAGTTAATCCACACATTGAACCTCTGATGAAGAAAGAGCTAAATAAGATGATAGAGGCAAGTATCATATTTCTAATCAAACACTCAAGCTAGGTTGTAAAATTGGTCCCAATTAGGAAGAATAATGGAGAGATTAGGTTATGTGTAGACTTTCAAGACTTGAACAAAGATTCCCTCAAAGATCACTACCCACTCCCCTTAATGGAGCAGATCTTGCAAGTGGTGTCTAGATCAAAGAGATTATCTCTCCTAGATGGCTACTCAAGGTACAACCAGATAATGGTAAAGTAAGATGATCAGTTTAAACCAACTTTCACCACCAAATGGGGCACCTATGCCTATAGAAAAATTCCATTTGGATTGTCTAATGTTGGAGCCACTTTCCAAAGGGAAATGGATATGGCATTCAAAGGGATGATCAACAAAATAGTACTGATCTATCTAGATGACATTATTGTGTTCTCCAAAAATGCAGCAGACCACATTTTTCACCTAAGACAAGTGTTTCAAAGGTGTAGGAGATTTGGGGTATCATTGAATCCTAAAAAATTCATATTATTGTCCCATGAGGGCAGGATTTTGGGCCATATTGTTTCAAAGGAAGGTTTGGCAATTGACCCAGAGAGAGTTGAAGCAATAAGAGAATTTCCATTGCCAAGCCATAAGAAGGCTCTTCAAAGCTTCTTAGGAAAAATCAATTTTGTCTCGCAGGTTTATACCAAACTTTCTTTGCCCTTGTCAAGCCAATAACATTGATGTTGAAGAAGAGTTTGGTGTTTAGGTGGACAACTGAAGGAAAAACAAGTTTTAAGGCCATCAAAAAAGCTATATCACAAGCCCCAACTCTCGTGAATCCATATTTTTCTAAGGATTTCATACTATATGCCTTTGGTGGTAGTGACACAATTTCTGCAATCCTAGTACAACAGAACAAAGAGGATACAAAGTAGCCAATTGCTTTCTTCAGCTAGGGTTTGGAAGATTATGAAGTGAGATACTCCATCAAAAAGCAAGTCTTGGTAGTGATCAGAGGGTTAAAGAAGTTTAAACATCTAGTTTCAAACAATAAAATCCAACTGTTAGTCTCCCATGCAGGAGTTAAGGACTTCCTTCTCAGCAAGGATCTGAATGAAAAATGTGCAAGATGGATCACTCATGTCATGGAGTATGACATTGAGATCAAGGTCACTAAGCTGGTCCATGGGAAGGGATTTTGTGAATAACTAGCCTTAAGTCAACAATATGAGGAAAACAATGAAAATGAAGATGTTTTTGTTACAGTAAAATAGTCAAGAGCAAGAAAATGATGATGTACGCACTTCTTGTTGGAATCAAAGCGTGGTGCACTTCCTTCAAACAGGCTCGTGTCCTCCGAAATGAGAAAAACAAAAAGGAGGGATTTCCTACTACAAGCCATCCCATATGTACTTATTGATGGCATCTTGTTCAAGAGGGACATCAATGGCATTCTGTTAAGATGCATTGGGATAAATCATATTGAGAGAGTGTTACAAGAATTCCATGATGAAGCAACTAGAGGCCATTTTTCTCCATGGGTGACAACACTCAAGATCATGAAGGCAAGTTATTATTGGCCTAGGGTGTTTAGTGACTGCTATGCATGGATCAAAAAGTGCAAAAAATGTGCATTCTTCAAAGGAAAAGAAAGGCTAGCAACACTTCCATTGCACCCAATTTCAGTCAACCAACCATTCATGCAATGGGGATTGGATTTCATCGGGGTCATTAATCCAAATTTGAACCAAGGCCATAAATGGATTCTGACAGCAATAGACTATTTCACCAAGTGGACCGAGGCAGTGGCACTTAAAGAAGCTAATGAGTCTAGCACAATAGATTTCTATGAAAAGGAAGATGTTGGAGTGCCGAGATACCATTATATCGAGATAATGCATTGGCATTCATAGGTTCCAAAATCACATGATGGGATGTTAGGAATGGGATTAAATTGAGCACTTCATAAAATTATTACCCTTAAGGTAATGGCCAAATAGAGTCCACAAACAAGAACCTGCTAAATATTTTCAAAAGAAATCTAGATGAAAATTAGAGAAGTTGTCACATGAAACTCAAATCAGCCTTATGGGATGATAGGACAACACCAAGAATTCTATAGGCAGCTCTCCATCCAAACTTGTCTATGGGAAAGAGGCGGTGTTGCCTATATCACTTGGGTTTCCAGATTAGAACTCATGAAGCAGCTAGAGATGTCTCGAGTTTGAACCAATGGAAGCGGTATACAAAGATGATGGAGTTAGAAGAAGCGAGAGAACATGCACTTTAAAAAATGGAGAAGGATCAGGTATCGGTCAAGATATGCTTTGACAAGAAGGCAAAAACAAAGGCCTTCTAGGAAGGAGACCTAGTTTTGAAATGGGATGCGAGATAGAGAAAAACTAGGAAAGCATTACAAGTTTGATGCCATTTGGAGTGGCCCTTACATGGTCACAAAATGTAAAAATAGCAATGCTTTCCAATTGTCTACATTGGATGGTGAAGAGTTACATATTCCAATAAATGGAATCTATCATAAACACTGCTACTAGAAGGAAAGTTCTCACCTTGTACATATTAGTCTAGTTTCTCATTCCTCTAAGTTCTTGTGCACATGGTCTTGTTGTAGTTTAGGTTGATTTTCTCCTAGTTTCTTTACATGCTCTACATGTTCTACTTAGAGCATGTATGATTTCAAATTTTATATATAGTTGTGGTGTTGTTTTGTTGCTCTCGTGTAACCCATTTAGAAGCAGGTGAAGCCCCGGGTCAAAACACTTTTCTACTCTCATAAACCATCGTTTAAAGATTTCTTATGAGAATTGAGAGTGAAAATAGTCGGGGTCATTAATTAGAGGCAATATCATTATCAGAACATCATTCTCAACTCCATGCTCAATGGATATGACAAGGCAATTGGTCTTTTCATCTAGTAGGCAGATACCCCTATGAGTCACCAAATTGTTATCCATATTTCACCCCGGGAAAAATATTGGATCAGCCACGACCCGCTCAGGAAGAACCATAGAAACCATAGTTAAATCTTACAAACAGGTCGCATAGGGACTCAACAATGGAGTGGTGGGGCATGCGAAAGACCAAACAACCCTATGCAAGAAGAAAAGAGAAGAGATGGATTTTTCGAGTGGATCCATGTCTTAAATCTATTTAACAAGTTACAGGTGGGCTCAGAAATAGAATAGCAGGGTCAAGAAAAGAGGAGAAGTGTCACAGAGAAGCCAGGAGAAAGAAAAAGAAGAAACAATGAAGATCCAAAGTCTTCGGGCTCAAAACAGTTTAAAACAAGTCCAAAAATTGGCTAAGTATGGAGGAGGCAGTGGAGAGAACCACATGTCGACACGACACTTCTCTAAATTTGAATCCAAAAAGATAAGCTCAAACTTGTGCCAGCCCTCCACATAGCAGATGATCAATAGAGGTCAAAAGGTGGACAGGATGGGGGCTCAAAAAAGAAGCTAAGTATCGAAACGTCGTGGAAGCCACCACATGTCAATTTGGTGCATCTACAAGGGAAGATTCAAATGTGGAGGCTCAAATAAGTACCATTTTTCCACGTAGCCCAAAGTCCAAAATGGTTAAAGGGAGATCGTTGAAAAGTCCAAAGACCTGCAGAAGCTTCCAAGTGTCAACCTAATGCTCCTTCAAAAGAAAATCTTGATCAGGATTTTTAAGCAAGCGCGGAGCCTCCACGTGTCTAGTCTCAAAAAGGGGACATATTCGGGTTGAATAGTTAATGCATGGTGGCAAGCTGGTGGAGAGTGCCAAGTTTCCAAATGGTGCTAACTCAAGAGTCGAATAAAGAGAGGGTTTCCAGATGAGCGCTAGACCACCACATGTCCCCGATCAAGAAATATGACCCCGCCGAGCAAAGGACTTAGCCAAAAACATAGAAATTGAGCAGGTTAGTGGAGGAAGCCACATGTCGGCCCGTGCCATTTCAAGAGAGAAATACGAAGCCACCCTCGAACAAGTTCCAGCCCTCCACATGTCCCATATAGAAAAGGGGGCCCTTTTTCAAACTAGTTTTCCCACCCTTTTGTATGGATCCGATATAAACTTCGAAGGGGCATATCTTTCGAGTTAGGGCTTGAAATATTGCAAATCTTACACCATTGAAAATATATCAGCCTTGTCTACACCATGGAGATCTAAGACTTTAAGTTTGGGGAGGTTAGGTGGGAGAAAAATGGAGAAACATATTTAGGGCCATCAATGCAGGATCTATTTTTCCCCAACAACCATATCAGATTTTGATCTGATCCGTCATTTCCTCCTTCTTGAGGCACCAAATAAGAAATTGATACAGTCAAGACAAATTTGGGAGCATATTTTATGGGAGGCATTAATAGCGGTGGTTGAGCTTCAAACTATTTTTTCCCACTTCTCTCTCTTTCTCCCCTCTATGTTGAAGCTATAAAGGTAAGGTTGAGACTCATTGTAAAGGGTTGGACATTCTTTTTGTTTTATAGGCTCCCCTTTTCTTTTGGTAAAGGAATTCATGGATTTCAGACCTTCCATTTAAATTGTAATACATTTCCTACCTTTTGGCGGTTGTAATGCATTATATCAATCTAGAGAAATAAAACACATTTGTGATTGATTTTAGATTCTTCTTGTCTCCTTTTCTCTCATCTAGTATTTCATTATAAATCTATTCATATGTGCTTAATTATTGTATGCATTTTGTTGGATTGTGTCTATTAGCAAAACTAATGTTCATCATTCCTTTGGTGCATAACCTTGTAGCTTAGTTCTAATTTGTTGTATTCCTTTTATCCCTATCTCCTTGGTAAAAATTAGATTCAATTTACGAATAGGTCTGTGCAAGTTTTCATGTATGCACCTAAATAGAGGAATAGGAACCAACCTTTAATACGGAGAGTTTTTTCCATTTGCAAAGTCCCACGGTTTGGGGAAAACTCAATGTTATGTGAATCACACCAAATGAATCGCCTTAGAAAAACAGATCTAACGACTCATTTGGGGGTGTTGTGATTTTGCATTAACACTACTTCTATGGAAACTCCTTAACATTGAAGCATTTTATACAATACGTTATTGTGAGGAGTAGATATTTTAAGGAGATCTAGGATCGAGATTCTAGTTGGAGTCTTCTCTAACTATTCTATTAAGTTATACTGACCTTCCTGCGGAATGGGTAGAGGGTATGGTATTACCAAATGATCTCATCGTGTACCTACAACACAACTCTTCTCTAAGATCCTAATGTTATAAACTCATTTGTCAAAAGAATGAATGTATCCTATGAGGGAGTCGAATGGCTTGTCCTTGGTAGGGTAAATATAAGCAACAATTCTATAATCATTAGAAGTATATCTATGATCTTGCTTCTTGTGATTTTTGTCCCCATGATTAGGAAAGGGTTCTTTGAATATTCCCATATTTTTGTTAGGTCCCTTCCCTGAGTCAGGTGGAGAATCTGTAGAGATTTTATCATCTTTAATGAGGTCTTGTATATGGTACCTCAATCTAAGACATCTCGAGTTTTGTGTCCTTTGACATGATGGAAATCATAGTATTCATGCTCCTTAAACCAACTTGGTTTAAGGGCGTCTTCTGATATGGTAACATTACTTTTGAATCTTGCCCCATGTTTTACTGCGTCTAGGTGTTTAAGTATAACAAATAACGATTTATTCAAAGGGGTGAACGTGCATTTTGTAGGTGACTTTGGCCAAGGTCCTTGTGAGAGATTTAAAAGTAGACCGATTTGTAAAGCTTGGAATCTCTTGGATTATGTGATGCCATCACTAAAAACATTTTTATTTTTATTGAATAACTTTAGTTTATCTGTGGATTTTGTCTCATGTTTGTCCTTTAGAATGAGCTTGAGTTTCCCTTTTTTGTAAGAGCCTTTATGATTTGATTGCCTTTTTCTATAGCCTCTTCGAAGTTAAAGCCATAGTGCATTTGTAAGTGAAAGAATATTTCTAGGTTCAAATTAGGGATGAATATACTTACTAATTGTTTCTCTGGTAGGACACAAGGGAAGCGACTTGCTAATCCTCACCATCATTGTAAGAAGCTTGTGAAGGTTTCATTGGGTTTTTCTTAGCATTGCATAAGTCATTCATGGTGATGTCATTCTCCATGTTGAAGGAGAAATGTTGCACAAACTTTTCAGCAAGTGTAGGCCATGTTGTGATTGATCCCTTAGGTATAGTAAAGAACCACTCTAATGCCCTTGCTCCTAAGTTGTGAGGAAATAAACATATCAAGTAGTTATCACTATAAGTGACTTTCAGAAATGCATGTAGAAGTATTTAATGTGATCAAAAGGATCACCCTTGCTTTTATACTTGTCAAATTTAGGCATGTCGAAATGTTTTGGAAATGGATTTCACATCATATCTTTATCAAAGGGGTAAGGACATAGTTCTTCATATAAATATTTTTGACTGTGCCCTACATTTCCCTCTTGTATGGTAGTAATCTCAATTTAGCAACCTTGAAATTTATATCATCGTATGGATACGTGTGAAACTCACCTAATTTAGTCTTAAGTCTATTTTTATTTTTACCCAGTAGAGCATAAGTTTGCTAGCTTTTGAATAAGTTTGAGTATCTATCTTTGAATGACCTCTTATTTAATTAAGGGGTCATATTGTTCATAAAATCTAAGAGGCGGTGAATCCTTACGCTCACGTTCAATTTTTACTTTGTGTGAAGCCTTAAAGTAAGGTCTTCGTGAATCGTATGTTGGTTTTGGTGGATTGTTTTCAACATTGTTGTTACACTTTGTTGAAGTGAAAGATTTTCATTAGTCAAAAGGATTATCCATGTCTATGAGGGATGGTCATCATTATTCTTTCATTTCACAGTTAATAGTTTTAATTTTCGCCTTACACTCTTGATTCAAGAACTCTTGTGAGTACTTGGTCTTTATTATAATAAAGGAGCTTGTCAAAGAGAACTAGGTCTAACTTGTGTTGTTCCTCCAAAGAATCAAATTCTTCTCCTCTATAATCAGATAAAGTTGTTTAATCTTTGAATTATGAAAAGAGAGGTTCTAACTTATTCCCAGTGAATGGGTATGATGCGAAAGGATTTTCTTCTAAGTTATGCTCCTCTAGTTTGGATGCCATTTTTGTGATTCTAGGCATTACTAGTCTAAGTTGGCACTAGGTTTTGTCTAAATGTGTCAAGTTATACGAAACCTAAGTGTATGTGATATGAATCATTTCCTAAAGTCCTAATATCTCGAAATATGTCCTAAGTATGAAGAACATACAAATACGATTGTATCTAGGAACAAGCATGTAAAATACTCTAGTAGTCAAACACTAAAAATGTTTTAAAACACTATATACCTTAAGATATGATTTTAATGATAGGTGTACAAATTAGATAGTGAAAATACCCTACCAATACCTAGGGCAAGCTAAAATATCAACAATACCTAAGCACCAAAGTTATATTGACGCGATCTCTCCATGAGATATACTATGACTAGTTCAAATGCCGACAAGATCTAAGTTTTTGATAATAGAAGTTGTAAATGCGAATAACATAAGAACACTACACGACACGTTAACCAATATTTTTAGGAAGCAAGGTATTAGTATCAATATGATGTTATTGTGATATAAACAAATCAAATATCGACACTCTCAAAAAGGCTTTAGACAATGTTGGGACCAAAACTAAGCACAAGTATAACAAGAAGTTGTTAGCTGTGCGAGCAATGTAACAACACAATGAGGAAAATTATATCAAGTTCTAAAAAAATAAAAACAATATGTAAGTGTCGCAATTATATGGCTAGAATGTAGGAAAAGTAACAACTCAAAGGGGAAACGATGATGAAATGAAATCCTAGCTATGAAGATGATCTTGAAATCAAGATCACGTGGCCATCAAAGATATAAGGACACATCCATGCACTTTAGACATTTAACAACTCATCTGTAAACATGGATGAGAATAAATGGAAAAAAAAGGTGGCAAACACTACCTATGAAAACACTCTGAATGATTCCTTCTTTTTTTTTCCTAGATGGGCAACACGAATGCAAAGGTATAGATAAAAATATGAAAAATAAACTTAGTGGCACTTGGGTAGAGTTTCACCTTGTTCAAAGGTGAGAAAGAAACTAAGCAAAGTGATACATTTTCTTGATTCCATGATGAGAGACACTTAGATCTAACTTAAGTGGGTTCGTTAGCGTGTTCAAAAACAAGGTTTTGAATCCAAGAAAGTTATCACTTTGTGATGGTTTGACAAGACATGATAATGGACTAGTAAAGTGGGCTCCTTGATGAAATGGATTTCCTAAATAGATCACTCAACTAGGTGTCAAAATTTTTTCTAATGTGAGCTTGATTTTCCAAGAAATTTACAATGACTAATATTGGTTTATCTTGGATTTACTTTACCCTTCGATATAATGAGAAACTAGTATGTTCAATTGTATTGTCACTAGGGTCACTATACGAACAAATTTGACTCTAAACTCACAATGTATGACTAGTCAAGTGGGTAAGCGGAGCACTTCTTGTTTCATCCACAAGGTTACTCAGTGGTGGATTACTTTAGGGTTCCTAGAACCACCCCCATTGTTGTAGCTTAAGGAATTATGCCAAAGGGGTTATGTTCTAGTTGAGCAGATAGGGATGTACCCTTTTCCAAAACCTACAATACAATGTGATGTATGTGGTGTGTTTTTATCTTTCTTAGCTTAATGTGGTTTTAAGTAGCACACCATTTGGAAACCTACAATCAAACACATATTAGTGGGTTTGTGTTTTGAACCTCCTTTCTTTGACAAATGAATTTGGTCCTATACGCAAAAGGTTAGTAATTTTCCAAAAGGATCACAATATCAAAAGAGAGTTTACGTGTTGTTTTTGATTCCCAAGGTCACCAAAAAGGTGTGAGGGAAGAGCATACACAACATGAAAAACTCAACTATAAATAAGTAATGGAAAATACTTGAAATAACTTGCGAAAATGAGTTCGTTTTAACCAACTTTTGAAGATTAATCCATTATAAAGCGTAAAACAAGTGTTTGGAAAAAAAGAAGGTTTTGGAAGCATTTTTGGTTCCCAAGATTGCCTATAAGGTGCAAGGGAAGAGCATACATGCTTGAAGACCTTACTCAATCAAGAAATGAAACACTTAACTAATTCAATCAAAACAAGATTAAAGAACCCTAAACAACAATTGTTAAAAACATGTAAATAAGTTAGCAAAAACTAGAAACTTTGATCTTACAGCTCGTGAGAAATTTCAACTTTTAATACGATGCTGCATGCCCAACTCGGCACATATGTGCCCCAACCGATGATATACGTGCCCTAACCGATGGGTATACTTGTAGACGAGAATGTGACTGTGGGGTTTGACACCTACACACCTAGAAAGATGCATACACTAGTGTTTTGATGGATACGATCCCCATAGAATAGTTACATGGCCAAGGTAAAATAAAATGTCAACACAGAGACTTTGATAAATGCCCATGTGTCTAGAGAAGTGGGTACGCTCATGGTTCGACGCATATGCATGGGATAGAACGGATACATGTCCCTTTTTAAAAGGTCTGACATCCTCAAAGTACAACTGTGACAGGTATGCGAGACAGAGCTTAGCCGCATATATGCGTATTTCAACATGTACATACCTCTCCAGGACATCTAATCGTACCTGTAAAACCATTAAAAAGTCACTTGAAACAAAAAAATTTAAAGGATCTACTAGGTTGGTTTTCAACAATGAAATCCTATTTCTATCTTGGACCCATTAAATGATTTAGCAAAAGAAAGAAAAAAATCTTTTAAAATGTGAAATTTGTTAAAAGACAAACTTTTAAAACCTAGAAAGCATAAAAATGGTTAGAAATGGACATGAAAAGCTTGAAAAGACATCCATTAGTGGAGTATGGACTAAGATTCCCACTAGGCATGCCAAATGTGAACAAGGAAAAATAGTAAAAGCTATGGAAATGGGGTATGAACACTAAAGAGGCCCCAAAAGCTTTAAACAAACTAGTTAATGGGCTATTAGATAAGAGATAAACAAGAATTCATCACTTTGCATACATTAATCTTGAAATAATCAAGCAAATATATCATATTTAGCACTCCTCTACTCTTGAAAGATTTAAAATGAACCTAGGTAGATTCTAAGCAATCAATTTTATGATTGTGAGAATGGGAGCTCACCATTAATGGCTTTTGAATTAATGTGTTGAATTTATGATCGTCTCATAAATGGCTCTTGAATTAATGTGTTGAATATTTAATGCACTTATAAAAGTAGACAAGTCAAGATTTAAAGCCAAATATAGATAAAGTAAATCTGGAGTTGGTGACATTCATTTAATAGACAAAATTTGTAAAAGCATAGAGGAGTGCTAGAGTGCACGACACGAAAAAGACGTGATAGAGAGTGTTGATTGTCTATAAAATAAAAATTCCATGCAAATATGGGTGTTTCTCAAGTGAGAAATAGATGCATTCAAGTTGAAGGAGCAATAGAGGAAGAGAGAGAGACAAAAGAGAGCTAACAAATGAAGTGTTGAAGATCATATCAAATGATAAGAGAATAAGTGTGGTTGATCCATTGAACAAGAGAGTTCAACTCAGAAGTGCAAAGAAAGTGATTGAGCACAAAAATTAGAGACCTAGATCAAGTTTGAAAGACAAATAAAGAGACAGAGAATGTTGAATGTGAGAGCTTGAAAAGGCAAGCACAGACAAATAAATAAAAGTGATCATAATCCATTGTGTAAGAAATATTGATTCTAAGTGATTGATTCATTTGTAATATCAGATTTCTAAGTGGGTGCTCCTTGCAAGTTGGAGCTTTGCTAAAATTTGCTAAGTGGGTGTTCAATCAAAACCAAGATATTGTATTCTTTGGAATTGGTGTTCCTAATAAATCCTTGGTTTCAAAGTGGGGTTTTATCTGAAAGGGTTTACAACATAAATTTTGTGTTAAGTGTTATTTTTTCGACATATGATTGTTTAAATGCTCATGGTATATTTTTGCACGTTACTAAGGAATTTTGGATTGTTTTTGTTTTAAAAATTTTAATCTACATCAATTCACCCCCTCTCAGTGTTTGTGATCTCTAAAACCTTAATGTTTATAACTATTATTATTATTATAAAAACCTAATTATGAACCAAAAGAATATGTTAATCAATCCTTGTAATTTATCTTATCCCATTCATCATGATGCAGTCAAGTTACTAGTTCCTACAGACATCTTTCTCAAGTAGAAGTCTCATCCATTAGGAGACTCTTATTACTCCATTGACCAATAAAAAACATAATTTATAAACATAGAACACATGTTTAGACATCTAACCACTTTGGATCTAATTGAAAAAATGTAATTTACACCCCAACAAGATGAATATTGCCTTGATAAAAAATTTGTTTGGGTGGATTTGTCCTGGGATGATAAATTTTTCCTCCAAAGTTTTAACAATTACCTTTTCCAATTTACAAATTTTCCCACTTGACCTAGTTCCAATTGAGTGGGAAAACCTTTCACAATAGTCACCTATAAAATTATAGACACCTAAATTTGGTAACTTATCTTTTGACGGTGAAAAGTTTTTTTGTTCCTATACTAATATGCATGCTCACATTCTAATCTCAATTGAGATATTATTTTCTCTCTTTCATGACTTGCTAATATCTATACACTACTCGATGTTCAATCATGAAAACTCATGTATCCAAAGTAGTATTCTATCCCGGTGAACTTTCCCGAAATCTAGCTCTTTCATCATTAAATTATTATATCGGGCCATACGAAATAGGGGTAAACCATACCATGATATTGGATGACCTATACGGTCCCCTCCCTCTCTTCTATTGAATCTTTTCTTAGTTTTAATATCGTACGCGCATTGTTTCATCTTCCATAATTTGATATTAATGTGATACCTAACCTATGGAAGATGTAGAAACCTAAACTCCATCATGTTAATTTAAACATAAATTACACAAATACCACTAACATATTTCTTATTTTTACTAATTATCAACCCTTCATTATTTAATTTATTTCTCCTCTCTTAGATATAAATTATTATCATTTTGTTAATTAATATCTATTTCACTTACTAATTAATAACCCATTATTAATTAATTAAAGTTCCCCTTTTATTAATTAATGATACTTCATTAATTAAATCATGTTTCATATCATCTCTAAATATCATTAAATTTCCTCTAAATCCAATTCAAATATCTTATATAAGATAATATATGCATATTAATTAATCTCTAATTGATTAATTGAGCCCCTTTCTTCCCATCTCATTCCTGTGGAGTATTATTCCCTCTCAATCACTCTTAATCCTAATTAACTAAGCCTAGTTCTACATATTCATTATCACAAATTCAATAAGAATTTCACTTTTCCCAAAAAGGAAAGCTATTAAAGCAACCCCTTTTCCCCTTCCCAAAATACACTTAATTCTCGGGCTAGCATTTATTTCTAGAAAGTAAGGCAAAATTTGAGAAAAAAAAAGGATATCCAAATATGGATCATGCCAATTAAAATATGCCTCTTGCCTCATCAAAATACATACCTTAAGCAACATATCACATCTTCTCTTGTCTTGCATTCAATTAAAAAATAAGACATCCACAAATTTGAGATAGTCCAAATGTCCATGTGAGAGGTTGGAGGTTATTTATCCAATGTTTTGTGTTCTCTTTATTTTTCTTGTAGAAGTCTCATCTTAATTTATTTAGATTCTAAAATTATCAATCTAGGATGAACTTTGTAGGTGTAAGTTATATTCAAGTTTTACATTAGGATGTTTTATTAAAGTTAGCATATAGAAGCCTAAATAAACAAGTCAAGTGAACTTTATAAATCACTTGAAACGCTCAAGAAATCATACTATAAAATACTAACATTAAATCTCTCGAGGATCTATAAAATATTCCTAAAACACATACACATCCTTTATAGTATCCACTAGATAGGTCTTAAGCACTCAAACTAGGTTCGAAAGTATAGCTTCCTCTATTACCTATGAGAATTTGGACCAATATTGAGAATTGATAAAATATAAACACACAAAGAGAGTAATGTTGAGAGGGAGAGAGAGAAACCAAACATGAGACATAAGATATCTCATATTTAGACTGCATTAAAAATAACTTTACAAGGGGTGTATAAATAGGAAGTGGGGAAGTGTAACCGCCACTTAAAAAGGTGGAGATGTGTAGTTCTCATCTATCCCAATGACACCTAAGAAATATAAATACATATGTAGTAAATACCATGCAATGGAATTAAAAAACCCTACACTAACACCCCCTTAAGTGTAGCTTAGGTGGGTAGAAAAATTGTTTCCCAACAATAAGGCTTGATGAGGTACACAAGTACATAGAAAATCCCTCATAAAGTGGAGAAAATGAGAATACATGTTGGAAAAAATCCTCCCGAAATATAGAAAATAGAATTACATAGAAAATATACCTTGGTAGATAAGCCCCTAGACAAACATATGGAATCCCTAAAAATAAAGATAGAAAGAAGAGAAGTAGAGAGGAATAACTAGCCCCCTAGAAGATAAATCCTCATTAACTCCACATAAATCCCACAGATGAAGAATCAAATTTTGAGTAAGGGAATCAATGAAGACTACATCCTAATGAGGAATGCAAGATGTTGCAATGAAATATTATGGATCAAATTTAGAGGAAAAGAATATTTGTATATTTTTTATTTAATGTAGATTGAATTAAATCTTATTTTTAGAGTAAATATTGTACCTAATTGTATATAAATGATAACATATAGTAAGAAACAAGCAACGAAGCATGTACAATATATAAACCTAATAAAGAAGGAGATATATAGGGACTTAGATTATTTTTGAGTGAACATAAAGTGATTTGGGCAGATGAACTACTAGAGAAGACCGGGAGCAGTGTTGTTGAAAGCGAGACTAGAAATTATGAGTCTTGGAAGCATCTTGTATCAAGCAGAGCACCCAAGCGCTAGCATCTTTTTGGGTGCTAGTGTTTGTGTGAATGATTAGGATCTAGCCTATTCTATGCATGAGGATATTCTATGTTGGTCCTCTTTTGTCACTTTGGTTTTGTCCTCAGTCACTTGATTATGTGTGTAACTGCAAGGTAGATAGCTATTTGTATATACCCACAAACCACATCAAACCCAAAAGGAAATATGCATAATAGGGATTCAGACTAACCCCGAAGGTCACCTAAAGATTTAAACTATGGTGAGTGTTGCAATACATCTCATACTCCATGTAGTTCTTGTGTTAGTGTGTAGAAATGGTTCCCTAGGATGCCATTGTGTAAGTTACATAATGATAGTGAGCTATATCTAGAATGCACTAGATTATATAGAATGTGTGGGATGGAATAGATTATAAATTCTCCTCCTATGTTGTGTATACATAAGTGATGGAACCCTTATGCCTTGAGTGATTGATAGATGAATGCCTTTGATACTCTTTGTGCCTTTTATGCAAGCTTAGGTGATGATAGATAATGCTTAGTGTTTGTTCCTTTATTTTTAATAGATAACTATGTATTTATATGATTTCTTTGTTTGAATTTTGTAATTTACAACTAGAAATATGAACCAAAGTGGTAAAAAGTAATTAAGAAGTGAAAGTGGTCCAAAAGGACAAGAAAAGGTAAATATGGACATGAGTATCCAAAAGGACAAGACCTCTTGGTGCTAGTGTGCGAGGCCACGTAAAGATAAAACAGGTTAAATGATGGAAAAAGTGCAAGATGTATAAAGCCAATAAAAAGAAAAAAATATATAGTAAAAGTATAATTGGAGTTATCAATTATTAGTTTTCTTGATTAGGAATCATGTAAATGCTAACATAATTTTATGACCTATAAATGTACCCAAGCGCATATATTTTGTCTACATTTTCCCTCTACTTTATGTTGTTGACTGAATACTTGATAGCATAAAGTAGTCAGAAGATGTGTACCTTATGATTTGGTGCAGAGTGTGGTGAATAATGTGCCAATTCGATGCAAAAAGAATAAAAAGATGCATACATTCAACTAGTAAAGGATGTTTCCTATAATGACACCAATCTCTCTCTATAAATGAGGATCATACACACAACACTAGTGTATTCATGTGTAAGTTGGTGTAGCTATGGAATGAAGCCTAGAACACTCAAGAAATATTCAAAGCTTTCCAAAATTCAACAATGAACCATCAGATTAGAGATAAACAAGAACTATCTCTTTGCATGCATATATAAACTTGAAATAAACATTCAAACCCTAACATATCTAGATATTTCTCTACTCCATGAAAGCTATGAAAGATGAACCTATTAAAGCTCCTAGAAATCAGTTATGCTTGTTTGATAATCAAGGGTTTGAGAGTGAGATCTCACCATTAATGGCTTCAAGGAAAATGGTTCATCCCATTTACTCAAGTTTGATGTTTTAGAAATGCAAATGCTTAAAGAAAGTAGCTCAATAATAATGAAAACTCCTAAATCTAAAGATGGCATAAGCTATTCTAAAATGGAAGAGTGTTCTTAGAAAAAAGGGGGAGGGGTATGCTTGTATTTTTAGGTTTTCATTTGTAAGAGGAGGAAGTGGAATTTTTGGACTCATGTGGGACTAAAGTCCAAAAAGGCCAAATTCAAGTGAAACTCAAATTACAAAGGTGAGATTGACATTTAAAAGATAAGTATCCTTTTTAGAAAGTCAAAAAGGTTTAATTATCCTCAAATAGGCTATTTAATATGTTAATGACTTATAGAATCCATTTTAGAGGGTGTTAGCATGATTTAGGGGTTGAGAAGATGTTAGATAGGGTGATTAACTAGCATAGTGTAGTCAATTAACGAGTATGGGATATTTACTACAATTTTAATAGTAAAGTTGCATAAAAAAATTATAGGTGTCTACATATTCCCCTCTTTGAGGTGGCATGAGTAACATCACTTCAAAGAAAGTAGACAATCATAAACAACAAATTTTTTGAAGGGGTAGAAGAAAAATTAGTAGGCTAGATGGATGCCCCCTCGAGTGTCAATGGGGTGATGGAAGAACTCGATGGACAATCGAAAAGATGAAAAAAGAAAGAATAGTGTGAAGAGAAGAAAGGGGATGGGAAAGGGATTGGATAGAGGAGAATAATGATAAAAATGAAGGTACTGAGCTATCAGTGAACCATTGCGTATAGTAAACAATAACATGTCATCATATTGCTAGAAATATTCATCATCAGTCCTTATTAAAAATGTAAGCATATGACAAGGGTGTAAAATGACACAAAAATCCATAACATGAATGATTTCCATTGCTAAACTACTCCATGCAACATACAAAATGTAATGCAATACGAGAAGCAAACAAGCTGACCTAACAGGGAAACAAGTACACACACACATACTCAAACCAACAACGTTTAAGAAAGTTGCACAAATGTTTTTTTATCAAGCTTCAGTTCCCAAATGTTTGTGAAAAATGAAAAGGGTAAAAATTGATGCCCCAAGAAAGGATATGTGTAAGGGATTTTTATGAAGGATGTAATTCCCAATGATAAAGCAATGTTCGTAATGAAACAAGATTGCAGGCAATTTATATGTGCCAAAATAGCACATGATTTAAGCAAAAATATAGATTTGTTTATGGGAGGTATATTCAGATGATCCATGAGTCATTTGTGATAGAAACAAGTGAAAACGTCAGCCATATATGATAAGAATACCATGGATGAGACACAAATTTCAGTTCGCATACTAGTGTTTTACCTATTTTTTTAATTTTTTAATTTTTTAATTTTTTACAATTTTTAGGAATTTTTTATTGATTTTATAATTGTTAGAGAAGTTTTATTTTTGCAATGTTTAAATTTTTTATCGGTCATAAGAATTTAGAAAATGGAAGATTATCCAAAAAGTGAGAAAAATGGCCAGGACGGAGAAACGAGCATTGAATAGCAAAACCGTGCCCCGACATAGAAAGAAGTGAGTTAAAAATAATCATCATGATAGGAAACAGAGAAATTTAATTTGATCATGGTGAGAAAAACATGCCACAGGGGGCATCACAGTGGATTAAAATGGTTAAATATACCCCTCCGAGGGGGTAGATCATCGCGATGAGTTCATTTGTTACCGGAGCTCCTGCTGATTTTTATGATCAGTGATTTCCAAACTATGAGAGAGATGACATGAGTCCAAAGGCATATGACATGATATCACACCATTTGGGAGTATGCATGGGAGGAGGGCAACCCTCCATTTTTGAGTGCCCAAACCTGTCTTTTCATTTTTTACATTTAATAGCTTTTATTAACATTCATTAGCAATATTAGGGTGGAAAAATCATGTACGTATTCCCTAGGAGTGCGAAAGTACTCAAAGGGGCATGTACACATTAAATTTACATGTACGTGCATGCGCATATGTAAAAATATGCGTACGTGCACACATAGGCATGAAATCCATCACGTAGGTTCCCGAGGTCAAAAAAATGGGTGCGAGCTAAGCGACACACAAAATCCCATGCATATGTAGCATAAAGGGCGTGCATACTTGAGTGATTCGGGGTAGTTAGGGGGGTGCGTGCACATACTAATATAGGCATGCATGTATCCAAAATGGCATGTGTGCGGCTTAGGCATGCATATGCTAGAAATGGTGTGCACATGCCCTAAGGGGCATATAGTTGCCAAAGAGAGGAAATTTTTACACTTAGAAGAATGTTAGGTAGATTACTAAGATAGTGTAGATGAAGTTTGATTTAGTGTAATAGGAGAATGGAAGAAGATAGAAGAACAATTATTTCTAACACGTTCTATGTTATTTTGGAGAGACAATTGTCATCTCTATAGGCGAGGAGCGGCATGGCCATCTAGCAGATCATAGAGGAAAGTTTACATAGACATCATAGATAGATGATGGAAATACAGTTCGAGGTGAGTGGGCTAGCCCACATGGCTAGGATGTCATTGATTACTCGGATCATGGCCTACTTACAACGTTGTTAGAGAGATGGCACGGAGAGCTAGTGCTTACGGATCTTGACAAGAGAGATGACGATTAATCTCAAGGATGTTTGGCACATTCTATGTACCTATCAGAGGGAAAATCATTGAGTATATTAGTACTTGCGAGGTTGAGGTATTAGACTACCTTGTCGAGGTTTTCAGATGTGATGATATACCTCATTTGAGGTATGGTAGTGTACTTACACCAATGTATCACGATTTGAGCTTTCATCGCATGGCGGTATATTTGATGGCTCTTGTTAGTCACTTTTGCTTATTAACAAGACATGCTCTTCCTTCCCACTTGGCTTGATTAGTGTGATACATGGTTTATTCCGAAAGTGAGTGATATTGTTGGGGCTACTACATATTGGCACATTTATATTGGGACCTACATCTTATCACTTACCACGGTCGAAGACCATGGGTCTTGTTACATTCACTGAGATATGGACGTGGGACCACATAGCCATTAGTCATTGACAAGTGTTATTTGAGTTTGGGATCCAGAGGAGCCTTTAATCATGGGATGGGTCCCCATTAGAGATGATGTCAGAGGGTATATGGGTGATACCTATTATTATCAAAGGAAATTGGATGAAATTGTGCAACATATTATAGTGTGGAGGCCCTACCGACATTATTAGTGAGTTAAGGATGGAGAAAAGATCATCATAGCCATGGTTGAGGATTTTTTGCTTAGCTATCCAGGCTATATTATAAATTTATACATGGTAGAATGATGCTAGAGATAGTTTGCTATAGTACAATATTTACCATGTCCCGATATGTGCTATACATGCAGGGTTGCCGAGAGATTTGAGATGGGGTCGTCCATTCAGCTAGATAGGGCTTAAGTTAGTTTTGATGGGATGGTGCCATAGGTATGGGCACATTCGATAAAGATTAGAGATCTTGGGGTTATAGCTGAGTATGCCCCATGGTTCATTATAATACTACTACATTGCGTTACCATTCTAAGGGATTTATGGGATGATAGAGTTAGGCTACCTGCTAGAGTAGTATAGTGATGATGAGGATGAGGAGGATGGTGACGATGGACAAGGTCCTCCACCTTTACAACGGTAGGTATAGGTCTAGGGAAAGAGGTAGATTCCTATTGTATACCAAATACGGATGCCCCGAGTGGGAATTCCACTTGGTGTACATGTTAAGATTACAACAGTGCCAATGCAGAGCAACACCACGGTGGTCCTCCAGGAGGAGTACCATGCAGAGAGACCAACTCTTAGTCCACCACATAGTTCGCCAAGAGGTGGAGGGGTGAGGAGATGATAGTGGAGGTGGATATGGAGGGTAGGTAACTACGATACCTTCTTTGAGGTGGCGTGAGAAACTTCACTTCAAAGAAAGTAGACAACCATAAACAACTAAATTTTTAAGGGGTAGAAGAAAAATTAGTAGGCTAGATGGATGCCCCCTCGAGTGTCGATGGGGTGATGGAAGAACTCAATGGACAATTGAAAAGATGACAGAAGAAATAATAGTGTGAAGAGAAGAAAGGGGGTGGGAAAGGGATTAGATAGAGGAGAATAATGATAAAAAGGAAGGTACAAAGCTATCAGTGAACCAATGCGTATAGTAAACAATAACATGTCATCATATTGCTAAAAATATTCATCATTGATCCTTATTAAAAATGTAAGCATACGACAAGGGTGTAAAATGACACAAAAATCCATAACACGAATGATGTCCATTGACTAAACCGCTAACTCCATGCAACATACAAAATGTAATACAATACAAGCAAGAAATAAGATGACGTAACAGGAAACAAGTACACACACATATACTCAAACCAACAACGTTTAAGAAAGTTGCACAAATGTATTTTTATCAAGCTTTAGTTGCCAAATGTTTGCAAAAAATGAAAAGGGTAAAAATTGATGCCCCAAGAAATGATATATGCAAGGGAGTTTGACGAAGGATGCAATTCCCAATGATAAAGCAATGTGCGCTAATGAACGAAAGCAAGATGCAGGTAATTTATATGTGCTAAAATAGCACAGACGCAAAGCAAACAAGATAGATTTTTTTATGGGAGGTATATTTAGACGATCCATGAGTCATTTTGATAGAAACAAGTGAAATTTCAGCCAGATATGATAAGAATTCCATGAATGAGACCCAAATTTCAGTGCATACCAGTGTTTTACCTATTTTTGATTTTTACAATTTTTAGGATTTTTTGATCGATTTTATAATTTTTAGAGAAATTTTGATTTTACCAATGTTTAAATTTTTTTATTGGTTCGAGGAATTTAGAAAATGGATGATTGTCCGTAAAGTGAGAAAAATGGCCTAGGATGGAGAAATGGGCGTCGGTAGCAAAAGCTGTTCCCCGACATAGCAAAAATGAGTTAAAAATAATTATTTAATAAAAATAATCATCACAAAATGGGAAACAAAGAAAGTTAGTTTGATCATGGTGAGAAAAACATGCCCTGGGGCATCACGGTGGATTAAAGCATTAAATATACTCCTTCGGGGGTAAATCATCGTGACAAGTTCATTTGTTACTGCAGAGCCCTCTTGCTTTTTATGGAGAGTGATTTCTAAGATGTGAGAGAGAGGACACAAGTTCAAAGGCATACGACGTGATATGAAACCATTCGGGAGTATACAGCAAGGGAGCGACATGGTCATGTCCAGCGAGTCATAGAGGTGAGTTTTCATGGGCATCATAGATGGATGATGGAAATATTCTTTGGAGGTGACTAGGTTATCCCACATGGCTAGGATGTTGTTGATTACTCTAGATCATGGCCTAATTATAGCATTTTTAGATAGATGGAATAGTGAGAGCTAGTGCTTCGGCTCTCGATAGGAGATATGACAATTAATCTCAAGGATGTTTGGCACATTCTACGTGTACCTATCTAAGGGTAGCACATTAATTATATTAGTGCTGAGGAAAAGATATTAGACTACCTTATTGAGGTTTTTAGACATGATGGTATACCTTGATGAGGTATGACAATGTACTTACATCGATGTATCACATATATGAGCTTTCATCACATGGTGGTATATTTGATTGCTCTTGTCAGTGGCTTTTTTCCTTATTGACAAAATAGGCTCTTCCTTCCCACTTGGCTTGATTAGTGTGATATGGGGTTTATTCCGAGGTTATAGATATTGTTGGGGATAGTGCATACCGGCACATTTATATTGGGACCTACATCTTATCACATACCAAATTTAGAAGACTGTGGGTCCTGTTACATTACTGTAGATATGGACATGGGAGCACATAGCCATTAGTCACCCTATAGGTGTTCTTCGAGTTTGGGATCGGAGGAGCCTTCAGTCATGGGATGGGTCCCCATTGGAGATGATGTTAGAGGATATATGGGTGATACCTATCATTACAGAGGCAGTTGGATGACATTGTGCAGCATATGATAGTGTGGAGTCCCTACCAACATTATCATTGGGTCGAGGATGAAGATGATCTCAAGCATAGCCATGGTTGAGGATTTTTGACTGGTAGTCGGGGATACATTATAGAGTTCGACAAGGTAAACCGATGTCAAAGATAAGTTTTTTTGCACTACAAGATTTACCATATCCTTATATGTGGTATGCACGTAGGGCTACTAAGATATTTGACATAGGGTTGTCCATTGAGCTAGATAGGGCTTGAGCCAGTTTTGATGGGATGGTGCCATAGGTATGGGAACCTTTGTGATAGATTAGAGATCTTAGGGTTATAGATGAGTATGCCCCATGGTTCATTATAGTGTTACCACACGGCATTACCATTCCAAGGGCTTTATGGGATGCCGAGTTAGGTTGCCTCCGAGAGGATTATAGTGATGATGATGTCGATGATGATAATGAGGAGGATGGTGATGATGGACAAGGTCCTCCACCTTTACTGATAATAGGCATAAGGCCAGGAAAGAGGCATATTCCTATTAGTCTGCTAGATACAGATGCCCCAAGTGGGAATTCTAGATTTTGTACATGTTCTATTACAACAAGTGCCAATGCAGAGAGCAACACCACAAGGTCCTCCTCCGGGAGGAGTACTATAGCGAGACCAACTCTTAGTCCACCACATAGTCCACCAAGAGGTGGAGGGGGAGGAGATGATAGAGTAGGTGGATATGGAGGGTAGGTAACGTGATACTTTCTTTGAGGTGGCATGATCAAATTCACTTCAAAGAAAGTAGAAATGGAGAGGGTAATAACTTCGATACAACAACATTTATAGCAGGTCATTAACTATTCATCTTCGGTGATGGCTTTGAGAGATCGAGCTAGGGCTTAGCTACATGGTTGTCACCTCAGAGAGAGATCATGATAGAGCACGGATGGATAGTCAAGTTGGTGGTGGAGACAAAGCCGTGTTCAGTCATTCCAATAGGTGTAATAGATAGCCACTCAAAGGACCCAAATTACAAGCTTATGGAAGTAGTCCACACTTAGATTTAACAGTTGACCATGGAGAGAGACCAAGTCCGTGTCGAGGTACAAAGCTGTCATGTAGAGAGAGATTGGCTAACTGTAGTGTGTGTACGAGTTCAAGTTGATATTTCTAGGGTTACATGAGAGCTAGCGGTGAGGCCTCCTATTACGGCTGCATAACATCGGGAAGTTATAGATGTGTAGAGAGTTACACCATTTGATCCAAAGTATAGGTATCTAGGTGTAGATACAGATCTCAAAGGATGTCTCAATTGGCTCGATCAATATAGTTATAGATAGTTCGTAAGAGCATAATGGCCTCGTTAGGGTCATCCCATCAAGTAGTATCCTCCCCTCATGGTCTAAGATTAGGAATCCCAGGAGAGGGTGAGAGTCATGGATGACTCTCTTTATTTATTGTATACTATCGATGTATTTACCCTGATGTATGCCTCTTATGAAGGCATATTTTTTATTGACTATATGATGTATCATTTTATTATGGATCGTGATGAAGGCTTATTTTGAGTCATGCCCTTGATGGAATATTTTGTATCGATGATGTATATCTTTTTGAGACAGACATTATATATATGTGATGGACATTCGATTTTATATTTGCCATGTATTTATATGATTTATGATGATGATTATGATTATGGATGATGTATATTTATTTTTTATGTATGTATTTTTATGGATGTTTGATGATGTATCATATGTTTTGATAAGATGTTTCACTTCTTTACTTTATCATATTACTATGTATGAGGTATCGTAGATGATAGCACTCTTTTTTATGAGATATTATGTGATTTAAACCATGTTTTTATTATGGATATTGGTGTGGGGGATATATTTTTTTGATCATGAAACCCCTCTTGCCCCATTGATGATATGGTATATGATGATTAGCTTAGTATACATGTTTGATGTAAAACTTAGCATTTTTGATATATGATGTATAGATGATGTTAGATGTGATGATATGGGATGATAGATGATAACAAACAATGTGCATGAAACAAGCAAACACAAGAAAAAGTTAACAAAACTAAACAAATATACACATACAAAACAACACAACTATATGCAAATAAGAATGAACTCAGGCATACTTAACAACAGATTAAATTGGTACTTAATCTAAGTAAGTGAATGAATCCTAATAAATGCATATAACCAATGATGAAAACACACCAATTATTTACAAGTATGAAAGTTTAAAATGAACTCAATGCAACACACAATAGATCAAATAATATTTAATCTAAGTCAAGCAAATGAACCCATTTTAAATCATATAACCCAAAAAATATAATGCAATCAAAACTCTACAAACCGACAACTAAAAGTAATCAAACCACTACCTTGTTTTTTGGGACAGTTTTGATTCATTTTCTAATGTTTTTGGTGTCATTCTAAAGACAATTTTCAAGGCTATTGTTCACATTGTTTTTGTGATTTTATCCCTAAAAAGGGTTTTTCAGATGTTTAGGATTTTCTAACATTTTTGAATTTTTTGTGTTTTTGTGAAGCAATTTTCCAAAGTGAGGTAAAGAAGTGGATGCCCCTAGCATTAGATGGGAATATACAAAGGCAAAATGCCATGCGTTATGTTTAGGAAAGAATATGTGAAGCTTCCCCAACATTAGATGGGAATGTACAAAAGAAAATCTTCACAATGATAGATAGGAGTAGAACAAACCAGATCAAGGCCACAATGGATAGGCTTGAGAGGATTCCTAGACTTAAGTAAACTAGCCCTAGATGAGAGAAATTAGTTACTCATACAGTTATGAAAGCAAGTTCTTGTAAACAATGAATCCTCCTGAGGCATCGAAACTGATTTTCACCTAAGGACTTGCCCAAATGTGCCACAATTGTGTGGTTTTCACACTTGGACGACTTGTTTTTTTTTTACTATTTTCTTTTTGATTTTTTTCTTTTTTTTCTTTTCTAAGGAACTTCTTATTTAAGCATAGAATCACTTGAGATGCATTGCATTCATTGGTTCCTTTATTCCTCACCATCTGAGTGAGCCATTTTATAAGCCCCTGATCCATATTTTTTAGTGACCACATAAGGTCCCAACTAGTTAGCCTCAAATTTTCCCTTCTTTTTTCTCTTTGTCTTTAACAATATTTCTTTGGTTCTCTTTCAAAATAGATCACCTACCTCAAATTAATGAGGTATGATCCATTTTTTTACCCTTGTGAAACCCAGTTCTAATAAAATTTTAAGTGATTGAGGGCTCTCATTCTTTTCTCATCTAGTAGCTCCAATTCTACCAAGCGAGAAACTCTGTAGTCTTCATCCTTATCTAGATAATCCTAGAGAGATATTCTCAAGGAGGGAAGCTCAATTTCTAGGGGTATAATGGCCTCAATACCATAGACTAGTGAGTATGGAGTAACACTAGTAGGGGTGTGAATGGAGGTTCGATAGGCCCAGAGGGCATGGGATGAATCTGGAGGTGTCAATTATGGCATGTTTTGCTAACCATTTTCTCCATGATTCAAACAAGGGTTTTATTTGTGGCCTCATCTTTGTCCATTACCTTGAGGGTAATAGGGAGTAGACCATTTGAGCTAGATTTGGAAGCATTGGCATAACACTTTAACTATATTTTTCTTGAAGGATTTTCCATTATCTATGACAATGGCGGAGGGGATGCCATAACGGAAAATGAGATGATTCATGATAAACTTTGAAATTTACTATACACAGTTACATAGGTTAGAGGTACAACCTCTACCCATTTGGTGAAGTACTCGGTGGTGGTAATGATATGGGTGTGGCCATCTGAGGAAGTTGGAGTGAGATTCCCTATGAGATCAAGTCCCCATTTGGAAAATGGCCAAGGTGTTGTGATGGGCTGCAAATCTTGTGTTGGTGCATGTATCAAGTTGCCATATTTTTGGAAAGAGTTCACATTTCTTGACATGATTGCAACAATCTATTTCCATGGTGGGCCAATAATAACCCACTCTCAATATATTTTTTAAAGATCATTCCACTTGTGTGTGCTCCACACACGCCTCCATGTACTTCCTTAAGTGCTTGGATTGACTCAGTTGAATCTAGGAAATGAAGTAGATTCCCATCATAGCCATGATGATAGAGGGTGCCTCTAGGAGGGTGTATGGGCTATATGGAAAATAAGGGTATTTTTCTTGGTATGGGTGATATAGGGGGAAAGGTGCCATCTTGTAAATAGTTATAAATGGGGTCGTACTAGGGGAGAAAGGACCAACAAATTCACATGCCAAGCATGATTCTGGCATGTCATACGTAGGAATTTATAGATGTTCAACAAAGAATGGCATCTTGTTTTCCTGTGGTGGAATGCGAAGTAGAGATCCAATCATAGCCATCACATATGTTGATTTATTGTGAGATCTTGGTCTTTGTTCAAAAGTGATTTGGAAAAAATATTCTTTCAGAGTTTCAACCAACTTCTTATAGGGATGAGCTTCTCATCTTTGACCTTGTATTCATCATTGACTTTGATAATCAGTTGTGAATCACCAATGACTAGTAAATATATGATATTCCATCGGATGGCTAACTTCAACCCAACAATGAGTACCTCATATTCAGAATGTTATTTGTGCATGGGAATCCCAGAAAAAGGCCTATGGGATTATCTCTCTAGTAGGGGTGATAAGTATCACTCTGCTCCTAAACCATGATAGGTGAATGATCCATCAAAGTGGACTTTCCACACAATAGATTCTTCTATGTACATCATGGATGTGTCTGGAGATCTAGAACACAATGGTTCCATTCTGGTAAGGGAGCTTCAACTAGTTGATCTATAAGCACTTGTCCTTTAAGGGATTTCTGATTTACAAACTCAATGTCGAACTCACTAAGGAGGATGATCCAATTAGCCATCCATCCTATCAGGGAAGGTTTAGATAAGAGGTATTTTAAAGGGTCAACCTTGGATATCAGCTTGGTTTTATTGTTTAGGAGATAGTGGCACAATTTTTGAAAGGTGAACACCACAGCTAGGAAAGATTTCTCAATAGAGGGTAATTTAACTCATAGGAAATGAGGGTATGACTTAAGTAATAAACCACTCATTCTTTATGGCTTAGGTCATATTGGGAAAGCAAAGTGCACCAATAGAAAATTGAGTAGCTAAAATATATAGTAGTAGGGTTCATTGTGGGTAGTGGCATTAGAACATGTGGACTTGCTAGATATTCTTGAGTAATCAAAGGCTTTCTAAAAATCTGCTCCCCATGTAAAGGTAACATATTTCTTTAATATATGTGTAAAAGGATGGAACTTATCCGCAAGCTATGATATAAATCGATGGATTTCCTAAATTTTCCCTTGTAGAACTTCTTAGTTGCTTAAGGTTCTGGGTGGAGGCATCTCTGTTATAGCCGCCACTTTAGTGGGATCTACCTCTATCCCTCTTTATGAGACAATGAAACCCAATAATTTTCTTGATTTTACACCAAAGACACTTCTTGGGATTCAACCAAACCTTATAATCTTAGAGACATTGAAAAATACGCCTCAAGCACTTCAGGATGCTCTTCTCTAGTTTTTGATTTTGCTAATATATCATCCACGTAATCTTCCATGATATCATTCATCATATCATGGAAAATAACAATCATGGCTCACTGATATGTTTCCCTGACATTCTTGAGGCTAAAAGGCATGACCTGATAGCAAAATGTCCCCCAAGGGGTAATGAAATTAGTCTTGTGTTGATCTTCCTCCATGATCTTGATTTGGTTATAACCTGAGAAGCCATCCATTAAAGATAACATCTCATAACCAGTAGTTGAATCAAAATCATGTCAATGTTAGGAAAGGGAAGTCATCTTTAGGACATGCTTTGTTGATGTCCCAAAAGTTAGTGCATATTCTGATACCAACTGGTTTCTTTTGAACTAGGACTACATTAGATATCCAATCGAATAGTCAATAGGTTTGATGAAACTACTGCTACTAATAGTCTTTCCAGTTCCTCTTTGACAAGTAATGCAATTTTTGGATGCATCTTTCTTAGTTTTTATTTGATAGGTTTGGCATTTGGGTGTATAACAAGGTTGTGTATAACCAACACTAGGTCCAAACTTGGCATATCCACATATGACCATGCAAATATATCTGCATACTCTCATAATAGGCTACGAGGATCTTTTGTTCTTGTATTGAGAGTGAAGCTCCCAACTTTATCATCTTAGGCTCTTCTTTGTATCCGATGTTGACACTGATTATTTCTTCAACCAACATTTTTGATGCATCCTCCATCCATGTAGGATCAAGAGGAAGAGTCAAGATCTACTTCCATAGGTGGTTTAGAGAGATCATCATCTTTGAGTGGGTAAACTACTTTGTCCATTGATTTTTCCAATTATTTTTCCACAAGTGCCTCAAAGAGGTTTTCACTATGTGTCTTGGTCTGTTTCTTTTGCTGAGGCTTCTTAGTAGTATTTTTCCCTCAAGCTTGTTGATATTTAGTTGACCACACATTTCTGCCTCTTCCCAAAATATGCACATGCATCTAGATCAATGGAGAAGCCCTTTTTATGATCACCTATTGGAACTTATCCTGATTCCCATGAACTCTTCAATTGCCTCATCATTTTCAAAAGAGATCGATCGACACGTGAAGTTGTTGATCCTAATCAATTAGGTCAGGATATACTAGGTTAACTTGGGAATTGGCTTGGGGATTTGTTTCAGAAAGGGTAAGGATGGTAGAATTGGGAAATAGGTTAGTAGAGGAAAGATCTTTGTATAGGATATACTGGGAATCTGCATCATTGTCTGAATTAGATAAGTCATCTCACATGTTCAGAGGAAGTTTCATTTATTTCTGCAAGTAGAGCTCTATGAGGCTGAATTCCAAGGCCATGCTTATTATATTTTGTGGGGGAAGTGGAATAGGTTCTAATCTACCTTGTGCATTTGGGCCACATCCATCTCCTGATATCCCATGACTTGCATCATGCATGGTGTGCTTTGATAAAATGTGGAGCTTGGTGACATGAATCCATAGTTCCTTTGGGTACCCAACTAGTAGGTGTATCTAGCATCTTCTCATCTGACAAGAGACCACTAGGAGTAAACCTTTCAAGGGGCTTAGGAAACTAGCTTGAGTGCTCTTGGATTGGAAATATGGTCTACCACGTGTCTTAGGTGACACTGAAAGATCATATATTAATAGGCTTGTTCAATATTGAATTTATCTCTGTTGGACCATATTTCCCAAATGTTTCTTCCCATGTAGAAAAGGGATTAACCAACATAGGAAAATTTTGATTACATGGTGTTAACATATCTGGATCTACATGATCCTTCATAGCCTCCGTTTGTAATGGAACCACAATATCTGTAGAAGGACACTCATATGTTGCACGTGAGAAACTATACAACGCTCTACAATGTGTAAATGGTTTAGGTCACCTAGAATGGTGATCATCTATCCTTCATGAGGAAACTTGATACACATGATGATAAGTCGAAGGAATGACCTTCATGGCATGAATCCATGGGTGTCCTAAGAGCATGTTATATGGGAGGTCCAAATCAAGAACCTGAAACTTTGTATCATGATAAGAAGGCCCTATCTCTATGGGTATCATTATGGTCTCGATTTGTCTCATGTTCCTCATTATCATATGCCATGATGGTGATGGTATTAGGATCAAGTCTGCTTCTGTAGCCCAGTTTCTGAAAAGCTTCAAAGTGCATATATTCAAACCGGATCCACCATCTACAAGCACTCTTTTGACTTTGTGATGAGTAACAAAGACTTCTATATATAAGGGCATATTATGACTAGGTTTGTTATGTGGTATCTCATTCTGGTCAAAGGAAATAGACTCACTAGAAGAAAGGTTTGTGACCATTTCTTGGAGATTTGTGGGATCTACATCTGTGGATATTCTAGACCCCTGAAGGGTTTTATACAATATGTCTTTATGACTGTTTGAGATTTTTAGAAGATCTAAGATTGAAATCTTAGTAGTGGTCTTCTCTAATTGGTCTAACAAGTCATACTAAGTTTCTGAGGGAAAGATTGAGTAGGTTTTATGATCATTAGCAGTGTGTGTCATCTTCCTATGGCACAACTGTCACCTAAAATCCTAATGGTGTTCACTTGTTCATCAAATGATTAAATACAACCTATAAGGAATCAAAGGATTATCTATAGAGGTATACACATAATTTTACAACCTTATAATTATTAGATGACTCTCCTTGATCTGGATTTTGGTTTCCTTTTTCTTATGGTTAGGGAAAGGTTGTTTAAATATCCCCATTTTTGCATTAGGACCTTCCCCAGATTTAGGTGAATCCACCTCAATCTTTCCTTCTTCAATAAGGTCATGTATATAGTGTCGTAACCTCATACACCTATCAGTCTTATGTCCTTTGACATGATGAAATTCATAGTACTCATGCTCTTTATACCATCCAGTTTAGGTGCATCTTCAGGGAAGGGTACTGTGGCTGGAGGATAGGTGACCATGTTCACTATATCTAACTATTTCAAAATTACGAGAAATGGTTTAGTTAGAGGCGTGAATGTCCATTTTGGGGCCCTGTCTTTGTCTTGATGAGGTCCTTGTGTGAGTTTTAGAAGAGGACCACTCTGGAAAACCTGGACTCTTTTGGAGTCAGTGATGCCATCTCCTATGACATTCTTGTTTTGTTTAAATAATTTAGGCTTCTCTATAGGTTTTGATTCAATATGCTTATCCTTGGAGAAGGGTTTAATAGTCCCTTTTGTGATGAGATAATTTTCAATGTTACTGCCCTTCTCTATAACTTCTTCAAAGTTAGAGACATGGTGCATTTGTAAATGAAAGGCTATGTCAGGTTTAGATTAGGTACAAATATGCTAACCATCTATTTTTCAGGGATATTGCAAGGAAAATGGCTAGCCAAACCACGCCACCATTGTAGGAAATCGGAAGGATTCATTAGGTCTTTTCTTTGCAGTACATAAGTCTAGCATGGTTATATCACTCTCTATGTTGAAGGAGAAGTGTCACATGAACTTTTCAGCTAATGTGGGCCATGTAGTGATTGTTCCCTTGGGTATGTGTAAGAACCATTCTAGTGGTTGTCCTTCTAAACTACGAGGAAATAAATGAATAAGGTAGTTGTCACTAAATGCAACTTCTGGAAAGCCATGTAGAAGTATTTTATATGATCACGAGGATCACCTTTCCTTTATATTTATCAAACTTAGGTATATCAAAGTTTTTGGGGAATAATACTCATAACATGTCTCTATCGAAAGGGTAGGGACATAGCTCCTCATATTGATATTTCTTGTTATGGCCCACGTTACTTTCTTGTAGCATTGTGAGCATGTTTTTCATTGATTGTAGATCTTGTGTTATGAGCTGGTCTTTTGTTGGAGATGGTGGTCTATTCAGACTAACCTTTAACACTTCATCATTGTGAGGGTTAGTGTGTAGTTCACTAGACTTAGATTTATGTTTCTCCTTTCATGAACCTTTTTTGCATCCTTAGATGCGTGTAAGCTTGTTAAACTTTGGCTAAGTTTAAGTATTTGTCTTTGGAGGACCTCTTCTTTGGTTTGGTGGTCATCTTCTATGTCATATTGAGGAGGTACCTCCTTGTCTTTGTGTTTGATTTTGACCCTACGTGAGGCTCTAAAAGTTACTCTTCGAGCACCATCATTTGTTTTAGTGCTTCATTCTTAAATTTATTATTTTCAAGAACAAAAGTGGAAGCATATCCCATATCAAAGGGATTAGTGTGAATTGTACCATGCATGTTGATAAGAGGAGGTCTTTGTGACTCTTCCTCATTTATGTTAATCATTTTAACAGACATGTCATGGTCTTGTGGTATCCTGGATCCTAATTCTAGGACGCACGTAAGTATTTGGTCTTTATTTAGGTATAAGAGATCATCAAATCATGCGAGATCAAGGTTATTCTCCTTGTGATGAATCAATGTCATTTCTGCTTGGATCAACCCAAGCTTTAATGTCTTTACTTTGGAAAAATGAGGGTTTAGGTTAGTACCAGTAAAGGGATTATTCCATAGAGCATTATTAACACCGAAGGGGTTCATCTCTGCTTCATGTTCCATTCTTCTAGCCGCCATCCTTGTGATAGGTGGCATGGGTAATTTTTTTCTACGAGGTTTATCTAGATTTGACTAAGTTATAATCAACCTAAGTGTAATGTAATTTATCTCACCTAGATGTCTCGAGGTGGT
The DNA here is from genome assembly GCA_018340775.1 of Taxus wallichiana var. yunnanensis. Taxonomy (NCBI): domain Eukaryota; kingdom Viridiplantae; phylum Streptophyta; class Pinopsida; order Cupressales; family Taxaceae; genus Taxus; species Taxus wallichiana. The sequence continues at coordinate 536,624,372 of CM031239.1, forward strand.
TTAGCCTTTATCTCTAAAGAATGATATGTTAAAGAATCAAGGATAAAATGATCCATCCTAGGTATAAATAATATAAGGAACAAATCATGCAAGTATAGGTAATCAATCAATCGATCAAAGTGTTTATACATTTTTCTTTTAATGATAGTTTTGATGCTAGATAGCCAACTCTATGTCAATACTTAGGTCAAGCCCAAAAATGAACAAGGCGTAAGTATTAACAAAGCACTAAGTGTGATTCCCAATCAAAGGATACTGTGAAGAGTTTAACAACCAACAGGCCTAAAATGTCGAAGGGTGAGGATTAAAAATGTGAGCCATGTAACCACACCAATTGGACATGTTGATCAAGCTTTACATAAAAAGTGAGATATTAGTGCCAAATGGTATTGAAATGACGCATGAAAAAAATTAAGCAACACTCTTTAATATTTTGGAGAATGTTTGAAGTTAAACTAAGTCAAAGTATACTAAGGAAGTGATAAAGTGTGGGTAGTGTAACGCCACAATGCAGACACTTAGATCACATTTACAAGAAATGTGATGTAAGTATCTTAATTGTGTTGAGACAATACCGATAAGGTAACATTTCTAAGGGGGTCAAATGATGAACCAATCCTAACTATGATGATGATCTTGACATCAATATAAATTGGCTATCAAGATGTAAAAATTTACCCACACACTTTATAATTTTAACAATTCAGCCACTAATATGGATGAGCGTAAATGGATAAAAAATTGGTAACACAATCTATTTATAACACTCGCAAAAACATGCCTTCTCTTGTCTAAAATGGGCAACAAGAATGCAAAGGAATAGACCAAGTGGTGGTGAAACAAGCTAGTATAACTTCACAGAGTTTTACCTTGCCTTAGGGCAAGTGAAGAACTAAGAAAAAGTGATATGTTGTGAGCTTTGTGATGAATATCACTAGACCCTAACTTTGAGGGACTCTCCCTTGTTCATAAAACAAGGTTTTGACTCTAAAGAAGTTAGTTTTTCATGATGGATTTTTGACTTGATGATTTGGACTAGCATAAGTTGGCCTCTTGAAGAAATGGCTCCTAGGTAGTTCACTCAACTAGGTACCAAAAATATCCTCTGCGAGCTTGATTTACTAAGAAATTTGTAATGACTAATCTTGGAGTATCTTGGATTTACTTTACCCCCTTCAAATATGGTGAGCAATGAATTCATTCACATGTATATTTCATTGGGGTCACAATGGAGAATATTTTGGTGCTAACTCTCAAAGATAATACTAGTCAAGTGGGTAAAGTGAGGTGCTTCCCATTTTGTCCATGAGGTTACTTAGTGGTGGAATACTTTAGGGTTCCTAGAACCACCCCCATTGTTGTAGCTTAAGGCATTATGCCAAAGGGGTTATGTTCTAGTTGAGCAGATAGGGACGTACCATTTTCCGAACTTGTATATATAATGTGTTGAATGTGGTGCGTTTTAAATCTTTTTTAGACTTAGAGTGGTTTGTATCGCACACTATTTAGCAACCTAAGGAGGCCCTCCAAAAGCAAGAGAAAACATAAACAACATCTGACTTACTTGCCTATTTTATACTTCTATTACATGTTGTCTGGGGGTGAAACCCTTTTAAATTTCTACTTTTTTGTTTTAAATTTCGAAACAAAAAGGGTCTCATTTATACTTATTTATACTTAATTTAAATAAGTGCCCCTGGGGGTGGGGGTATTGGGGGTGTGAGGGGGTGGGGGGGGGTGGGGGCTACTTTTGTAGTGTAGTTGACCTATCTATTCGGGCAAAAGTGTCATTTGCATGCAAGCTTATTTTATTATTGTTATTAGTAACAATAACACTAGCTTTGTTACTTTGTTAGGGGATTAATCAATTAGTAACAATACAAATAATTGCTGTAAAAGGGGATGGGGATTAATCATTAAAGAATCATTATTATTTAATTAATGAATTAAAGTATATCAAACATGTTAGCATTGTTTTGATCCCACTTATTTTGCAAGTGGATTTGGTTCTTACACACACACCGATTAGTAATTTTCCAAATTTGTCAAGAAAGCATATAAATAAGATAACATGTTGTTTGTGATTTCTAAGATCATCCTAAGATGCAAGGAAAGAGCATACGCAACATGAAACCTCACTAAACTTGTAAAATGGAAAATACTTAATCAAATTGAAAGAATTAAAATTCCTTTTAGCCAAATTTGAAGTTATTTTCTGCTTAAAAATTTAATTGAAGTGTTTGGAAAGCATAAGGAAGAAAAATAAATGCAAAAACCTTAAATCAAGTTATTATAAAAAATAATCAACAAAACCTGCAAAATCTTGTCGTTAAAAACCTACAATAATGTTAGAAAAACCTAGAGTATTAAACTATGCAACTTTTGCAAAAAATTAAATTCCGACAGTGGGAATGCTGTGCACCCTTTAGGATATGTGCACATGTATGGAAATGACAAAGCGTATTTATGCTGCACATCTAGAATGATCTGTGTGTAGAATTTTCAACCTCTGTGCACCACATATGATGTGTACACACCCCAGGTAAAATGGAAAAATGAAACAAATGGTGGGTTTATGCATGCGCATCCAAAATGATGCTTGCAAGTGCCTTTTGATGCATGCACATGTGTTTTAGTGTGTACGTGACTGGTTCTATTTGTCACCAAGATAATGACTTGTATGTACCTGCCCTTGTTGACGTGGATGAGATCCTTCCAATAGGTATGCACCCTTTTTTACGTGTGCACATGGTTCTAAAAAACCACCTAAAAACATAGAAACCAAAAAACTAAAAATACAAATAGGTCCTAAATTAGTCCTTTAATTGATTTTCTAACACAAACCCATTAAATACCTATGCTAAAGGGAGTTTTAACACATATAAGTTTACCAAATGCATGGATAAAAATATTTTTCCCTCAAAAAGCATAAAAATGGTTAGAAAAAGCATGTAAATGAAAAAAATTAAGAAAATTCTAATGGACGATGGGGTTAGTCCCTGGGCATGTAATATGTATTCATGTGTAATTTGGTGTAGCTATGGAATGGAGTATGGAAAACTCAAGAAAGCTTCAAAGCTTGCTAAACTTCAACAATGAACCATTAGATTAGAGATAAACAAGAATAATCTCTTTGCATGCATATATAAACTTGAAATAAACATTCAAACCCTAGCATATCTAGATATTTCTCTACTCCATGAAAGCTATAAAATATGAATCTATTAAATCTCCTAGCAATCAGTTATGTTTGTTTGATAATCAAGGGTTTGAGAGTGAGATCTCACCATTAATATCTTCAAGGCCAATGGTTCATCCCATTTACTCAAGCTTGATGTTTAGAAATGCAAATGGTTAAAGAAAGTAGCTCAATAATAATGAAAACTACTAAATCTAAAGATGGCATAAGCTAGTCTAAAATGGAGGAGTGTTCTTAGAAAAAAGGGGGAGGGTATGCTTGTATTTATAGGTTTTAATTTGTAAGAGTATGAAATAGATGTTTTGGACTCATGTGGGACTAAAGTCCAAAAAGGCCAAACTCAAGTGAAACTCAAATTAGAAAGGTGAAATTGACATTTGAAAAGATAAGTCTCCTTTTAGAAAGTCAACAAAGGTTTAATTATCCTCAAATGAATAGGATAATGACTTATAGAAGCCATTTAGAAGGGTGTTAGCAAGATTTAGGGGTTTAGAAGATGGGTTAGATAGGGTAATTAACTAGCATAGTGTAGTCAATTAGTGGGTATTTGTATAGTTAGTGCAATTTTAATAATAAAGTTGTGTAGACCAAATTATAGGTGTCTATATATGACACTCTAAGAGGTGGCATGAGTAACGTCACTTCAAAGAAAGTAGACAATCATAAACAGCTAAATTTTTTGAAGGGTTAGAAGAAAAATTAGTAGACTAGATGGATGCCCCTCGAGTGTCAATGGGGTGATGGAAGAACTCGATGGACAATTGAAAAGACGAAAAAATAAAGAATAGTGTGAAGAGAAGAAATGGGATGGGAAAAGGATTGGATAGAGGAGAATAATGATAAAAAATAAGGTCTCGAGCTATCAATAAACCATTGCATATAGTAAACATGACATGTCATCATATTGTTAGAAATATTCATCATCGGTCTTTATTAAAAATTTAAGCATACAACAAGGGTGTAAAATGACACAAAAAGCCACAACACGAATGATGTCCATTGCCAAACTACCAACTCCATGCAACATACAAAATGTAATGCAATATGAGCAACAAACAAGCTGGACTAACGAGAGAAACAAGTTCACACACACATACTCAAACCAACAACATTTAAGAAAGTTGCACAAATGTTTTGTTATCGAGCTTTAGTTCCCAAATTTTTTTGACAAATGAAAGGGTAAAAATTGATGCCCTAAGAAAGGATAAATGCAAGGAGTTTGATGAAGGATGCAAAGTGTCCAATGATAAAGCAATGTGTATAATAAAACAAGATGCGGACAATTTACATGTGCCAAAATAGAACAAATGAAGCAAAAAAGCTAGATTTTTTTATGGGAGGTAAATTCGCAGACGATCCACGAGTCGTTTATGATAGAAACAAGTGAAAATTTCAGCAAGATATGATAAGAATACCATGAATGAGACATAAATTTCAGCTGTGTACCAATTTTACCTATGTTTGTGACTTTTCGAAATTTTACAATTTTTTAGGATTTTTTTAATTGATTTATGAATTTTTTAGAGAAATTTTTAATTTTGCAATGTTTAGATTTTTTGATCAGTCAAAAGAATTTTGAAAATGGAAGATTGTCTAAAATTCAAGAAAAATGCCCCAAGATGGAGAAATGAGTGTCGAGTAGCAAAAAAAGGTGCCCGAAATAGCAAAAATGAGTTAGAAATAATTATTTAATAAAAATAATCATCGGGCTGGCAATAGAGGAAGTTAGTTTGATCACGGCGGGTAAAACATGTGCATGGGGTATCACGGTAGATTAAAATGGGTAAATATACCCCTCCGGGGTGAAATCATCGTGACGAGTTCATTTTTACAGAGCCCTACCGATTTTTACCACGTGTGATTTTCGAGATACGAGAGAGATGGCACGAGTCCAGAGGCGTACGAGGAAATATGACTCCATTCGGGAGTATGCACGGAGGAGGATGACCCTCCATTTGTGAGTTCTTGAATCTGTCTTTTCAAATTTTGTAATTAATATATTTTATTAGCATTTATTACCAATATTAGGGAAGAAAACTCATTTATGCATGCCCTAGGGTTGCAAAGGTGCTCAAAGGGGTGCGTACACATCAAATTTACATGTATGTGCATGTACATATGTAAAAATATGCATACACATGTGCATAGGCATGAAATACAACACGTAGTTTCCTTAGGCAAAAAATGGGTGTGCGCTAGCACACACGCACACAATCCCATGCATATGCGGCATAAAGGGTACACATACATGATTTATTCATGGTAGTTAGTGGGGTATGTGCACATACTAATATGGGCATGCATGTATCCAAAATGGCATGTATGTAGCTTAGGTACACACATGTTAGAAAGGGTGTGTACATGCCCAAAAGGGGGAAAGCAGAGTCAAAGACAGGAAATTTTTACACTTAGAAGAATGTTAGTTAGATGACTAGGATAGTGTAGATGAAGTTTGATTTAGTGTAATAGAAGAATAGAAGAATATAGAAGAAAAATTAGTTCTAACACGTGTCGTGTTATTTTGTAGAGATGATTGTCATCTCTACAGTGAGGGAGCAAACATGGCCATCCGACGGTCATCAGAGGCAAGATTCCATGGACATCATAGATGAATGATGGATATAATGATAGAGGTGACCGAGTTAGCCCACGTGGCTAGGATGCCACCGATTACTCTAAATCATAGCCTACTAACAACGTTGGTAGTGAGATGGAAAATTGAGAGCTAGTGCTTCCTGCTCCCAAAAGGAGAGATGACAGATTAATGTTGAGGATGTTTGGCACGTTCTGCGTGTACCTATTCGAGGGTAGCTCATTGAGTATATTAGTGTTAAGGTTGAGATATTATAATGCTTTATCAAGGTTTCTAGACGTGATGATATACCTTGACAAGGTATGACAACATACACAAATGTATCGAAGAACCAAGATTTCATCACATGGAGGTATATTTGATGGCTCTTATTAGTGGCTTTTTGTTTATCGACAAGACACACTCTTCCTTCCCACTTGGCTTGATTATTGTGATTCAGGGTTTATTTAGAGGTGAGTGATACTATTGGGGCTAGTGCATACTAGCACATTTATATTGGGACCTACATCTTATCACATACCATGGTGAGAAGACCATGGGTCTTGCCATGTTACTGCAGATATGGTCTTGGGACCACATAGCCATTTTTCATCCATAGGTGTTATTTGAGTTTGGGATCCGGAGGAGCCTTCAGTCCAAGGATGGGTCCCATTAGAGATGATTTCGTGAGGTCATATGTGCAATACCTATCATTATCGTAGGTAGTTGGATGACATTGTGCAACATATGATAGTGTGGAGGCCCTACCGATATTATCAGTGGGTTGAGGATGGAGACAAGCTCAACATAGCCATGGTTGAGGATTTTTTTATTGGTAGGCGGGGCTACATTACAAAGTTCTATAGGGTAGACCAATGCCAGAGATAATTTGGTGCAAGACGGGATGTACCATGTCTTGATATGTGGTATACACATAGGAATGCTTGAGAGATTTTACATAGGGATGCCCATTCAACCGAATAGGGCTCAAACTAGTTTTGATGGGATGGTGCCATCGGTATGGGCACCTTTGAGATAGATTAGAGATCATGGGGTTACAACTAAGTATATCCCATGGTTCATTACAATGCTACCATGTTGCCTTACCATTCCATGAGACTTTATGGGATGTCAGAGTTAGGCTGCCACTAGAGGAGTATAGTGATGATGAGGAGTATGGCGGCGATGGATAGGGTCCTCCACCTTTACAATAGTAGGCATAGGACCTGGGACGAGAGGCATATTCCTATTGTCTGCTAGATCTAGATGCTCCTAGTGGGCATTCCGGTTAGTGTACATGTTATGTTACAAAGAAGTTCAAAGCAAAGAGAAGCGAGTACCACAAGGTCCTCCTCCGGGAGGAGTACCACAATAGATACTAGCTCTTAGTCTACCACATATTCCACTGAGAGGTGGAGGGGGGAGGAGATTATGGATGGAAGGTAGCTATGATACATTAACAATTACAACATGTTATAGTCATTTAACTTCAAGTCACGACCGAGAGAGATCGAATAGGGCTTAGGTATAGGTTTTCATCTAAGAGAGAGATTGGGCTAGTCGGGGAGGTGGTAGAGATGGAGCCAGTGGTTCCAGAGATGAAACATATAGCCACTTAGAGGACCCAGGTTACGAGCTTATGACGACAGTGAATCGATATCTTAGATTCATAGTTGACCATGGAGAGAGACCAGGCCCGAGTCTAGGTGCAAACTATCACTACAGAGAGAGATCGACCGACTACAATGTGTGAATAGGTTTATGTTGATATTTCCAAGGTTACAAAAGAGTGAGATGATCTATTTTAGGATTCCTTAGTAGCTGGTATGAGAGATATTTTATTATATGTTATGAGAGCTAGCGGTGAGGCCTCCTATCATAGGGTCGTATACCATCGAGGTAGTTCCGAGATGGGTGGATAGTTATGCTATATGATCAGCTAGAGGTATCTAGGTCTAGATCTATGTCTCACGGTACCTCTCTATCAGATCGATCAAGTACAAAAACTGATATTTCAACAAAGCACATCGACCTCGGGAGGGCCATCTCATCAACAACATCCTCCTCCTCATGGCTCAAGACTAAGAAGCCCCTAAGAGGGTGATACTTGTGGATGACTCTCTTTATTTATTGTATACTGATAGATGTATGTAGCCCGATGTATGTCTCTTATGAAGGCATATTTTTGATCGATTGTATGATGTATCATTTTGATTATGCCTCGTGATGAAGGATTATTTTGACTCATGCCCTTGATGGTAGATTTTGTATCGATGATGTATATCTTTTTGAGACAGACATTATATATATGTGATGGACATTCAATTTTATATTTGCCATGTATTTATATGACTTCATGATGATGATTATGATTATGGATGATGTATGATTTACTTATTCTATATGTATTTTGATGGATTTTGATGATGTATCATATGTTTTGATAAGATGTTTCACTGCTTTACTTTATCATGTATTGTGTATGAGGTAGCAGTAGATGATATCACTCTTTGGTATGAAATACTATGTGATTTAAACCATGTTTTTATCATGGATATTGGTGTGGGGGGATAGATTTGTGATCATTTGGAACACCTCTTGCCCCATTGATGATATGGTATATGATGATTTTCTTAGTATACATGCTTGATGTAAGACTTATCATTTTTTGATATATGATGTATAGATGATGTTAGATGTTAGATGATAGATGATAACAAACAATGTGCATGAAACAAGCAAACACAAGAAAAAGTTAACAAAACTAAACAAATATACACAACAAGGTAACACATCTAAGGGGATCAAATGATGAACAAATCCTAACTATGATGATGATCTTGAAATCAAGATCAAGTGGCTATCAAGATGTAAAAATGTACCCACACACTTTAGATGTTTAACAACTCATCCACAAACATGGATGAGCATAAATAGATAAAAAAGTGGTGAACACAATCTATTGATAACACTCATGAAACATGCCTTCTCTTGTCCCAAATGGGAAACAAGAATGCAAAGGAATAGACCAAGTGGTGGTGAAACAAGCTAGTATAACTTCAAGCAGAGTTTTTCCTTTCCTTAGGGAAAGTGAAGAACTAAGAAAAAGTGATATGTTGCAAGCTTCGTGATGAATATCACTAGACCCTAACTCGAGGACTCTCCCCTTGTTTGTCAAACAAGGTTTTGACTCTAAAGAAGTTAGTGTTTCATGATGGGTTTTGGACTTGAAGAAATGGCTCCCTAGGTAGTTCTTTGAACTACGTACCAAAAATATCCTCTACGAGCTTGATTTACCAAGAAAGTCGTAATGACTAATCTTAGAGAATCTTGCCTCTACTTTACCCCCTTCAAAACACAATGAGTAATGAATGCGTTCATGCGTATCTTTCATTAGGTTCACAATGGAGAATATTTTGGTGCTCACTCTCAAAGATAATACTAGTCAAGTGGATAAAGCAAGGTGCTTCCCATTTAGTCCATGGGATTACTCAGTCATGGTCTACTTTAAGGTTCTTAGAACCACCCCCATTATTGTAGCTTAAGGCGTTATGCCAAAGGGGTTATGTTCTAGTTGAGTAGATAGGGATGTACCTTTTTCGAACTGTATATACAATGTGTTGAATGTGGTGTGTGTTTTTTTATCTTTTTAGACTTAGTGTGGTTTTTGTCGCACACCGTTTGACAACCTATATCAAACATGTTAGTATTGTTTTGATCCCAATTATTTCGTAAGAGGTAATTTTCCAATTTTTCAAAAATCATATAAAGGAGATAACATGTTGTTTCTAATTTCCAAGATCGTCCTAAGATGCAAGGAAAGAGCATATGCAACATGAAACCTCACTAAACTTGTAAAATGGAAAATACTTAATCAAATTGCAAGAATTAAAATTCCTTTTAGCCAACTTTGAAGTTATTTCCTATTTAGAAACTTAATTAAAGTGTTTGGAAAGCATAAGGAATCAAAACAAATGCAAACACCTTAAATCAAGAACCTTCAAACTAATGTAAAAAACCTTTAATAATGTCAGAAATCCTAGAATATTAAATTATGTAACTTGTGGAAAAAATTAAATTCTGACAGGGAATACCTACGTGCCCTTAAGGATATGTGCACGGGTCTACGGAAATGACAAAGGTTAGTTATGCTTGCTTTGTCTAGAATGATGTGTGTCCAGGATTTTCAGCATGTACATGCCATTGATGATGTGTACGAGTCTCAGGTATAGTGGAAAAATGACACAGAGGGTGGGTTTATGCCCGCACATCCGAATGATGCCTGCATGAGCCTTTTGATACATGTGTGTGGGTTTTGGTGTGTGGGTGACTCTAGTATAGTTTTTCGGTCAAGCACATGACTTGTATTTATGTGCCCTTGTTAATGTGTATGTGGACCTTCCAACAGTATGCACCCTTTTTTACGTGTGTGCATGGCTCGAAAAACCACCAAAAACACGGAAAGCAAAAACTAAAAATGCAAACAGGTCCTAAATTATTCCTTTAACTGCCTTTCTAACACAAACCCATTAAATACCTATGCTAAAGGGAGATTTAACACATATAAGTTTACCAAATGCATGGATAAAACTAGTTTTCCCTCAAAAAAGCATAAAAATGGTTAGAAAAAGCATGTAAATGACAAAATTTAAACAACTTCTAATGGACTATGGGGTTAGTCCCATCGGGCATGCCATATGTATTCATGTGTAAGTTGGTGTAGCTATGGAATGAAGCTTAGAACACTCAAGAAAGCTTCAAAGCTTGCCAAACTTCAAATAAACAACTATCTCTTTGCATGCATATATAAACTTGAAATAAACATTCAAACCCTAGCATATCTAGATATTTCTCTACTCCATGAAAGATATGAAATATGAACCTATTAAAGCTCCTAACAATCAGTTATGTTTGTTTGACAATCAAGGGTTTGAGAGTGATATCTCACCATTAATGGCTTCAAGGCCAATGGTTCATCCCATTTACTCAAGCTTGATGTTTCAGAAATGCAAATGGTTAAAGCAAAGATAGCTCAATAATAATGAAAACTACTAAATCTAAAGATGGCATAAGCTAGTCTAAAATGGAGGAGTGTTCTTAGAAAAAGGGGGAGGGGTATGCTTGTATTTATAGGTTTCCAATTCTAGGAGGAGGAAAGGGATGTTTTGGACTCATGTGGGACTAAAGTCCAAAAAGGCCAAACTCAAGTGAAACTCAAATTAGAAAGGTGAAATTGACATTTGGAAAGCTAAGTCTCCTTTTTAGAAAGTCAACAAAGGTTTAATTATCCTCAAATAGGCTAATTAATAGGATAATGACTTATAGAAGCCATTTAGAAGGGTGTTAGCATGATTTAGGGGTTTAGAAGAGGTTAGATAGGGTAATTAACTAGCATAGTGTAGTCAATTAGTGGGTATTGGGATAGTTAGTGCAATTTTAATAATAAATTTACGTAGACCAAATTATAGGTGTCTACAACTAGAATGGGTTAGACTTGCAAATATGAGCTATTTCACACCATGGTTTCTTACTAAAATCATAACATTTCTGTCATCAATATCTCCTTGTACATATTTCAAATCAACAAAACTTTCAAAACCCACTTGAAAAATCATCCCAAAATTATACCTTCCAAATTTCATAGGCTAACTCTTCAAAACGTGAGAGATACATTCATTTTACCAGACAGACATTCTATCAAACATATTATGTGCAACCTTATTCTAGCTAGGAAAGTGTGCTATAACTCAAAAAATAATGATGATAAAGAAAATGGTTCAAAACCCATCTACAAAAGGTGATCCTATTGTTTTGGTAAAACTTTCAAATTATTTTGATTTAAAATATCAAATTTATGCTAATTGGTTGGAGAAAGCTTACGTAGAGTCATAGTCTATCAAAACAGGGTGTTGAATTCCTCATACCAATTTGAAACAAACACATACCAGTCTCATTAGCCATTCCACAGTTGTATTCTTCATGAATTGAAAGGAAAAATACCTTATTCTTGATACCAACTCAGAAAACACTTGAAAAGGTAGAATATACACACAACCAGAGATATGTATATGTTTTACTAAAATCTTCATACAAAAACTTGCTCCTCCATTATTCTCCTCTTCCTCTCCATGAGGAATGCCCCAAAAAATGACTAACCCCTTCCTAAATTCTAATTTCCATGCATGCACCAACTACCCCAATGTAACTGACCTCCTAAGATTCACATTATGATTGGCCTCTAGTGACTCTTCAACTTCCCTCTATGAGGCTTATAACTACCCTTACACATTATTCCAAGCATCCTAATGATGCACAAACATAAAAAAATCAACACACAACCTATAACTTAATGAGACACTCATAAAACCTTAATAAAATCCTAGCACACTCAAAACACCCTTACAAGTCCATATGCCTCATTACATACATTTGAATTTTCAAATATCCCTTTTGGAGGGAAAACAAAAAAGAGGAACAATTCAAAATTCCTAACTCCACTACTAACTTGAAATGCCTCATATGACCATTTAGAACCCCTACATCTCTCTCATAGCTTACAATGATCCCAAGAAGCATGAATTGTGTAATTTAAGGTCTCTTCATGGATGCTCCTGCATCATACTCCCAAGAGGGGAGAAAAATTAAGATCCATTTTATTTTTCTTCTTCCAATTTCTTTGCCTCTTTGAATTTCTTATTCTTCTATTTTTCTTCAGTCCATATCTATGTTGTTTGACTTTATGCTAAGCTACCTTTACTTGCTTGCTCCTTGGTTTTCTTGTCTTGTCACCTTATTTCTTGATTCTCTCTTCTCCTTCATCTTTGTCTTCTTCTTCTTCATCATTCACTTGCTTCTCCTCATCCATGCCATGCTTTTCACCTACACAAACAAAGCTAAAAGCCACCTTAGTTTGCAAAAATAGAGGACTACTAGTCCCTTTCTTGTCTTCCCTCTTCACCATCTTGACCTTTTCACTCATTTTTTCCCCTTCCTCAGCTAAGAGCACTACATTTTTCTACAACTCATCATGTTCTTGAATTATTCATTCCTCTTTAATCTCTACCACACTCTCATCTTCATAACATACTTCACTTGTCCTTGTTCCTATAGAATTTTCCATGTTCTCCAACTCATCTTCTCCACTTAACCAGATCCACATTCTTGTGATAGCTTCCCATGTTCTTCTCATCACACTAGCTACTGCATTCTCATTCTTGGCTAATCCATAGTGAGCTTACACTTACTCAAAAACTTCCTCTTTTTTCTGTTATTCACTATTCACAAGACTATCAAACTTATCCTTTTCATCCTTTTGAATATTTACAAGTAAAAAAATGTCACTTTGCACTTGAAATGGTTCACATACCTCATTCATAGAATGATATGTTGTTGCACCTTCATTTTCTTCATCCATCTTCTGAATGCTTTCATACAAAACTTCTTTGACTATCTCTTTCTTTATTTTTCTTGCATGCTTTCTCATTTTCTTTAGCTTCCTCTCTTCTTCCCTGATGATATCCTTGAACTTCTTCATCTGATGCCTCTTGAAAATATAAACCATAGGTCATTTAACCCGTCTTTTCATCACAAACTCAAACCCATAGCTTTCTTTCATCAACATCTCTTCTAGTTTCTTGACATCCTCTCTCAATGCTTTCAACTCTCTCTCCATCCATGCTTCTTGTCTTATTTTCTCCTCTCTCTTCTTCTAGACATCACTCTCCTTTCTTTCTCTTTCCTTCTTGCATGTCAACTTCACCAAATATACCACTAGTTCTTATCTTTCCATATTTTTTTCCTATCAATTCCACATTAAAAAGTAACTTCACAATGCCTTGTTAGTAATCAAAAATCAAATCTCATTCAGAACTTAGTACCAAGATCGATACCAAATGACGAGAGACAATAGAAACATGAATACATTCAACTAGTAAAGGTTTTTTCTTGTAATGAAACCACTCTCTTTGCAAATTAAGATCATATGCACAACACTAGAATAGATTAGACTTGCAAATATGATCTATTTCACACCATGGTTTCTTACCAAACTTAGAATTTTTGATCATCAATATATCCTTGTAAAAATTTCAAATCAACAAACCCTTTAAAAATACTTGAAAAATCATCCCAACATTCTACCTTCCAAATTTCATAGGATAAATCTTCAAAATTTTAGAGATACATTCATTTTACTAGACAAACATTTTGTCAAACATATTGTGTGTAACCTCAGTCTAGCTAGGAAAATATGATATAACTCAAAAAATAATGATAATCAAGAAAAAGGGTTCAAACCCCGTCTGTACAAGGTGTTCATATTCTTTTGGTAAAAATCTCAAGTGATTTTGATTTAAAATGAGAAATGTATGCTAACTGGTTTGGGACAGGTTACACACATAGTCACAATCTATCAAAACAGGGTGTTGAATTCCTCATACTAATTTGAAAAAAACACATACCATTCTAATTAGGCATTCCATAGTTGTATTTTTATGCATTAAAAGGAAAAATACCTTATTATTGATACCAACTTAGAAAACATAGTCAAAAAGGTAGAATTTGCACACAACTAGAGATATGTATATGTTTTACTAAAATCTTCATACAAAAACTTGCTCCTCCATTATTCTCCTCTTCCTCTCCATAAGGAATGCGCCAAAACCTAACTAACCCCTTCCTAAATTTGAATTTCAATGCATGTACCAACTACCCCCAATTGAATTAACTTCCTAACATTCACATTATGATTGGCCTCTCTAGTGACTCTTCAACTTCCCTCTATGAGGCTTATAACTACCCTTACACATTATTCCAAGCATCCTAATGATGCAAAAACATACAAACACTCAACACACAACCTAAAACTTAATGAGACACTCATAAAACATTAATAAACTTCTAGCACACTGAAAACACCCTTACAAGTCCATATGCCTCATTACATACATTTGAATGTTTAAATATCCCTTTTGAAGGAAAAATAAAAAAGAGCAACAATTATAAATCCCTAACTCCACTACTAACTTGAAATGCCTCATATTACCATTTATAACCCCTACATCTCTCTCACAACTTAAAATAATCCCAGGAAGCATGAATTATACAATTGAAGGTATCTTCATAGATTCTCCTACATCACTAGTGGACAAGTGAAGCGTGGGGACTAGGAAAGGGAAGTAGACACTAGGGGTGAAGCATATGTGTAGCTTGTGCATGTTGTTGTAAGCTTGTAGGCTTCTTCTTGTTGTGTATTAAGGACAAACCTGTAAAAGAAGAGCGAGAAAGTAGGAAAAGTCATGTATATGATAAATCAAATTAATGCATGTATAAGTAAGTAAAAGTGTGTAAAAGTATGTAAAAGGAAAGTGTGCACCTGATGTATAAGAGTGTAAGAGATCTAGAGAATTGTATTGATGTTGCTAAATTTTGTTTTCAATGGTGAGTTTTTTCGGTGATCTCACGCAAAGAGAAAGTTTTTTTGGTGATCTCATGCCGAGAGTAATTTTTTTGAACATCTCATACTAAGAATGAGTTTTTGGGTGATCTCATGCCAAGAGCGAGTTATTTGGGCAATCTCACACCGAGAGTGAGTTTTTTAGGAGATCTCACACCAAGAGAAGAGTGTTAGGGAGAGAGTTTTATATTTTCTCTCCTTCCATGATTTTTCCTCGAATAAGCACCATTGTAGATCGTATATTTTGATTAGTTTCATTTGTTCCATGTTGTAATTGATCATAGGAGTTAGGATGCATTATGTAATTAGAGGCAAGTTCCTGCCATTAGAGAAGCTGTTTGAAGATTGTTGAAAACTATGTTGTATTGAAAAAGTGACTATTTTTTCCCCCAAGAGGAAAGTAACACACGGGTGTTAGTTTATGGAGTGCAGGTGCTAGTTTCCGCTCTATGTGTGAAGTCCAAGTCAAATTATGAATTGTTCGTGACTATATGCCTACGTTATTTATGTACTTTGTTGATTTGAATTTTAGCTCTAAGTTGTTGTAGGGGTGATTCATTCACCTAATGTATGCCCCCTCGTTTGGGGTGTATGTGATGAATGTAGGAGAATGCGGTCTAAGGAGAGGATTAGATATTGATTTGAAGTGGATACATGTAGGAGGTAGGAGATGTACGTGGTAGAAACCAATGTATATGCAAAAAAATTAGGCTAGGAACAAGTGTTAGTAGTAAAAACTATCATGTAATAGAAGACAATGTAACAAAAAGTGTGTAAACAAGTTGGATTCTGTAAAAAATAGGTTTCATAGATGGGAAATCACTCACAATGTCACAAGACAATCAGGGTTGAAAGCGAGATAAAAGCATAAAATGATCATTGTAGACATATGGCATAACTTGCAAACAATAACATATAATAAAAAACAATAACAAGAAAAATGTATCAGATAACCATGGTTGTATATAGTCCTACAAGGAAAATGATATACATGAATCACCTATTAGCATGCTAGAAAGATAAAGAGTGTGTTAAAGAGTGTATATATCATCAAAAAGTAAGTGCCAATAAGAATTACTAAATGATGAAACAATAGAACCTGTAATGTGTGATAGTAGTAAAGGTAGATGCCCCAAGGAGAATCAACGGGAATGGTAAGGGATTCAATGTCAAGCATTGTGCATCATGTAAGGATCTATAAAATATATGAATTCACTTTTAGAGACCAAATGAATGCACATGTGTATATAGAAAATATATTGACATACTAAGAAACCAACTAGCATAGTAAGCAAAGTACCACTGTAAATAGTATAAACAAACAAGAGTAAATGCAACCAAGATATAAAAATATAGTATGTGTGTGGTGGTGTGGTATATGTAGTCTCATTTACCCCTAACCCCTTAAAATCCCAAGCGTGTTGGCCTATCACCCAATGTTGGGCACTCACTTGAGGCGTGCAGAGGCACCGAGCCCCTCCTTTATGTGAGCTTTACAAGAATGTTCATCATTAATGGATGAGTAATTCAAAAACTTAGATACATGCATTGTATAACAAATATAATGGAACTGAGAACCACATATAGATGCACCATAATAATAAGGGAAATATTGTGATCACAGAAAGAAAGAAAATCTTAACTATGAGCATCATCAAGAACATAAGGGTTTGGATTCATAAATTTAAAAGAAAACATACAGATCAAGATCCATGACTCAGATGTCTAGAACATCCCATTGTATTGATTCATCAACATTACAAAAGTAGCCAAATACATTAAAGAATTCATGAATGGAGCTAATACAAAAACAAAGTCTCAAGTACACCCTCTATATTAGATTTATTACAGATATTACACCCATATTTCCCTAAGCTCTCACTCTCCATATGCACATACATTATTTTTCCTTCCTATGATGCACCCACAAAACTCCTCATTCCTATTCACACCTCTCTCTACGCCCTCATTCCTCTATTTTCCTAACCACTTCATATCCTCTCCATACCACATGCGCACTCTATGCATTTTTTAAGTCATCATTATAAGATATGGTCTTGAAGGAATCTTCCATAACTACTCCGACCATTGCCTAGACATGCCAAATGACATCATGTCTTTCCCTAATCAAGTATCCTTAACATGCAAGTGCTAGCTAATCCATAAAAAAATCATCTCCTTATCCTATTATGATAACTGTAATGATGCCCTGGAATATGATTTCCTTGAGTTGCAAGTCTTCATAGATTAACGTTATCCATAATTGAATCTGGTTTTGCCTTTCCATCTATTCCTTTATCATGGCTTTTCCCATTCTTGAAAAAGTGACCAAGTCCTGAATCCACCATGCCTAGGCATGAGCCTTTTTATCCCTAAAATTTTCTTCCGTGCATACCTTCGCACCCTATTTCCACATGACACAACCCTTTGCACCTTAGGTAATTAGTCATTTCAAGGGCATAACATCACCCCACACTAATTCAATTTCTACCTCCAGAAATCCTTCACGCTCTTGAACAAAACTTCATTGGCCAAATATCAGTTAAGGAAAATATAAATTGTGTTATTACCACTTACAAAACCAACTAGATTAACTCAAGGAACTCTACATTTAACTCCCCTTCAACTTCTTCCATTCCTCGAGCTCTTTCAACGCTTTCTATGATGTCTCCTCTAAAATGTTGGGAACTTGGTCCGGTGTGATCTCCTCTTTCTTCCCCTTCAACTCTTGGATCACCACCACCATTCCGTATAGAGACCCTCAAACTCATCCATACATTCGGTAATGGAGTCCCAAAGTTTGTTAACTTGAAATTGTAACTTCTTGTGCTTTGTCTTTATTTTGTTCTTTTGCGTAGTGGTGTACACTATCATTTGTGTGTGCTCGAGACTTGTTAGTAGGGACCTTTTCCTACAAGGCCTTGAGGGTTACCTCCTCTTCTGCTACCCATGCATCAATGATAGGCTCACACTTGGTAGTGGTTGAAACCTCTATCTGCTAGTATCTCTACCTCTTTGAGTTGGGATAACAAATCCTCCAACTAAGTGATTCAAGCTTCCACAACGGCCTTATTGTTTTCTTTCTCATTAGTGAGCGCTTGGCGGTAGGCCTTGTGCCATCCTTGACGTTGGAAAACAACATCCCCACAAGGTCCTCTAGATATTCCATTTCATCACCATAATATGTCTTGGCTAGGCATACTAACACTTGGACATTTCCCCAAAATACTCTTAACCGGAGTATTCACTCAACCATATGCCTCCCTGGTTCACGTCTATTCCCCCTTCAATACTTGGCACAATCTCTCTATTTCCTTCTCCTTCCCTTTCTTGTCCATAACCAAGGTTCAAATGGTTTCCCCTACATCCAAGTTGCATATAATAACCTCCGAAGACATTTTTGTAGCACGTTGCATTCCCTTAATCGTGAGGTGGCTTGGATCCACCACCTTATATGTAGCCCCTTCCTTCTTGTTCAAGTGTATGGTCTCGATCGCTTGATCATTAACCTCAAACTCGGGCTCCTCTAAATCATAGCATAGGTTCCAACTTATCATCTTCTGGTTCTTGTCATGTCCCCATTCGATCCAAAATATCCCACGCATGTAGCTTCTCCGTACGGAGGGTTTTATAAAACCTCTTGTGCAATACCTTCAAGGATCATCCATGAAGTCCATTGTTGAGAAGAAAAATTATGACACAAAGGAGAAGCGCAAATAATATTCACGTGCCATGTGAGGCAGCCTTAAAGGTGTGGAAGGTTAGGGAAGGAAGTGCGCATGAAAGATAGATTGAATAATGACTTATCCATTTTCATGGTTATGGACTATTTTTTGAGATAGTGTACGAGTGCACAACAAGATGGAGACTTGCATGGCACACAAATGCTATTTTGGAAGAGCATATACTAGAGCGTTATGCATGAGTTTGAATTAATAATAGAATTATTCTTTGCTAGATAACTATAAGAGATCTATTATTAGCACACTTGTGTGTGTGCATGTTATTGTAAAGGCACATGAATATTTTCAGCATGCGACCTATTTTTGTAAGTGTGTAAGGGTGAAGGGAAAGTCCTCGCCCTTATAAATATGTAGTAATATGTGTAGATTAGAGGGAGTATTGTGTATGAGCTATTGCGGAGTTATGTTGCTTAATCGATGCGCGCATAAACTTATGCTACTACTTATTGTAAGAAGCTTATGTGTTTATTGTGTTTTAATATAATGGAGTGTGTTGGGTGAATAATGGTGTTAAAAATGACTGAAACTAGTTCTTACATGGTTGACTTCATTATATCTATTACTTAATTCATTATTCTTTTAGATCTAGATCTAGAATATGCTCTGTGGAATATTTATGTTGTTTGTGGATATGAATACATTTCTTATTCACCATGTTCGCATCCTATACAAGAAACTCTAAGGAGGGGCCTGGTACCTTTGCACACTTTAGGTGAGCACTCAGCTCAAGCTGGGTGATGTGCCAACACATTTGGGTTGTTCATGGTAAATTCTAGGCTACATCATTGGTTTCATTGTCGAGACTTTTTTTTTGTTGTTTTTAGGATGATTCACGATGAAGACATACTGGTTGACCCTAACAAGTGTTGAGGAGTGGATAAAACATATAGAAGAGGAGTACGCATGGATATTCAACACTAGATATGATTTTGATGCACGCATGTGGGTGGAAAATAACCTGTATGACTATTTGTATGAGAGCTTCTTCGTTACTTTCTTGGTAGAACTATATGAGTGGCTAGTTTCCTATGCATATAAGAAAAAATGGAGGTATCACATGCTTGTCTCGACACAGGGATAATTTTAGGCCTTATATGACATTGATTTGATTTGGACACATGATGTGGATACTTGGTTCTGTGGTGTTTTGAACAGTTATATCCTAGAATACTCAATTTCCACTTATTCTTTCCCAGAGGTAGTTGAGTTCCAATTTTTATGGTATCCTAGGGGAACTTACTTGCAAGGAATTCCATTGGTGATTAAGATCTTGATGGTAACCCTGAATTTAGAGGAAAATTTGATGGCCAGCTAAACCCCACCACATGCGGGAGTAGGAGTAGGTTTGGTGAAAGATGGCGGACCTAGCGGAAGAAAGGAAGAGAGAAGAAAGGCAACTTAAGTACAATGAGGTGTATGAGAGGGAGATTTAGAAGCAACATGATATTGTAGAATGGATGGTGTTGAGGGAGAGAGATAGCTCATGAAGGATTTAGAGCTCACGCGAGAAGGCGCGGAGCTAGAGAATCAAGAACTCCCGATTTTGGGAAACGTGAAAGGGAACCCTCCTTAGCCTCACATGGGAGTGCTCTAGCAGAGACATGACACGGGCCACAGGCATGCATCTGAATCTACTTGGCAACCTAGCCCTTGCACTTGGTTTTCTAGTACTTAGTACATCCAATAGTTAGCAAGATAATTTAGGTAGTAGGGAATCAAGAGTAAGTCACATAGCAAGTACATCGATGGCAAGGCAAACATGTTCATTGTTATTTTGAGGTACCTTTTCATGTGTATTATTTACATAGAATTTGAGCACACAAAATTTGGGGATCACTTATGGGATTAGTACTACTATTAGGACACAAGGAAGTACATCTTCTGGTTGACTTCCAGCTATGGGTGGAGGATCAGGGGGTGTAGGTGGCTCTAGTTCTGGTGGATCTAGTGGTTCTAGAGGTAGAGGAAACACAAGGCATTTACGAATAAGGTGGGCAAGGTCTACACCAACCCCATAATATTTACATGGATATGTCTCTTCATCTTCTAGAGTATAGGGGAATAAAAGATGATGCTGAACACATGCACATGTGTGAGATGTTGTGGCACACAAAAGGGATCACAACTTACGAGTATAAGACAAGTAAATTTCCAACTACATTGCGAGGACGTGCACATAATTGGTTTAAGAAGTTCAACCTTGATCAAACTTGCGTAGATTATGCAACATTTAAAGATGCATTCCTTAAAGAGTTCTATATCCTTGAATTTGAGAAAAAGAGTATAAGCACACTCAAGGATATTAAACAAGGTACTACTGAAAGTTTTCGAGAGTATGATGCCCATTTTAAAACACTTTTATCTAAGATTTCTTATGATATTCATGCAAGCCAGCATGCACAATGGTTTGTTGGAGGTCTGATCACACCTTTTAGAAGGGCTCTGTCACATAAGACATACACTAATCTATGTGAAGCCCTTGAAGTATCTTTGTGCATTGAGGCAGTTGGGAGTATAGACACTAGAGTTAGCCCATTCTTGGAAGCATAGATTGCAGCCATGGAAAAGTAGTTGGAGAAACTATCGATGAATTCGGTACATGAGACACACATTGGGATTTGGTGTACAGAATGTGAAGTGGAGGAGCAAACCAAATATAGTTTTCCCTACAAAATAGTGCGTTCATTATTAATAGACCATGAGATATGTCACCTAAACCATTATGCCAGCCATTTCCCATTAATACAACATGTGATAAGGAAGATTGTTTCTGTTACTATAATATTTTCAGTCCACGACTCATGATCTGAAGGCGCATGTTGATTGGTTAGATCCACGATGCTATAGATATTGGTGTGCGACAGATAGGAGTATCAGATAACTCTAACGGTAAAGGTGAGTATCAGAATCAAAATCACAATCAAGCACATTATGATCAAAATGAGGGGCACTATGATGGAGGACGTGGCAGAGGTTGAG
This sequence comes from Taxus wallichiana var. yunnanensis, assembly GCA_018340775.1. NCBI lineage: Eukaryota > Viridiplantae > Streptophyta > Pinopsida > Cupressales > Taxaceae > Taxus > Taxus wallichiana. The sequence goes on from CM031239.1 coordinate 536,646,319, forward strand.
GATACTATGGTGGATTCAAAGGTCTAGGCCATGGTGGTGGACGAGGTAAATTCCCTCATGGAACATGCTTTACCTACGAGATCACCTAACCACTACAGTGCAAATGTCCTCATAATACTACATGTTCTGCTATGGGAAGAATCATAGCTATGAGGAATTCCTAGATCTATATGAGAATATTATCAAAGCGGTATAAATAGGAGACAAAATGCGTAGGGATGGTTAAGATACAATGTCTTTGTGGAAAATCGGTGGATGCCAAAATTGGAACCAAAACTTGAGGTATTACTTGTAAAGATCACTACACACGCTGAAGCTGCACGTGCTAGAGAGGTGTTACCATAAAATCCTACCATCATTAAGGAGGATGTTTTTCATGTAAAATACCCAGATCCTATACATTAGAAGGAGGTTTATCAATAGACCATGGAGGTCCTCAAAGACCTTTAAGGGAAATACAATGTTTAATGTAGAAATCACGAGAAGATGGATCTAAAGAAGGTAGAAGAGATGGTCAATTAGATATTGATGACTTGAAGGAGGTATGCGGGATGCTACACTAAGAGAAAATTATTCCATTACTAGGGAGTTGGCTAGAGGGAAACAATCCTTGCGTGAATAATAAGAATAGGCATCAGATCCTACATGCAAATATTCCCCCATAGCTTAGACTATGATAAGGAGATCACTCTGAATGTTGTTGTTGATGGATGGATCTTGAGTAATATATTGATTGACACAGGTGTGGAAGTAAATGTGCTTACTTTAGATGCATGGTTTTAGTTGGGAGACCTATATTACAACCATATTCTAATGTATTATTTATGGCTAATCAAACTAAGGTCACTCCTATTGGAGTTCTAAAGATGCATCCATTACTATACTGAGGGCCAAATTCACTTTGGAGATTTTGAGGTTTTAGCACTTGTATAAGTAGATAGTTTCCCAGCTTTGCTTGGACGCCCTTGGTGTTATGCCAATAATTTTGATCTTCGGTTCAACAAGGGATATATAAATTTTGAGAAAAAGGAGGAAAGAGTTATTATCCCTTTACCAGATGGAAAATTTGTGCCCTATGTTGATCCTTTGAGTGAGGAATATCTGAATAGGATTTATGTATGCACCATTAGGGACCGAAGCACTCAAGCCATCTAAAGAAGGAATCCTTGAGTGGGAAGATGCACAATCTATTATTAGAGTTTGTGGATATACGATGAAACACGAATGCACAAGAAATTACATAAATCAAAATAACTAACAATAAGATGCAATATGATCAAAACTCACAAAAGTAAGAATGGCTCCAAATCAACTCAATGCTCCATGCTCCATATTCACCATATAATAGAATGATGGAAGTCAAGTACATATACATGGTGAATGTGTAACCTCCTCCTAGATAAGTGGGAATAACTCTCACTAGCGATACTAGAAGTAGAGTTAACTCCACACAACTAGTCACCAAGTGAACACAATTGGTAAGCTTACTCAACCTAAGCGGTAAGCTAACTCAACACAAGCTGCTACAACTAAGCAAGCATATCCCACAAGTTTAGGAAATATCAAAGTAAATAAACAAATACAAGTTAAATAAATATCCTTTAGTAACATCTATTAGCAATACTAAAAGTGTTTCTTGTGATAATTGGGCTCATGGTACTTATGAGATGGTTCAGCACAAATTAAGGAGCACATTTACGAGGAAGAGAAAACACCATTGCATCAAGAGGATAGGTAACAACTTTGTACCTAGGTACATTGGGGAAGGAGACCCTACGGTATTCCTATGTGCCATGGAGGAATAATGGATAGAATAGTTAGAAAGAAGAAGAATCTTAGCATATACCTGTGCATGACAATAGTACATTAGTGGGTGGTTCACAGGGATAATCTTGTAGAATGGAATGAAGTCAGGATTTCTCTTATAACTAAGTTTTCCAAGAGTAATGCATCAACCCAAATATGCACATATCATGGTAATCAACTTGTTCAGCACCACATTCAGCAGTGTGAGAGGCTCTAGATAGAGGGGCATGAATCTTTATCTCCTTCACTATGGGTGCACAAAATTTATTCCACTTTACAAGGCTACGCACGCGTTTGGTATGCATATACAAAGATACATAGAGAAATTATAAATTGGTAGGATTTGATTATAGGTATGGTCTAGAATTTTGACTATTTCTCTACTAAACCTCTAGTAGAAGAGGTAGTAAGGGTTATAAATTAGTTAACTAGGGGAAACGGTGAAAAGGTGGAAGAACTCATTCAGGGGTTATTTGATGAAAATGACTCAGGAGAACATTTTGGTGAAGGAATAAAGACAAATGCCACACTACTTAAGCACACTTACTTTGAGAAAGAAAAAGTGAAGATGGTCTACATATTGGATGATGAAGAGGTAGAAGAAGCTGGATATAGACCATTCAAAAGGTACGTGCGAGGTCTTGGACAATGAAGATACAAACGCATGTGCCTATAATGAACCTATGAATACTAGGAAAGTGAATATTTTTATGGATGTTGAACCTAAAGAGGCAATAATTGGAAATTATTGTTCTAAATCTGAAGTAGCAAAAATAGTGGAGTTGCTGCATGATTTTCAGGACTTATTTCCTATGAGCTACCATGAATTGAAAGGATTACATGAATCATTAGGATAAATGAAGATAAAGCTTAAGGAAGGTGCATTCCTAGTCAAGAAGAGACCCTACAGGATGAACCCCAACTTGCGTGTAAAGGTCAAAGAAGAAATTGACAAAATGTTGAAGTCTGGAATCATCAAGCCCATAGAAGAATCGGAGTGGGTGAGCCCCATGGTTATCAATGAAAGATGGTCATATTAGGATTTTTTTTGGATTACAGAGAACTAAATGCTGCATGTGTGATTGATCCCTTTCCTACACCTTTCATAGAGGATATATTAGAAGGCGTTGCAAGGCGCAAGATCTATTATTTTATAGATGGATTCTCTAGGTATCATTAGGTCTAGATTGCACAAGAGGATCAAGAAAAAATAACTTTCACCACTAAATGGGGAATTTTTCATATATTGTGATGCCCTTTGGTCTAAAAAATGTGCCTGCTGTATTTTCGTGAATAGTTGTTCAAGCATTCCAGGATTTTATTCATATTTTCTTGTAAGTTTACTTGGATGATTGGATGGTGTATGGGCTTGTTAAGGATCATTGTGAAAATTTTGCTTAGTGTTTGAAAGATGTAGACAGTTAAGCATCTCTTTGAACATTAAAAAGTGCATGTTTGCTACACATTTTGGCACTCTATTAGGGAATATCATCTTTAAGGAAGGTTTATTATTAGATTTAGCTAAGGTTGTAGTTATTGTTGGCCTGAAAGAACCTAATAGTCAGAGTGAAGTTGGTGGATTTTTGGGTCACACTAGGTATTATAGAAAATTTATCGAAGGATATGCTAAGGTTTCCACACCATTGGAGGAGTTACTAAAAGGAAAAGGGACATTTTATTGGGGAGAAATGTAGCAACACACATTTGAGGTACTAAAGGAGAGACTTACTACAACACATATTCTGTGCTTTCCCACATAGAACCAACCGTTTCATGTACATGTGGATGCCTTTGGCATGGCCATTGGCGTGGTGTTAGCCCATCCTGGAGAAGGTATTATAGATCATCCTATTTTTTTTGCTAGTAGAAATTTGATTCATGCAGATCAGAATTATACAACGAAAAATGTGAAGCCTTATCCATGATCTATGCCCTACATAAATTGAGACAATACCTTTTAGCAACACCATTCGTATTTTACATCAATCACATGACATTGAAATACTTGGTAAAAATCCCGTTTATAGGGGCATATATGTTAATGGGTTCTTTTATTACAAGAATTTAATTTCACAGTTGTGGTAAAACTAGGTAAAAGTAATTCTGGCCTAAACCATTTTTCACGAATTTAGTCGGGGAGGGCACGCATATAATTGAAGATACAATGTTAGAGGCACGGTTGTATAGTTTATAATGCGTGCCTTTAGAATTAGAGGATATATCTATCTTTTTATGTATAGGGGTGGTCTTTAGAAGGAATGAAATCATTGGAGAAGAAACAACTTGCAATTCACGTGGCTCCTTTTATGTTGATTAGTGGTGACCTATACAAGTTAGGCTGAGATGAAGTATTATGCTTTGGTGTGTATTAGAGCATGAGGGCACATACATCATAGAATATTATCATTGTGGTATTGTAGGTGGGCACTATGCAGGTGATGCCACTATATGCAAGATTATACTCGTTGGAATATGGTGGGAGACCCTCTACAAGGATTGTAAATCATATTGTAAGGTATGTGATCATTGTCAACATGTTGGTAAACCTAGGAAAAGAAATGAAATGCCTTTAAGACCTATTCCTAGTGCGAGATCCATTTGAGAAATGGGCTATAGAATTTTGGGTCCTATTTCACCAGTGCACATAGAATTGGATCGCGCTACATCATCACTTGCATAGATTATCTTACAAGGTGGGCAGAAGCAGCACCTACCAAGGATTGTACAGCAACCACACGGTGGCTAGGTTCTTATGGGAAAATGTTCTTACAAGGTATGGATGCCTGTTGATTTTGACCAGTGATAGGGGCACACACATTTTGAATGAGACAATCAAAATTATATTGGATGAGCTCATGATTGCACACCATAAGACTACACCATATCATCCTAAAGAAAATGGAGGCTTTTGAAGCTTTCAACAAGATTTTGAGCCGGAAATTGATAATTTGTTTTGATGTTGGCAGGAAATATTGGGATGATAAATTTTCTTCCATGCTTTAGGCATATAGAAAAACCTACAAGCGGTTGAATAAGGCCACACCCTTTCCTTTGGTGTTTGGCGAGAAGAAATTTGTTTGATGGAATTCATGTTAACTTATTTTCGTATTGTGCACGTTGGAGGTATGGTGATGAGCACACTTTGGAAAAAATAATTGATCAATTGATACGTTTGGATGAGAGGCACACCATAGCACGTTGGATCCAGAAGTAGGAAAAGGCTAGGTAGAAGGCATGGCATGACAGGCACATTAAGGACAAAAATCTTGAGATAGGACATATGGTGCTTCTTTATGACTATAAGTTTTTATGCCATCTAAGAAAGCTTAAAGTAGATTGGTTGGGACCTGTATATTATCACTTATATACTTGAATCGAGGTGATTGTTCGTGAGATAAACTTGATCGAATATGGTTACCTAGTTACTTTAATGGGACTAGGTTCAAGCCCGACTATAAATAAGTCTTCTTCATTTTTGTAATAAGGTGTGTTTCCATTTATATTAGGTCTTCATTTATGTATTTCCTTTTTGGTCACTATGCTTTGTCAATTTAGTTGGTGTTTTGTGTAATAAGCGTGTTTTTACACTGGAAGCTAATTACCATTTGAAGAATTTTTATGCATAGAGGATTGCACATACCATTGGTGTGGGGTGGCTATTTACAACTAGGTACACATAAAGGAATAAAATGCTACAAGTGTTATTCAAGTTTGCAAAGGAGTGGTTAGAAAGGAGATTGCTTTAAAAATATGACCATAGATGGAGATAAATGAGGGAACAATATAACGTGAGGTAAGTAGCGGCCATAGAAACTACCAGGGGAAGGCACAGTGGTGAGGTACTCAAGCACATGGAAGTGCGTTGAAGAGAAGTCTATATCCAGAAGGTAGGAAGGTGTGTTAGAAGGTTATAAGCTGGGCCAAGAAGATGTACTACGTAGATATTGTGGAAATTGTCAATTAATGAAATCTTTATTGGTAGGTGAAGGAATAGTAAATGCACTAACTTTTTGAAAATCTCTATAAGGACATGATGTAGGTTCATTTTTACCTTTTTTGATTACAATTGTTTGAGCGAGCTAAGTGTAAACAATCCAAGTGAATCATGTTAATTTTGGAGAGTTTTGAAACCGGACGTGGAGAGCAGACTATTGCATGAAAAGGTTTGCGTCCCCATTGGTGAAGGTTTTGAGTAAATAAAAAGCATTGAGGAGGATCTAGGGCACATGGTTTCAAGATAGGTCACATGGATTAGAGCTACGATTTGATTTTACTTGTTATAGATAGTGAAGCAAGTGGATTTTACGCTGCATTAAAGAAAGCACTTGCCACGGTACCAAAGGAAAGAAGAAAGTAGAAACAGAAGTTGAAATTATTCTCGAGAGTAATTTATCGAGATACAATATCCAAAGGGTGTGATAATTGGAAAAGAATGGGATTACCACATCTGTAAGTGAAAGATAAGTGACTACAACCACCGCACATCTGAAAACAAGAAATAATTGGATGCATTTTTGAGTAAAAAGACTAACAAGCACATGGTGGAGGATATGCTAGTGTATGATGATGCTGGACAAAAATTGTTGAAACAAGTAGGACTCTATTAGTTGTATGAGCTCCCATATTTTGGCAAGTATGAACCTTTATATCAGTGGCTGATGAGTAGAGTCCATGAAGACTTTTTCTATTTTGTTGGATGCATTTTTGAGTAAAAAGACTGGAGGATACAAGCACATGGTGGAGGATATGCTTTATATCGGTGGTGATAGTGTATGATGACTTTTTCTATTTTGTTGGACATTTTTGAGTAAAAAAAATGCACATGGTGGAAACAAGTAGGACTCTATTAGTTGTATGAGCTCCCATATTTTGGCAAGTATGAACCTTTATATCGCACATGGTGGAGGATGAGTAGAGTCCATGAAGACTTTTTCTATTTTGTTGACGAAGGGTTAGAATCATGATGAGTAGAGTCCCGAAGGGTTAGAATTTAGACCGATTTCGACATTGACAAGATTAAAAGGCATAGGGGTAGACCTGGCTAGTGACCTAACTGATAAAGAAGAAATCATGGAGACATGGAAGGAGTTAGGGTATATAAAAAGCCCACGTGGAATGGACATCGATAAATTAAAGAAGTACCTAGCGAGAAGAGCAGCTACACATCTAGTGACCAAGTTAAATGATCAAGAGAGATGGTCACAAGTAAATACCATGTGGCTCCATATTGTGAGGAAAATGTCACAGGGAGTAGCATATAACATAGAAGTACATTTTAGAAACTATTATCAAGGAAGCATGCACATATGATAAGATCGGTTTGGCACTATCTTAATTTCTTTAGTATTTATGGAAATTGGAGTGCCTCACGGGCCAAAGAACAAGATTTGTGAATATCCCATGGAAAACAAGTCCCTTGAGGAAAGGTTTGAAAAGTATTTATGTGAAGAGTCGGTGAGTAGGCCATTTAAATAGAGGGCAGAGATGTGGTATGATCGACTCTGCGTGGAATTTGAAGAGGAGTGGCGCATCCCCAAGGAGCTACCTTCGGTAGTTGGCAAGGTAGTACAATTTGTGTTGTACTAAAAATTTTGCATCATGTGGTTTCTTTATGCGGGATGGGACATGGAGCCCATTGTGCAAAGTGTCATATGTCCTGCATAGTGCGCTACTTCCAAGAATTAGTCTACCATTTTATTGATGCGTGGTACTCGAGTTTTATTGTAGATAAGGTAGACTATGATTACCACACTCTAAGGAAGGCATATGTATATCCAGGATGAATTGCCTATGTTGAGTGGCTCATTTTAGACGTTATAAGCATTAAGTCTATAATCTTGGAAATTGGGTACATTAGGCGGTGCTTGTATACCTTCAGCTTAAGCCCAAGCTAGATAATAACAAGTATGTGGAGAATGAGTTCGTGCTCCCTGGGCCACCTAAGGGAAATCATACAGTGGAGAATGTGTCAGCCCCAAGCCCGTAGAATCTATAGAGGTAGATGATGATGAGGAAGATGTAAATAGTGGTAGCTTAGATAATAGAGGTGGAGGAAACCCATAGACGAGTCGAGGCGAGTGTACAACTACTCCAACATAGGCACATGAAGAAGACAAAGACACGGACGTAGAAGTAGTCCGGGTAGATAACCGATTCAAAAGGGTATTCAAAATAACAAGGACCTAAGGAGTGGAAAATGCACAACATGTGAGGAGATCACCATGAATCTCTCCTCACAAAGAGGTAGTTGAGAAGAAAAGAGAAAGCTAAGGATAAATGAGGAGGTAGAGGAGTCTTGAGAAAGCATGCCTAGCACTCTGTACAACCAAAAGATGTGGACCAACCTAAGGATGAAGATCTCGAAGGGTGAAGAAGAGGGAGTAAAGGTGGTAGAAGAAAAAAACATGATATTTCTTAGAACATCGAAGATTCAACTCCAAATCTTGGTGCTCAAATTCCTAGGGGGCCTAGAATAAAGAGAGTAAGTGAGGAGTATGTTGTACCGAGTATTGGATATGCTGAGGACACAAGTAAAATTGTTTGTGCTCATTTCTAGAATACAATGGACCTTAAGGGGTTGTATGGATGGGAGTTGATGGACCTAGACATCGCCACTACGCACGCAAGGAATCAACTAACTGGTCTATGAAAACTCACATGGATGAGCCTATTTTTGATGTATGTGATGAGTCATGTGTGTATCAAAGAATAAAGAAGGCACCGCATGCAAGCGGTGAGATGACTATAAATCCCACTCTCATGTTAGATGAGCAAGTAAGCAATGCCTTAATTAAGGTATATATAGAAGTGACAAGGAGGAACATAGATAAGGTTATTACTATTAGAGAACTATGAGAAGATAACAAGGTGAAAGATATAGAAATAGTGCATCTACAAGGAGAAAAGGACTTGTAGTAGAAAAAGAACGAGAAATTCATCAGTACGGTGGAAGAAATTGGTGACCATGTCTGAAAGCAAGACCGCACTTGGAATATAAATTAACTGAAAGATTTCCTTTGGCTATGCATTATGTGCGTACCCTAGTAGATTTGGTTCTTGAGGATGGACTGATTTGCATGTTAGTGCCAAAAAACCTTGAAGAAGAAGTAGAGAGAGCAAGGACCTCAGTAGTTAGAAATATTTCATCTTACAAAGCCTTGCTCCAAACTTTGCAGGAAGAGCTAAAGAAAGAAGACCAAACATTAAATATTTGTGTAGCTCCAGAATCAGTAATCTGAATAAGAAATATATTAAAGGATAATGAAATTTTGAAAGAAATGAAGGATGAAACTTTGGGGTGCATAGAGATTGGTGTTAGTGAAGCAAAAGCACAAAGACCTTGCGTGATATAACAAACACATAAGGAAAGGATGAATGAGATTGGAAAGATCATAACACAAAAGATGGATCTTCTGGAGGGATGAATATCTGTTATGGCTAAAGTTGTCATAGTATTGTAAAATGAGAAGGGAGACATGACCCAAGAAGAGTTGGATGACATTGCTGCGAGATGTCCCAAAGAAGAGCGAGTAACGCGTTGGATGATTGGAAATATTTGGAAGATGAAACTAAGAAAGAATATCTAGAGTTTATTCTCTCGGTGGAAGAGGAGGGTACTAGAGAGTAAAATATATTCTTTGTACAAAAATTCATTATTTATATTCTTCCATTCTTATTCTTTATAACATTAGGAGGCAACCATTTCCGGGGTGGAAATACAATTTAGTGTGGGGTAATGTTGAGCATAAAAAGTAAGAAATTAAGGAGAAGGTGCACAAAAGATTCACACACGGTAGAAAGGTAGACTTGAAGGCATAGAAGTTTAGGTAAGGAAGCGCACGCGAAAGATATATTGAATCGGGACTTAGCCATTTTCATGGTTACGAGCTATTTTTGGAGATAGCGTATGGAGCACACAATGGGATGGAGACTTGCGTGACACACAAATGCTATTTTGGGAAGAGAATATACTAAAGCGCCATGCATGAGTTTGAATTAATAATAGAATTACTACTACCAGTTAACTGTAAGAGATCTATTATTAGCACACTTGCATGTGTGCATGTTATTGTAAAGGTGCATGAATATTTTCAGCATGCGACCTATTTTTTAAGTGCGTAAGCAATGAAGGGAAATTCCCCACCCTTATAAATATGTAGTAATCTATGTAGATTATAGGGAGTATTGTGTATGAGCTATTGTGGAGTTATGCTACCAGGCTGATGTGCTCATAAAATTATGATACTACATATTGTAAGAAGCTTCTGTGTTTATTGTGTTTAAATATAATGGAGTGTGTTGGGTAAATAATGGTGTTAAACATGAATGAAACTAGTTCTTACATGGTTGAATTTTTATATCTATTACTTAATTCATTATTCTTTTAGATCTAGATCTAGAATATGCTTTGTGGAATATTTATGTTGTTTGTGGATATGAATACATTACATCTTCATCATGTTCGCATCTTGTACAAGCAACTCTAAGGAGCGTCCTGGTACTGTGGGTGCTTTGGGTGAGCACTTAGCTCGGGATGGGTGATGTGCCGGTGTGCCTCGTTTTTCATGGTAAATTATTTCCACTTAAAATAAACTTCGTGACCTTCCTTTGTGCATTGTAGTCATAACCTCATGTGTACCAACACTACTTCACTTCCAAAGACCTCCTTCCATGCCCCACCATGTTGAAGTACATACCCTCTATTTTATTTACCAAGTAGTTTCCTATACCACCACCTACCTCATGTTACCTTTGTGTTATTGTTGCTTCTCTTCTTTGAGGTCCTTAAACATCTTTTATCACCACACCTTTATAACCACACGAATTCAAACACCTTATACACCACACAACTTGTTCTTTTACCTTTGCACAAATCATCACAGAATGAATTCTCCAATAGCCCATACTCCTTACAAATGAGCTAATAAATTTCTAAATTTATATGCCAATCCATCCACCCCATACTAAAGGCATGTGCGGTCCTCTATGTATGGAATCACTTCACAATTATTTAGCTACCGGTACACCAACGCATACAAAACACATAACGAAAGGATAAAGCAAAGCAATGAAGAAAGGAAAAAAAGATAAAGGAAAATGCATTAAGGGAAATTCTAAGCTAACTAGAAATCTTGCCTTATTTAAAAACACCAAGAAGACTTATTTATAATAGGGCTTCAACCTTCTCCCATTAAAGAAAGCGGGAAACAATGTGTCATCCAACGCTTGAATCGAAAGCACTGAATCAAAGATGTAAGTGATAGTATATGGTCGCAACTAATGCACCTTGAATTTCCCTGGGTGGCATAGAAACTTATAATCATAGAGAAGGACCATCGCCCCACCTCAAACTTCTTGTTTCTAATATGATGATCATGTAATTCCTTCTGTCATGATTTATCCATAGTCGACTCCACCTAGTAATGGTGCACCTATCATCCATCTACTTAAGTTTATCGATGCACTTTTCTAAGGCTTGTTCATTATCCAATCCTCTTGTGCGCGTAATATGTGGTATGGAAACATGAATTCCACAATGAGAACAACTTCCATGTCAAACACTAATTGAAAGTGTGTGGCCTTGTTCAAATTTTTATAAGTCATGTAATATACCCATAGCACTGCAAATAATTTTTCATCGAGTCCCTCCTTCCAACATCACAAATCTTAATTAGTGTGTGGCTTAATATTTTTAAAAATGCCTTAGTATTCCCATTAGTACGAGGGTGAAAGGGAGTAGTTTTGTGATGCGCCACTATAAATTATGCCAACAAGATTATAACTATATCATTTAGGAAATGAGTGCCCCTATCACTCATTAAACTCAGCGAGCATCCATACCTAATGATTATATTCTCCCATAATAACCTAGCTGCTAGCAGTAGTTGTAATGAAATATTCCTTAGGCACCACTTCTACCCATCGTGTTAGATAGTCTATACAAGTGATGATGTACTACAAACCCATCCTACACATGGTTGGGGAAATAGGGCCCACAAATTCAATCACCTATTTATTGAATTGTTCAACACTAGTAATTGTTCTCAAGGGCATTTCATCTCTCTTCCTAGCTGATAATGATCACAATCTTTGTAATACTCGATACAATCTTTGTAAACCGTCTCCCACTAAAGACATGCCAAAAGGATTTTTCGTGTGGTTGCATTTCCTACATAGTAACCTCCCACAATTCCACCATGAGCCTCCTCCATGATTACCATGTGCTCATGCTCAAGTATGCACCAACGGAAAACCTCATATCTTCCGAGTTTGTACAAGTATCCGCTAATCAACATATAGGGTGTTGTGTGAATAACCAACTAATTTTTCTCCAAGGCCTTCATTCCTTCTAGCGCCACACCCATTCACAAGAAAAAACCAATATCCTCAAATTCAAAGGGTGCATGATGCTATCTAAACAATTGTGCATCGTGCATTGTGTCTTCAATGCTTTGCGCATCCTCTCCTAAGTCAATTTGAGATAAGTGGTTAGGTCCCAAATTACTCTTCCTTGGTTTCACCACAACTGTAAACTCAAACTCTTGAAACAATAAGACCCATTGGCATATGCACCCTTGTAGGACATGATTTTTCACCAAGTATTTTAATTCCCTTGTAGAAAATTAAAGGTGTTGCTAGAAAATAATACCTAAATTTGTGCAACGAGTAGATCATTGACAATGCCTTGCACTCTATGGTAGTATAATTTTGTTCAGTTAGGGTTAGCTTCCTATTAGCAAAACAAAATGGATGGTCAAAAATCCCCTCTCCAGGATGTGCTAAGACCGCTCCAACTATCATCCCTCATGCATCCACATGCACATAAAAGGGCCTATCCCAAGAAGGAAATCACAAGATGGGCACGATGAATGAGTCTATTCTTGACATGTTAAAATTTATCAATTGTGCCTCATCCCAATGATAATTTACTTTATGATTTAACAACTCCTCAAATGGTGTGAAAACTCTAGCATAACCATTAATGAACTTCCCTGTAGTATCTAGTATGCCCTAGAAATCCACGCACTACGCTCTGATTGGTGGGTTTCTCCAACCCCAAAATCACACAATCTTGGTAGGATCTACCAATAAGCCCTCCTTACATATGATATGACCTAATAAGGTGCCAAATGGAGTAGCAAAGATACATTTCTTGATGTTAAGGGATATACTTAGCTGCTTGCACCTCTCAAACATCAACCTCAAATTTTCATATTGGTCCTTTCCTAGTCCATAAACCATCTAGTCATCTAGGTAGACTTGAAGAAACTTGTGAATGAAATCTTAGAAGGCCTGTACCATAATGCAAAAAAACACATTAGGTGCATTCTTCAGTCCAAAAGGCATGACCGTATAGGAAAAAATTCCCAATTCAATGGTGAAATTTGTCTTTTCCTAGTCTTCCTTGGCAATTCGAGCTTAGTGATATCTCGAAAAGTTGTCGTGAACAAATAGATATCGTGCCCAACTATTCCTTCCAGGATCTCCTTGGTGAATGGGGTTGGGAAAGGATCAATGACACACACAACATTCAAGTCTCTATAGTCAACAAAAATCCATATTCTCCCATCCTTTTTATACTGATGACCATCAGGCTTACCCACTAAGATTATTCAATGACCTTAATGATGTCGGATATTATCATTTTGTCAATATCCTCCTTTACCTTGATGTGAAAATTTGAATTCATCCTATAATGTATCTTCCGGATCATCACGTGCCATCCTTTAACTTGATCCACATCTCTCCTAATGAGTGGTGAACTCACTTGAGCTTGTGGTACCCATGCTAGAAGAAATCTTGGAACTCACGCAATAGCTCAATTATCTTTGAGACATCTGGTCCATCCAATTGTCCCCAATAATAGCTTCCTTTGGTTCTTCCTCCACACCAATGTTAACCTTCTTTATCTTGAATGGTTTGTGGTAGGCACGTGCTTACTCATCTACTTTATCTAACACTTTATGTGTACCTTTTGTATGGTTAACATCTAGTTTCTCTACATCTTTATCATCTATAAGGTAGACCAACTTTTCTTTTCCTTCTCCAAGTAGGTACACTCAAGTTATACTTCTTTTGATTCTTCTTCCACAAAGTGCACCCCAACTCTAGTTTACCTAACAGCTCCATAATCCTATCCTCTCCCATGGCATTTTATCTCAAGGTAAGGCAATTGACTACCTACAATGCCTCATTCACCGATGGATTCAAACTCGATACTCAAATGTCTAAACAAGTTCCAGTGCTAACTCCTTCTAGTTCCCTATCCGATCTGCAACTACGAATGAATATACCATGTGCGTGCACAACCTTGAAAGGTGAAATAAAAATTATAAACCCATAGGGAAGGAGGTAAATCTTCCATGCCTTCCATCCAAATCTTCTCACACTCTTGAACATGGTATGAGGTGGATCCCTTCCCATCATAGTCACAAATTTTAGTAGGCGCGTTGCTCTATAAAAACCTAACTTAGAGTGTAATTCTCACTTCACACCACTTTGTAGATGGTTATCTCGATGTGTCACCGACCAATGTGATGTTGTCCCATGTAAGGTATAAATTAGCATATTCCTCCTCTCTACTTGACATGTCCATTGGGATTCCATTGCACATAAAAAAACATCAGGGTTTCCTTCCCAGTATAACTAGGTAACTACCTTCCTCCTAGGTGCCTAAGCGAGTGTGCACTGGAAACTCGAGTTACCGTGCCCTTTAATTGTTTCCCAATCAAATCATAGGTTTAGTGTGCCCAATTTTCACAAGCAACGTTGGTTGTATCACTCATGGACTGAGAATATTCCCATTAAATGAATCATTCTTCGATGGAGAATAATATTAGGTTCTCTAATGGTGTGCACATAAATTCTATCCAGTGCTCTTCGTTAAGGGTTCCATATAGGATGCAAAATTCCCATCCGTGAGTGGAATAATGACAAGATCCTCCTTGTTCTTGAAACTTATGTACCCTTTGTTGAAGCACAAGTCAACATTATTCTTATAACACTAGGGGCATCCAAGTAATGCTGGAAAGTTACTTGCCTCAACAAGCGCTAAGAATTCAAAATCTTGATAAACTTATCCCCTTGGATGGTTATAAACACATCCTTTAGCACACTGATGGGCATAGCCTTTGTCCTATTTTCCATATAAAAAACATTTGAAGATGACTGCAATGTAGGTCTCCCCATTTTCTTCCATGCATCTAAAGTGAGAACATTGACCTTTGAGCTTGTATGAATCAACTTTTTCTCAATAGCCATCCATCTACAACTTCATTCAATATGATTTCCTTTACATAGTCAATACTATGAGGATGCGATTAGCATGCAAGACTTTCCTTTCACGTTCACATCCAGTACATGGTACTTTGTCTCTTACCCACTCTCCTAATAGAGGGATGATATTCTCTAAGCGCAACATCTTACATAACTCTCTAACCTCATCCATATCCACGAGGGACCTCAATGATTTTCTTTTTCTTCAACTTTCGTGATTGTTCCTCCGGACATTGAATATCCCCCTAAAGTCTCCTAATCATCTCCATGGTCTCTTAGTAGACCTCTTTCGATGCGTTGGATCGGGATACTTACCATGAAACACTTCTTCTCTTGTAATTAGATGCCTATGCCTTGGCATCTCCTTGGTGTGCATAGCCTCATTTCACGTAGTCACTAAGATAGGTGCTAACTTAGGGATATGCACTATCCTAAGCATCCACTATGGATCAATAGGCTTCATGCTTACCACCCCTACGTGCCTATGCTTGTTTTGATTCGGCTCATGTGTTCAAACAACTCTAGGAACTCCTCATACTTATGTTTCTTCCTTCACCATGAGCATTGGAGAAATTCCGGACAATTTCACTTGTAGTGTTCAGTGGATCCATAATTATAACAAGTTACATGAGGAAATTCACTTCTACCTCCTTGACCACCACGACCTCTAAATCCACCACGATATCCTCTTCCTTGACTTCCTCCATCTCCGTGCCCTTCAAACTTACAACCTTTGTTCTTAGAATTGCTTCCAATGTTGGTCCGGCACACACCAAGATCAATGACATCATAGAGTCATGGATGAGAAAATATTACAATAAGAAGACACATTCTTATGAAGCACACACTATAATAACAGGAACCTACTTAGATCGTGATCTCCATGACAAATTTTACAATCCACATACATGACACACACCAACTTATGTGGGTAACTATCCTTTTGTGTCCTTTTACCTCACAATCTATGCACCATAGTCCAACGCGAGTCTCATGAGCTAAATTCATAGATAATTTTCAAACCGATTTGCTATGGAAAGAATTTGTGCTTCAAGAAATGGGCTCACCCCAAAGTATCAACACTTCCAATGGCCTCAATGCATAACGCATCCACCAAGGCCTCACATAGATCCATAAATTTCTTATGGAGAGCGCTCTCTCTGAAGGGCATGATCAATCCCCCAATGAATCACTAGGCATGCTTTGAGACCGATGGATATCATAAGACAATTTTGATAGGAGAGTCTTAAATCATGCATCATACTCCCGCACACTCTCTGCCATCCCTTGATGGATTTCCTTCAATGCGCTGATGCTCTTTTTCTCAAACTCAGGAATGTGGAATTCCACCAAAAAGGCATCACGTAGTGTAGTATAATCCACCACCATTTGATGAAGGTCATACTTTCGATACCGTTATGCACGTTCCCTTGAAATGTAGTTCCAAACTGACTTGCATTCTATTATAGGAAGTGATGCCCTTTGAAATCCATAGCAACTCACATTTATTTACATTTTCTACAACATCTCCAACACCCTTGTAATCTAGAAAATACATAGACATCTCAAAAAATACTTGTTGAGGTGGTTGAGGCCCTTGTTCACCAGATCCGAACCTTGATTTCCTCTTGTGTGGCCTCCACCACTAGATCCACTAGATCCACTAGCTCCTATTCCTATGGATCTACAATATCCCCTCCTATAGCAAGTAAGGTTCCTTTAGAAGTTATACTTTACATTCTCACCATTTCGCTAAAATACACACTGTGATCTATGATATTAAACCACTCCCAGACGTGTTTCCCATGCCACTTATAGACGTGATACCCAAACTTTGTGTACCCATACCTTTCTCAAATGATGTGCAGATAAAATACCTCCAAACACTGGAAATGTCTACATGGCCATAGATGGGTGTAATGTAAAATGATATCTACCTAATGTTATGTACACACTAACACAACCTACACTAGAAATACTTGTCTTAGAAACTGGAAAACTAAGTGCCAGGGTTTGGTCACCATGTGGGATAAGATGTGTTCCTATGGCTCTCCTTCTTTCTTCATACGAAGAGATCTCACTAGAAGTCAAGGGGTTTCTCTCCAGAATTTTCCAAGAAAGGGTAACATATGTTGCTTAGATCCCATGCCCTCCGCGTGAACCTCAAATCCTTCCCGCAACGTCTACCTCCATAAATCCATCACTCCAGTAACTTCACGCATTCAAGTCAACTACCTCTCTCGATCCTTGTTATACTTGAGTCATCTCTCCTCTCTTTCTTCTTCTCCGTAGGATAAATAATCTTTCACCACACTAGCTTTTTCCATAGTGGGAAGTTAGCAAGCCATAGGAAATGCCTCTATACTCAGAGTGATGATCAATATCCTAATGACTAATGATATACCACACAAGAATGATCCTCTTATCTCCTTGATTAAATCAAATTCAATAATTTTTAGGAAAGAATACGTAGAAATCATGTTTTCAGTAGGGTATAGCCAATCAACACACCACTCCACCAACGATCAACAACATGAGTCGAGTCAAATCGACATCATGAAGCCTCGATACTATTCTTGGGTCCATACATGAGATCTATAATACCAAATTGACCTTGATGCATATGTTGACATCCATTCATACAACTCTCTTGGGAAACAAGCTGTTATCTAAAATTCACCCCTCAAGGTAATTTTGATAACATGCACCAAATTATTCAATCTCGAGCAAGTAAGATTGATTCAAGGCCCAAAATCATGTTTTTGGGGCCCCCTCGGCTTCTTTCTAACTCTTCCATCCAAGAAGAAAACCCAACGAGTTAGAAAAGGTGACAAATTTGCAAAAAACCAAGCTTGGGGCTGAAATACAGATAAAATCAGCTAAGTCGGACATTTTGTCCCAGGCGGTCCAGCGGGACGGTTGGGACGTCGGGCGCGAATCGGAAAAGCCGCCGGGCCGTTCACACGGCATTCGAGACAGTTGGGATGTCAGGACACGTGGGATGAGAAAAGATGAACCGACTGAAGGTGGAAAAAATGACTAAGTGTTGTTATCACGCGGTTTGGGACATCTGGGCCGTAGGTACGCGCGGGACACGAATCGGCCGATTCGCGAAAAGACGATCCATTTCGGGCGGTTCAGAGATATTTGTCCCGGGTAGTCTGGGACAGTTGAGACAAAGGTACGCGGGACGTGAACCAACTGAAAGGGCAAAAAAGGTAGCAAAAAGAGAAACAAGGAAGCCCAAATTGGCGAAGCGGGAGATTTTCGTCGGGATGCCAGGCAAAAGTACGCGAGGTACACACAGGATGCAGGTGCGGTTTGGCACAAGTTGGTCCATTTCGAGGTGGTTGAGAGGTTTTAAATGCTGGGAGAGCCAGGACAGAGTATGCGCGGGATGCGAAAAGGTGAAATGGCTGAAAAGAGACAAGGAGGCCCGCGGATGAATCAGAACGTGCCACGTGTCAGAAGGTTGAAAAGTTGCTAAGTGTTTGGCGCAAGGTAAAAATGTGCCCCTCAGGCCCGAACCAATAAAATAGTGCCATGTGTCCAAGTTTAAGGGCCCGAAAGGAATTTTAGAGGATTAACCTACGGATGAATCAGAGCCCAACAAGTGTCATCCAGTGGCGGAGCGCGGAAAAAAATTCGAATATTTTCCCGCTTAATCCGTTTTGGCCTATTTTTCCCTAAATCTTCAGATCACCATAACTTTTGATCCAGAGCTCAGATTTTCGTGTTCTTTATATCAATGGAAAGCTGGTGAAATTCTCTACATGATTCCAAGGTCAATCTTGCATTTTGGTTCATTTTGGAGAGATAAAATCAAGAAATGTCTCTGGCACGTGGTAATGGCCAGAAGTGACGTTTCAACAACCAGTTTTAATGCAAAATGGGTCACATTCTTCTCCAGCATGGTCAAAAATGTCAGGGCATGGGTCTGTAAGGATGCCCATGCTATTTTAATGCATCTTCATTCAATGAGGAATGGCTCCCATGTTTTTACACATTTTCTCTCTCCTGGGCTCGACCCATGCATTGTAAAAAGCCAGATTTGGCTCATTTTTCAAAGGGTGGTTCATCTTTTCTACTCTGCTCTCCTTTCTTTTCTTCCCAGGGTTGAAAATGGAGTTTGAACCTCCTCCCCTACTCTGTAATGGCATTTTTTGCCTTTTACCATTAAAATGATGTTCTGTGCAAACTTCTGGAGCAACAAAAATGTGTTTTGTGATGCATCTGTCCATCCCTGCTCGTTTTCTTGTTTTCTTCTTACCTCTCTTCATTGCGGTATTTGTGCATGTTTGAATGTTCATTGCAAGGTTGGAGAGTTGTGTTTATAGCAGTTTTGATAGATGTTCAACATTTTCCTTCTCTGGTGTATCACCATTTTAGTGTAGGCTTTTGTTCTTTTTCTCTTTTCTCTCTCTCCCTGTCTCCTTGGAAGTTAGATTAGGATTAGATTAGCTTGCCTGCACTAGAACAACTTGTGGCAGGTAGTTTAGGAAGAGGAACCAGCCTTCTCTGGAGATTCCTTTCTCATTTTTACAAGTCCCACACTTGGAGAGAGGTTTCAATGTTGTGCAATCACACTGGATGCTTAGAATGATCAAACTAGAAATTTGGCGACATCCGAGGAGTCTTTGTGAATTCAAACTAACTATGGTTTTGGCACGCGGGTGGGACCTTAGAGGTCTTCCACTTTATCTTTGATAGGTTGGTGTGTTCTTGTTAAAGATTCAGCCTTTTGGAGGCACTTTCAAAAGCACATCTGGCGACTCCATCTGGTAAACAACTCATTCTCTAAGTTGTAGACCTGTTTTCCATTCATTTCCATCCATTCTTCTTTCCATCATTTCCATTCTTTTCCATTCCATGAAGTTGTGCAATCATGACTTCATTTCCATCATGGAATTCACATCAGCAACAATAGTATATTCCACCTCCAACATGCATTACAACTCTTTCAAATCAACATTTTGAGCAGATTCAAGATCAGTATGCATACCCATATGAGCAACAGTGCCAAAGTCAGTTTGGATATGAAGCATGTCAAGCACAAGGGTATGCTATTTGTGCGGGCGATCAAGAAGAAAATGCAGATTTTGCTGGAACAAATCAAAAGATGGAGGCAAAGATGGTGCAATCAAGAGCAAGAACTCAAATTAAAGCTTTTAGAATTGGTTGCGGGACTCCTTGTCCATGGGGAGGCCCTTTTCCAAGACACTTTAGCCCTCGGGAGAAGCTTGACTTCATGATTGCAATGTTGCCATTGCTTGCAAAGTGGATTGAAGAAATAGAGGTGTATGAGAGGATTATTCAGCGACCTTGTCAATGGGTAAGCACGCTATCTCATGCCTTTCTTTTTCCTCTTTCCCAATCTGTTTTATCTCAGTAGTGTCA
Organism: Taxus wallichiana var. yunnanensis; assembly: GCA_018340775.1. Lineage (NCBI taxonomy): Eukaryota > Viridiplantae > Streptophyta > Pinopsida > Cupressales > Taxaceae > Taxus > Taxus wallichiana. The sequence continues at coordinate 536,666,797 of CM031239.1, forward strand.
AGTTTTAAACTCTCCATCTATTGTCCCAAGTGTTGATTCCATTTCTCCACCCCCTAGCCTTCCACCTCATCTCAATTCTTTTGTCCCTTTTCCTTCCAAACAGTCATCCCCTCCACAAGAGCTAATAGAAATACCCCCTCCTCCAAAGAAACAAGAGTTTCTACCTCCTCCACCACCACGAAAAATTGCCAAGCCATTCGAGTTACAATCCACTTCTCCTCTTGCATTCCCAAATCCATGTTGGGAGGATAAAAATCAGAATGCCAGTCAAGGAAAACAGCAGCAGAAAGAAGAGCCAAACAAAGATGAAGAAATTCAAAGTCTGAAGAGTTGGGCTCTTAAATTTGGGATGAAAAAGATCCCCTTGATGGTTAAGCCTTTAGAAGAGGTTGGAGTTGGAGAACAAATGGTGGTCAGGACTGATTTTGTTGCAGCAGAAGAAGAAGATCTTGTAGTCCCAACTTGTCCTCTAGAGCAACAGATCGAAGAGTTTGACTTGACAAACTTCATGCTTTGAAGGAAGAGTTCAATCAAGAGAAAGATTGTCTTCAAACATTGGAGGAAGGAGAAGCTGCTCCAAATCCAAAAGAAGAGGAGCACATTCTAGTTGTGGAGGAGAAAATTGCAGATCCAAGGGCTTTGAGCACAAAGCAGGCTATAAGAGAACCTTCAGTTCTTTTTTCTACTTCATCTCTCCCGAGTTCTAGTGCTGAAGAGGAGTTTGATCTCTCAAACTCAATGTTGGAGGGTGAAAGAAACCATGGTGGTCAAGTTACAGATCAAGAAGACACCATGGAGGAAGTGGAGCATTTGCAGCAGGACAGCCATGAGGCAGTTTATCTGTCCGATTTGGAGGACTATTTTGATGAAGAAGAACTGGTTGAGTTCCTATCATTCTCTCTTTCATCATCCACATTCCAAACACCTGAGCCTATTGTCATGGAGGAGAGCATTAATTTGCAGCAGCCTGCATCTTATAGCAGCTCTTTGGAATCAAGATCAGAAGATTTAAATCTTCCATGTTCTTCATTGGAGGAAGAGAAAGGGCACAAAATTCCTACCATTGCTTCTACATCACCCACCCAAGAAGGTCTAGAAGAAGACTCCATTTTTGGAGTTGAAAATCAGAGCTATGGACATATCAAATGGATCATACCTTTCCTAATAAGGTATTTGACTTCATTGGAGTCAAAGGAGAAGTCATGACCAGTCATGCTTGCTTCGAGCACGAGGATGAGCTACAAAGAACTAAGGATCAGGTATGTCATACCTCTCAATCCAAATGCGAGAACAACTAAAAGAGGTATTGAATTTTCCTTCAGCTGATACCTTGATGATTTGGGTGGAAGACCAGCTTCTTGTTGATTTTCCATTTATCCAATCAGCCATGTTCAGTGCCAAATCAGTTGCATGGTTGCCAATTTTGAAGAAAGGAAGCTATTTTGCACAACCAGTTGCGGGGTTTGTTTAGCTTACCTTTTCTTCCAGTTAGAATAGAGTAGGTAGGTTTGCTTTCAGTAAAAGAAGTGCTTGTGCACACTCTGCATGTTCCATTTGGAGCATGTATGATTTTCAGTTTTGTACATAGTTTTTGTGGTGCTGGTTTTGCTCTTGCACGGTCCATTTCAGTGGGTTTCCAAGTGGCTTCAGAGAGGAGGTTTTCAAAGTTCGAGATCAATTTGTAGGCTACTGACTCATGACTCCATGCCCAATGGATGCTTGAGCAGCTAGCCGTTCCTTATCTAGCGAGCGAGATAACCCATTTGAGTCACCAAATTGCTATCCAAAATTCACCCCTCAAGGTAATTTTGATAACATGCGAGTCAAATTATTCAGTCCGAGCAAGTAAGATTGATTCAAGGCCGAAAATCATGTTTTGGGGCCCCCTCGGCTTCTTTCTAACTCTTCCATCCAAGAAGAAAACCCAACGAGTTAGAAAAGGTGAAAAATTGCAAAAACCAAGCTTAGGGCGAAATACTGAGAGAAAATCAGCTAAGTCAGACATTTTTGTCCCAAGCGGTCAGCGGGACGGTTGGGACATCGGGCGCGAATCACCGAAAAGCCGCTAAGGGTGGTCGCGTAGTGATCGAGATAGTTGGGACGTCAAGACATGCGGGGCGTGAAAAGGTGAACCGGCCGAAGGTGGAAAAAATGACTAAGTGTTGTTATCGCGTGGTTTGGGACATCTGGGCCGTAGGTACGCGCGGGACGCGAATCGGCCGATTTGCCGAAAGACAGTCCATTTCGGGCGGTTCGGAGATATTTGTCCCAGTTAGTCCGGGACAGTTGGGACAAAAAGGTACGTGGGACGCCCGAATGAAAGGGTGAAAAGGTAGCAAAAGAGAAACAAGGAAGCCCGAATCGGCCGAAGCAGGAGATTTTCATCCGGGACAGCCAGGCCAAAGGTACGCGAGGTACGCGCGGGATGCGGATCGGCCGGTTTGAGCAAGTAAGTCCGTTTCGGGTGGTTCAGAGGTTTTTGTCTGGGATAGCCAGGACAAAGAGTATGCACGGGGGACGTGAAAAGGTGAAATGGCTGAAAAGAGACAAGGAGGCCCACAAACGAATCAGAATGTGCCACGTGTCAGAAGGTTGAAAAGTTGTTAAGTGTTTGGCGCAAGGTAAAAATGCGCCCCTCAAGCCCGAACCAATAAAATAGTGCCACGTGTCCAAGTTTAAGGGCTCGAAAGGAATTTTCAGAGGATGAACCCGTGGATGAATCAGATCCTGACATGTGTCATCCAAGTGACAGAGCGTGAAAAAAATTCAAATATTTTCCCACCGATCCGTTTTGGCCTATTTTTGCCCTAAATCTTCAGATCGCCATAACTTTCGATCCAGAGCTCATATTTTCGTGTTCTTTATATCAATGGAAAGCTGGTGAATTTATCTACATGATTCCAAGGTCACTCTTGCATTTTGGTTCAGTTTGGAGAGAAAATCAAGAAATGTCTCTGCAGCAAGTGGTAATGGCGAAGTGACATTTCAACAACCGGTTTTTAATGCAAAAATGGGTCACATTCCTCTCCAAAGCATGGTCAAAAATGTTAGGGCATGGGTCTCTAAGGATGCCCATGCTATTTTAATGCATCTTCATTCAATGAGGAATGGCTCCCACATTTTTACACATTTTCTCTCTCCTGGGCTCGACCCATGCATTGTATAAAGCCAGATTTGGCTCATTTTTCAAAGGGTGGTTCATCTTTTCTGCTCTGCTCTCCTTTCTTTTCTTCCCAGGGTTGAAAATGGAGTTTGAACCTCCTCCCTACTTTCTAATGGCATTTTTTTCCTTTTACCATTAAAATTATGTTCTGTGTAAACTTCTGGAGCAACAAAAACGTGTTTTGTGATGCATCTGTCCATCCCTGCTCGTTTTACTTGTTTTCTTCTTACCTCTCTTCATTGCAGGTATTTGTGCATGTTTGAATGTTCATTGCAAGGTTGGAGCCGTGTTTATAGCAGTTTTGATAGATGTTCAGCATTTTCCTTCTCTGGTGTATCACCGTTTTAGTGTAGGCTCATGTTCTTTTTCTCTTTTCTCTCTCTCCCTATCTCCTTGGAAGTTAGATTAGGATTAGATTAGCTTACTTGCACTAGAACAGCTTGTGGCAGGTAGTTTAGGAAGAGGAACCAGCCTTCTCTGGAGATTCCTTTCTCATTTTTACAAGTCCCACACTTGGAGAGAGGTTTCAATGTTGTGCAATCACACTAGATGCTTAGAATGATCAAACTAGAAATCTGATCGACATCCGGGGTCTTGTGAATTCACACTAACAACAACAAAATAAGGTCTCATAAAACACGTGATACAAGTGTTCTTCTACCCATTTACATGCATCAAACTTAGGTCCAATGTTAAATCTATGAGAAAACTCATCCTCCATGCTTTTAAGTCGGGTTTGACAATGTCCAAGGTCAAGAATTTTGTCATCATACCTCATTATCACAACAACTTAAAAAGAGGTCCCAAAAACGGAACCAAAATGTACTCTCGTTTAGTCCTATCCCCTTAAAATCCCAAGCATGCGACCTATCGCCCAATGTCGGGTGCTCACCCCAAGCGCGCACAAGCACTTTGAGCCCATCCTTTATGTGATTTTTGCAAGAACATTCATCATTAATAGATGAGTAATTCACAAACATAGATATATGCATGTTATAATAGATATAAAGGAACTCGAGACCCACATATAGATGCACCATAATAACAATGGAAACATTGTGATCACGAGAAAGAAAATAGATCTCGAACCATGAGCATCATCAAGAACATAAGGGTTTAGATTCATAAACATAAAAGAAAACATAAAGATTATGATCCATCACTCGGATGTCTAGAAAGACCCATTTTATTGATTCATCAACATTATAGTAGCCAATGATAAGGAAAGCAAAAGGACCATTGATCGGCTAGATAAGATCGATGTTTTGCCACATGACAATTTTGGAAATGTTCAAATCTGGAAGAACATCAAACTTAGCATCGACAAAGCTGCCAAGAAGTAGTTGTAGGTGATTTAGCTCTGCTCTTGTATGTTTTTTTGTTGTTTTTTGCGGTCTCTTTCTTTGCTTTTTTGCAGTGTTTTTGCTGTTTTTTCTTGATGGGGTAGCTGTTTTTGGATACTTTAGGCTTCATTGTCACACTTGGATTCGATCCTTTTTTTACGGTTTTCATTCCTATTCGGCTCCTAGGCCCTCTTTTTGTACACAAGGGTATAGTCCTTTCAAAAACTATTTTGCCAATAATAAAAAAACATTACGGTAGCCAAATACATTAAAGAATCCATGAATGGAGCTAATATGATGACAAAGTCTCAAGTACACCCTTTATATTAGCTTTATTGCAGATATTACACCCATATTTTCTTTAGCTCTCACTCTCCATAAGAACATATATTATTTCTCCTTCCTACGAAACACCCACACAAATTCCTCATTCATATTCATGCCTCTCTCTACACCCCCATTCCTCTATCTACCTAACCCCTCCATATCCGATCTATAGCACACATGCACTCTATGCATTTTCAAGTCATCATTACAAGAGAAGGACATGAAGGAATATTCCATAACTCCTTGATCATCACCTAGACATGCCAAATGTCATCATGTCTTTCTCTAATTGAGTATCCTTAACATGAAAGTGTCAACTAATTCATAAAACACTTAGTTCCTTATCCTTTTATGATAACCATAATGATTCCTGGAATATGTTTTACTTGAGCTGCAAGTCTTCATAGCTAAACGTTATCCATAATTGAATCTAGTTACCTTTCCATATGTTCATTTATCATGGATTTACCCATTCTTCAAAAATTTACTAAGTTTGGAATCCACCTGCAGGCACGAGCCTTCGCATACCCCAATCACACACCCTAAAATTTACTTACGCACATTCCTTCATGCCTTGTTTCCATGCACCAAAACCCTTCACGCCTCGGGTAATTTTTCATTTCAAGGGCCCAACAATATGCAAGATGTGAAGATGGAAGGAGTTGTGTTTCCCCACAATGGATTTGTATGAAATGGGTTTCAATTATAAATGGCCCCTTAACAGTCAAGAATGAACCATAGAACAAGAGTGCGTCATCAGGAAATGGGTGAATCATGTGCAAGTAGATGTAATAAAATATATGTTATGAAGCACAAAGAATGACGTGTGTAATGTGTATTTTATTGATGTAGTTTTTCCTCAATAGTTAAGTGTGAAACAGTAGCACAAGATTGTGTCATAGGGTAATTCTAGTAAATTGTGTGTACCAAGAGGTGAGAATGCTTAGAAAACTAAGATATAATGCATGGAGCATACATTATAGTAGGAGACACTCGGAGATAACTAGTAGTGCTAGAAGGGAAGGGGGAGAAAGAATGATGCCCCCAAGTGTTTCAATAATGGATATCTATGTGATGATGTGAGAGATACCATGCCATTGTGGTAGAGTTAGATGTGTCATGAAAAGAGAGAGTCATCACAATGGTAGGTAGAAGCAACATAAGATCGGGGCTGGATTTTGGGTTGACAGTAGGTAGTTTAAAGAGGTTAGCTATCACAGGGTGAATTAGTTGGACTTGCTTAGTTGGTGGTTGTTGATTTGGAATTGAAAATGATGTAGAAGACTTGATAGGAGGAGGGGATGGAGGATGGATTTTTAAAGGAGGATGCTTAGTTGGAATGTGTTGGATAGGTGGATCTTGGTGACCAGAAGAAGGAACATTAATGACTATGGAATGATGCTCATTAGACATGGAGCGATGGGATTTGGGAGCCTAGTGGGATTTAACAATTGAAGATGTAGTAGAATGTTGTGAAGAAAATAAAATAAAACCCTGATTCTCAAGGTGTTTAATTCTTCATTTTAAAGTATAACAATCATTTTCATGATGTCCATTAAGTCAGTGATAATTACAAAATGGTAGACCTTTGTATTTGGAAGTTTGATCAGGAGGGTAGCAATGAGTAGTTGGCAAGTTCTTAGTTGATCAACTAGTTACTTGAGGATATTAGGAAGAATATCATGTTTCTTAACATGTAGATCAAACTTGAGAGGTAATAGTAGTAGTAATACTTGGGGTTCACTTATATGAGCACATGTACAAGATCTGGTTTAACAAAAAACAATTATTTTTAAACCCTAATTATAGAGTAAGCGATAGAAACAAATAAAGTACAACTTTTAGGTATAATTTGACACAAGAAATAAGATAATAAAATATGAAACCCTAAGTGCAAGAGAGAGAGGAAAGGACTTATCTAATTTACGCTTGATCTAAAAATGGTGCAAACTAGGAAAACATTGAATAAGAAGATAATAATGTCGCAATCGCTCATGACAAATTCTAGAAGTTTTAGATAGAGTGGACTAGGGCACTGGAATGGGGCAAGGAACCCGGAGTGATATAGGCCTCTATTAGGTTCTGTGATTGTGTAGGTGTTAGGAATCTGATTTTTCTTGTGTCACACAAGTGTTTTCGATAGTCGTTGTTAGTCTCATGTGTGTCGCACCTTGATTAATGAATGTACATGTAACCTATAAAATAAAGATTCACTTGTAAAACTCACAATACCACATCAAATCCAAAAAATAAAAATGTAATATGGAGAGTTGGTGACCTTGGAGGTCACATTACCGAGTCAACTTATGGTGAGTACAACACTATATCTTAGACTCCATGTAGTTCTTGTGAGTGTGTGAAAGAATCATGCCCTAGAATGCCCTTGTGCAAGATGCACTATACAACGGGATAGATCTACTAAAAGATGCAAATGTGTGTATCGGATAGAATGAAATTCCCCTTCCTATGTAATGTATGCATAAAATGCAGTCCCTTTGTCCCTTGAATGGATGTTACATGGATGCCTTTGATTGCTTTATATGCTTTTGGATGTAATATTAAGTTATATATAGTATGCTTAGAGCTTGTTCCTTTATTTTGATCACATAACTATGTATTTATATGATTCCCTTGGTTGAATTTTGTAATTGACAACTGGAAGGCTGACCCATAAGAAAATAAGATGCCCAAAATATAAAAGAATCCCAAAAAGAGAGAGTGAGGTAGAAAGAGGTCAAGGGCACTCGGAGGGGACAAGGAGGCGACGTCTTGGCTAGGCGCTAGTGTCCAAAGCCATAGAACATAAAAATTAAAGAAACCGATGGCTGAGTTTGTAAGGTGTGTAAGGCCATATAGAAAACAAGAAACACATAAAACGCCAAAGATAGTTGTCAATTACTAGTTTTCTCACTTAGGAATTATGTAAATGCTTGTAATCTTTTAGGACCTAGAAATGTACCCATGTGTATGATTTTGTGTCTACATTTCCCCATTTTATGTTGTTGAGTGAATAATATATAACATAAAGTAGTTAGAAGATGCATACCCTTTGTTCATGTAGAGTGTGATGGTGATAGCATGCTGAAGAGACAAGTGAAAGTGTGAAATGATAAAAATGAAGCATGGAAACTAGGAGGAGAAAGTGATTCTAGGGTGAAGCATATTGTGTTGTACCTATTAGCATGTTGCTTAATGTTGGGATAGTTCTTGTTGTGTATAAAGGACAGACGTATAAAACAAGAGATAAAGATTAATCAAAATAATGTATTATGAAAACTCTCTAAAATTATGTAAATGTGTGTAAAAGTAATAAAAGGACAAGTGTGCACCTAATGAACATGAATGTAAAAGGATCGAAAGATGTCCTGAAATTTTTGTGTAGAATGATTTTTTGGGCAATATAACGCCGAGAGAATTTTTTTGGGTGATCTCACACCAAGAGTGAGTTTTGGTGATCTCGGGCCAAGCATGACTTTTTGGGGTTATCATGCCACGAAATAAGAGTGTTGGGGAGGGAGGTATAGTGTTACTCTCCTTCCATGAATGCTTCCCATTAAACACCGCTGAGATGGTGTGTCCATATTTTGTTCCAAGTTGTACCAAATTGTTTCTATTGAAGGAAATCAAATGCATTCTACTGTTGGAGGACTATGCATGTACTGTGAAAATTACTTTGTAGATCTGTGTTGATATGAGGAAGTAACTATATCTCGGCCCTACAACATAGGTGCCCAAGGAGATTAGGAACACCCAGGTTCTAGTGTCTAAATATAGGTGCTGGTGTCTATTCCAAGTTGAGGACCCAAATTAGATTCTGGGCCATATATGTAGCTATAGCTTGTGTTGATTATGTAATTTATAGATCTGTATTGTATCTCTAATTTGATGTATGGGGTGATTTATTCACCCAATTTATGATCCTTCATTTAGGGTGCATGCGATGTCGATAGGAGAATATTGCCCAAAGAGAGGACCTAATGTTGATATGAAGTTGATACCCTTGGGGAGGGGATGTGCATGGTAAAACCAAGGAAAATGAAAATAAAGTATCTAAATAGATGTGTTAGTGCAATCAAATATTGTATGCAAGTATAATACAATGTGCAATCAAGCAAGCAAGAAGACAAGATAGACAACGAAAAGTTGTTTTTAGACATGGGATATTGCTTAAAATGTCACAAGATAATCTGGGCCAAAGAGGCCAAAAGTATACAATATGCATACAAGATAAAGGGAATAACTCACAAACAATAGCATACAATAGCAAGAAATGTCAATCAAAGTGTAACATACAACCACGGCGGCATATAGTTCCTACAAAGAAAATGGTGTACATGAAGAAATCGTTAGCATGTTAGAAAGATAAAAACTATTTCAAAGAATGTATGTACCAATATAAAGTAGTGTGCTAGGAAGTAAAAGTAGTAAATAATGAAACAATAACACTGTAATGTGTGAGAAAGTAGATTCCCCATGAGCCTCGGTGGGACTAGTAAGAGGTACAATGCTAAGCATCATTGTTGTGTTAAAAATTCTGCATTCACAACTAAATACTAGGTGAATGCAAATGTCTAAATAGAAAATATATTGACATACCAAGTATCAGTATTGCATGAGAAACAAAGTTTTCATGTAAATATAAGCAAACAACAATAAGTGCAACCAAGATATGCATTATGTTGTGTATGAGTGAGATGGAATGGTATGCAATGTGAATGTGATAGGAGAATCATACCCCAATGAATGCATATGAGTATGAGATGAGGTTCATTTATAAAATACCCCTCAATAATCAAGAATAGACCGTAGAAAAAGAGTCTGTCATAGGGAGCTGGTTTGAAAAATGTGTCTTTGGAAAGATAGATCATGAGGCATGGAGTGTGAAGAGTGAATGTGGTGATCTTAATTTTAGATTTATACCCTCGGAAGTCAAGTATGAACTGTATAACTAGAGTGTGTCATAGGGTAGTATTTTTATGTGAATGGAATGCTAGAAAGATATATCCTAAAGTACGGAGTGTGAAATGTGTAGTGTGTGAGGTTCATGGATGTAGTATGCCCTCAAAAATCAAGTGTGAACCTTAGCACAAGAGTGTGTCATAGGGTAATAAGGATACAAGGTGTGTACCAATAGTGAAAGTGTTTGCAAAAGATTTAGTGTGAAGTAGAGAGTGTACATTATAATAAAGTAGTTAAAACTAGATCATAGAGACAACCAATAATGGTGGGGGGAGGAATGGCTATGCCCCTAAGTGTGTGAGTGATGGAGAGATATTCGGGGATGGAAGAGAAACCATGCCATGGTGGTGGATGTGGCAATGTGTTAGGAGTATCGGTATTGGTGTTAGGAGGAGTAGATTTTCCAAAGTAAGTTGTAGTATTGAGAGCATATGGAAATTGATTTTTGTGATGGTGAGTATGTGAAATAGTGTAAACCTCGGGAGGAGATGTGGTAGGAATAAAAGGAGTGAGTGGAGGGAGATATCCGATGTTCTGAGTTTGGTGGATTGTGTGGGAATGGAAAGAGGCTCTTTGAATCCTTTTGCATGTTTTCCTAATCTGGTTCTAGTGAAACCATAATGAAGCATATACAATACCCAAGACCATACTTTTTTGAAGTTAAGAGGAGAGGTGGCCAAAGTAGGGGCTTTAGGTGAATGATCAATAGTGTTGTATTAATAAAATATAGAGGGGATCTATTAAGGCTTCATAGCCACACACACAGTATAAAATTTTAATATGCATATAAAGTGTTGAAAAGACCTCATGCATGGAATATATCCAAGGATGTCTAAGAAGAATATTATAATTAATATTATTGGGCATTACATGGAATGGGTCGTACAAATTGCATAGCCCAATAATAATGGGAAGTGTGATTATACCTAATACCCTTTTAGGAATATTATCAAAAATGTGAATAGAAATAGATGAAGGAACCAAGGAGTCTTCAGAGAGGCCAATTTGGTGAAGAAATGCTACATTAAAAATATTAAACCGATCATTTATCAACTAAGGCAAATTTAACCCCAACATTATTGATACAAACATGAATATAAATGGGGAATCATTATCTAACATAGCTTGAGAAGGAAGTTCATTTGATGTAAAAGTAATATGTTCTTCATTAAAAGATAAAGCTGTAGTAAATTTATGATATACATATTTAGGAGAAGTGTGAGGATGAATGTAAGTATTAGCCAAAAAGATCTGATTTTATTCACACAATCAGGATTATCTTGCAAAAAGGCATGGATGGAGACATCCATGGTGAGAGGATCCTAGGATAGTGAAGTTAGGAAGAAGTGAGGATCCAAGATTTTTGAATGTGGACTCACCAAATTATTTTAAAAATAATAATTTTATTATTAAACCACGATTGTAAAGTAATTGATAGAAACAAAGAAGTAAATCTATTTGCTAGGTAAAAACTAACACAAGAAATAATTTTATAAGATATGAAACCCTAAGTGCAAGGGAGAGAGGAAAGGACTTAGCTGATTTGTGCTTGATTAAGGACTGATGTAGGCTGGGAAAACTACTAAATATAAAGATAACGAGTGTCACAATTTCTTAGGATAAATTCTAGAACTATCGGATAGATTTGGACTAGGACACGGAATGGGGTGAGGGCACCTAGGTGACATAGACATCTACTAGGTGCCCATGACTATGCAAGTGGAAGGAATCTAATTTTTCTTGTGTCATACAAGTGTTGCTAATAGTGATTATTAGTATAATGTGTCTCAAACCTTGATCAACGGATGTACATGTAACTTTGTAAAATAAATATTCACTGCCAAACCCACAATACCACATCAAATCCAAAAATAGAAATACAATATGGGGAGTTGGAGTGACCCCGATGGTCACACAACCGAGTGAACTTATGGTGAGTGTTGCACTACATATTAGAATCCATGTAGTTCTTGTGAGTTTGTGAAAGAATCATGCCCTAAGATGCCCTTATGCAAGATGCCCTAGATAGCAGGCTATATTTACTAAAAGATGAAAATGTGTGTATGGAATAGAATGAACTTCCCCTTCCTATGAAGTGTATGTAGAAAATGTAGTCCCTTTTCCCTTGAATGGATGCTAGATGGATTCCTTTGAGTGCTTTGGATGCCTTTGGATGTAATCTTAAGTGATATATAGTATGCTTAGAGCTTTGTCCTTTATTTTGTTCACATATCTATGTATTTATATGATTCCCTTAGTTAAATTTCATAATTGACAGCTGGAAGGCTAACCCATAAGAAAATACGATGCCTAAAAGATAAAAGAAGCCAAAAAAGTGAGAGTAAGGTGAAAAGTGGTAAGGGGTGCCCAAAGGGGACAAGGGCACCTAAGCATTGGTGTCTGGCTGGGCATTGGCGTATAAATTCATAGAAGATAAACAAGTAAATTAACAAGCTGGGTTCTAGGGTGTGTAAGGCCAAATAGAAAACAATAAACATAGAAAAAGGCCAAAGATAGCTATCAATTACTATTTTTCTTGCTTAACATGTTGGATTTCAGCTTTCAAAGATGTAATCATGGTTTCTGTTGTCAAAACTCCCCTCGTTATTTTTACAACTTACATCCCCATTCTAGCTCTAAGTTTCATATTGCAAGTTACACGCACTTTGGTTGTCCCCTTGGCATAATTCTCTTGGTTGCAATTTCTTTGCATGCCCTCGTAAGATTTTATCTTCAATGATTACCTCCCACTTTCTTTACCCATTCCTATATCTCTTCTATTTCCATTTCACACACTCCTTGTGCATCCGCCTTCTTCCTAGTAGTTCATACTCCTTTACGCGTGCACTTTGGATTTACTTATCAAAATTAGTTAAGTCCTTGGCATTCTAATGCACCCCTTTCCTCATTGTCGTGCATCACCTTCTAAATGCTTGCACCCTGCCTAGCTACTTATCTCCTATAATTATGTTCACGTTTTCTGTGCATGTTACTTTTCCGTGCCTTCACTTTAATTTCTTCTTCGCGCTTCTCTCCTCCGCACATGCACTTTCATGCATTATTTTTCACCAATTTATATGCCACATGGAAACCTATCAGAATGAGTGTATCACACATAACCTATCAAAGTGTGAAAATAGGGAACCAACTCCTTGTGACCATCTGCTACATGACACATGGAAGAAATGAAAAAAAAATGAACAATTGGCCAATCGGTATGTGGTATGTGTCATTACAAGTTCAGATTCAATTGTAGCCTTCAAATTGCTATGAATTTTTCCATAGGGATTTGACACCCTTGAACCTAGGCTTGTTTGAAAGATGGTGGCATGGGCTACACTCTAGATCATTCAAGTTCAAATTTCAACAGGATTAGGTAGGTGAGAAACAATGAAACAAACTTCTAACCATTAATGCAAGATCTGATTGTTTCAACCACCCAATCTGATTCAAATCTTTCCTCCTTCCTTCTCCTACATGTTAAATGTCATGGGGAAGCACATTTGATAGATTTGTAGGAATTTATTGTTGGTTGTTCGTGGTTGAAGATTCAGATCCAATTTTTCCCTCCTTTCTCCTCCTCTTCTCTCCTTCATTCTTCTATAAATATAAGATCATTGCTCATTATAAAGGGTTGGAATCTTTTAGTTTGTATAGGTATTGCCTTGCATTTTGAGTTATAGAGATTTTGATCTGGTCTAGTAAGTGGATATCAAGCTCATACGCCATTGTAATATATTGTGCATTTCTTAAAGTAATAGAAGCATTGTTTTGTGGCTACCTTCTACCTTAAACTATTTTTATTATTCTTACTTTCCTTTCCCTTATGTTGTGTGCTTGTTGTGCCCTCTCACATCCCTTACATCTCCTTTTCTAATTGTGTCCCATGAAAAAAATTGTGTGGCTACATTCTGTACAGTGCATTCTACTGGGTTCTTAGCCTTCCCCTATGCGTCCTCCTTCATTTTCAATAAAATCTTGTCATGTTCAACCTCTTTCTTTCTAGTACTATCGCATCCCTTAGATTATTTTTTCATTTCCACACTTAATCTCTCTAACCCTAGTCCCTTAGCATGTTCATCTTAGGATTTAAATTTCAACATTATGAGTAGTAGTAAAAATAGGTAGAGGAATTGGCCTTCTTGAGGTCTGTCTCAAGTGTGCAAGGTCCCATAACTTGGAGATTGTACCATTGTTTCCTAAATGACCCAGTTCAACTTATCTGGGACATGTATAAGTTTAAGCCCCAACAATTTTTGGTATTCTGGTGGGACCAACATTAAAATCTTAAATTTCATCATTACTAAGTTTTGGTGTGTGACTTAGTGATTTCCAGCCTTTGGAGGCTTATTTCAAGACACTGATGACTCCCAACACTCGGATCTACTATTTGTAGCAATCCGCGCATCTTTCATGAGAAGAATACATATAAGAAAAAGTGTTGCGAGATGAAGAATATTTTCAGTACCTTAATCTTTATCCAAGAAGAACATGTAGTAGAATGCCCACGTGTACATCTCCATCTCCAACATGCCACACACTTTTCACCCCTCCTACCGATAGACCCGTGTAACCTATTATGACATGACCTCACCAACTCGGAGGAACTTTTCCGGCTTCACGGTGGAAGTCCTCTCTCTGAATGAATGCAACATGATATGCCAAAAACCATGCTCAAAAGTATTCTATACTTCACCAGTGAGAATCAAGTCACCCATGTTGATCATATCCAGGATGTAGCCAATGTGTGCTCTATCTATTTGGTCACACATGATGATGTAAAGTAAAAATTTGCTTGCGACTTTGTTCGAGGAAGAGTGCTTGGTGGTACATAAACATGAGACCGCATCTATTACTAGATGAGATGAACTTTGAACAACTCTTTGCAACTACTTTGAAGATAATTCAGATCACTTGTTATTTGTGGAGAAAGCTGAAAACAACAAAAAAAGTGCCTAATGAGAAAATGATTGATTTTAATATCAGGTTTCAAAATACTTGGGACAAAATCCCTCAAGTGGTAAGGCCTACAATCCAACATGTTTTCTTGTATTATTGAATGGATTTGAATAGTGACATATTAGCCGTGATCCTATCCATGGGGGTAGAACCTTACTTTCTGCTCATAATATTGCAATAAGGGCATAAAACAATCTTATTCAAGTAGGAAAGTTAGCTCTTACAACACCTGCACTCTTATTCCCATAAATGCCTCACGTACCCCAACCTTATGTTTCCCTATTCTTGAGCAAAGAACTTAACTTGTTGCATCAAAATCCTATTCTCCTTTGTAAAAAAGGAGGATGAAGAAATTAAGGCACTGGATTAGGAACTTATTTAACAAAGTTATATCATTAGAAAATAAGAAGATGCAAGCCTTTAGAAATAATTCTAATCAAGGGTATAATAAGAGCCATCAAACCTTTAGAAATCAATACGAAAATTAGAGATAAGGTAAAAAAATAATTCATACCTCCCATTACACGTAGTCCCTCTGTGCATGACCCCTTCCAATGCCCAATGCAAGCCAAGCACTAGTTCAAGTATAGAACACTATGGATCAAGAATCAAAATGGTGCTTTCCTTGCAATATGCATCATAGTCAGTATCATTACACCAATACCGTGCATGTGTAGGCTTATATGATCTAGAGTGCTTCTAACTATGAACCTTCCAAGAGCACAAATGAACATGAGAATCAATAAATGCTAGAAGTTCCTAAGGCCGACTTTATGTTCTTTAGTGCTGAATATTTTGTGAAATCAATCAAGCTACGAGATGACACACATAGACTTCATGCTTAAGTTGTTGAAAACAAAATTTACAAGAAGAGAATGCTTGAATCGGAGCACAACCTTCATCCCCTGTTGTGTAAGGTTGATCCTCAAAAACAAAGAGATGAAACTCATCAACCCAAAAACCATGGTAAATAGGTTTTTATAAGCGAGGCTCCACGCAATGTTTCATTAGAAGCATCATGTACCCATCCTTTGGTAGGTCAAGCCTCTTGCACCAACTAAGGCTCTTGCCTCTATTTATGAACAATCAATAAAATATGTTGATGTACCCCAAATGAACAAGTCAATGGGCCTTCTATTCAAAATTTTGGACTAGATAAAGAAGATAACTATAAATGTCATAGTGTGGAATGCCTTGGCCATTCCATCTTAGTGCGACTTGTTGCATGAAGCTTTGGTGCAACTCCCGTGCCCTGATGTAGTTATTCAAAATCCTCATGTTACTATCAATCTCTATTAAATAGAGGAGAAACAAGTATTTAAGGTTATCAAAACCCCTCCCTTCTATATGTACTTGATCATAGGCAAATACCTTATGTAGAATTGTATGATTGATTTAGGGTTCAATACTTCTATCATGCCTAAGAAAATTGTTGATGTATTATGCCTTAAGTACACCCCTATGTCCAAATGAGTCTTGAAACTTGATGGCTCAATTATCATCACTCTAGGAGTAATTAAGGATCTTGAGTTAACCATCCATGCATTTCCAAGCCTCATAATAACTCAAGATGTGTCATTCATTGATCTACCTCCTTTTTTTCCCTTGTGTTTATCAAGATATTTTCTTGCTAAAGTGGGTGGTTGTCTTGATTGGTCCCATATGTTACTAAAGACAGGGTATGGTACCTAGTTTACCATACAATATGATCCAATATTTTCCTATCATGTTGAGTTATTTGACCCATCCCCTATCCAAGAAAATTTCCTAATCCAAGAAGGCCAAGAACAAGTGTCATAAGAGCAACCTATTCCTCCTCCTTTACTTGATTTATTCTAGATGAGTGGGCGAGAGAGACATAAAAAAGTGACCCATATATTGAAGAGCTTGAAGCCTTTAAAATAGGGCTTGGTACTTATCACATCCTTGAAGACGAAGTTGTGTTTCCACGTGCACTCAAGAAAAATGAATAAAATTATGGTCTATGGAATTTGTACGTCGATGGTTCTAAAAGCAAAAATGGCACGAGCACAAGTGTTATTCTTATTTCTCCCAAGGATGAGAAGTTATTTTTTTCCCACTGGTGTAGTTTATATGCTCCAACAACATAGTAGAATACGAAGCGCTAGTGCATAGTCTACTCATTGTTAAAAAGAAAAGGATCAAGGTTCGACATATATTTATGGACACATAACTAGTCATCCACTAGTCACAAACAAGTTTACGAAAAAGGATAAGATTCTTAAAAATTATAACCATAGAGTTTTGGATCTCCTTGAGAGCTTTGATTCTTTGAATATGTAGGTGGTGCCAAGGAATATGAAAAAATAAATAGATCAATAGGTCATGCTTGGTTTGAGTTCTCTCCTAATGAAGAATTTTTCAAAGGAAACACAACATGTCAAAATGGTGACTAGGCCATCTATTAGGATAATAATACCGGTTGGAAAGTGTTTGTGAGTGATGAAAAAATTGTCTAGTTTATTCGAGAATAATTGAGTTCTTTTCAAGCATGCAATCTAACTTGCATAACATCTATGGTGACCAAGTTATTAAACTAAAAAAATAAGTTACCTAAAGGGTTGGCCACCTTAGAGAAAATTCTTATCCTCGATGATGAGTTCAAGGGTGAAGAAAAGTATATGCATACGCAAAGAAGGCTGCACTCCATTCACTATTGTGCATGCAAGGAGTTGTTGTTTAGTAAAAATTACATGCATGATGAAAAGCAACCCTTCACCTTACTCTGTCGAAATACAATGATATATTCTCATGGGAATATGAAAACCTAAAATGATTTGATCCACTTTTGTCTTAACACTCCATTGAACTTAATCATAATATCAATCCCATGAGACAGAAGCAAAGGCTAGTCAATCCAAAGATAGAGCCCCTCTGAGGAAAGAGTTGTCTAAATTCATTGAGGCAAAGATAATATTTCCTATCAAGTACTCAACCTGGGTCGTGAATCTTGTTCCGAGTGTGTAAAAATAATAGTGAAATTGGACTCTACATCAATTTTAGATTTTTTAATACGGAATCTTTAAAGGATCACTATCCTTTGCATTCTATCAAGCATATTACGCAAAGCGTGGCTGATGTGCAAAGATTTTCCATGTTGGATGGGTATTCGGATTCAATCAAATAATGGTAAAAGAGGAGGATCAATTCAAAATAACATTTATAACTAAATGGGGAACGTATGCATATCGAGAAGATGCCCTTGGTCTATTTAATGAAAGCACAACATTTAAGTAGGCCATGGACATTGTCTTCAAAGGATATATCAATGCGTTCATCCTAGTATACTTGGATGACATAATTATCTTCTCAAAGAAGAGTGTGGATCACATGACACAATTCAAAAGGTATTTGAGAGATGAAAATAATTTGGGGTCTCTTTTAACCCCAAAAGTGTAACTTTTACATTGCACATGGCAAGCTTTTGGGCCATGTGGTCTCTAAGGATGGCATTGTCATTGATCTTGACTATGTTTACGCCATCCTTGTGCTCCCCCACTTGGTGAATAATAAAGCCTTGCGATCCTTCCTAGGAAAATTAAAAAAATTAGGTGCTTCATCCATAACTTTGTAGGACTCGTAAGGCCCATCACCCTCATGCTCAAGAAAGATGTATCCTTGGGTGGACGGTAGAAGAAAAAGAGAGCTTTACTAAAATCAAGAAAGAATTTACTTGTGCACCAACACTCATCAATATGGATTATTCCAAGGACTTCATACTTTATGCCTATAGAGTTGATGCAAGTGTTGTTGTCATCTTAACACAAGAGAATAAACAAAAATGAAGTAGCTATTGGTTTTATTTAGTCAAATACTAAAGGATTATGAGCTGAAATACATGTTAGGAATTAATAATATCTAATGCGGAATAATTCCTTAGAATCGCAATAATAAGAAGTATGAATAGAATTACAGAAATGAAAAATGCACAACACGAAGACAATATTTAACGTGGTTCACCCAATGTGGGCTACATCCACCAAGAACACTTGCTCAGATTTTATTACAAGCCAACAGTCTTCACAATTACAATAATTAGATCTTGTTTGGAGCTGTGCTCAACAAACCCTCTCGAATTCACACTTGAATTCACACACACTATTCACCTTCACAAAACACACTCATATAAATCCTATTATATGTCCATCTATTTATAAGTACATCAATAGGTAGCTGAAGAGGCGGTTTTACAAAACAATGGGTACCGAAAAACCATGGGCACATCGACATTAAAATTTTCCTCCATAATTTCTATTTTATTAATGTATGTATTAGGAATAGGATGTTGTTAAGTATAATTAGTAGTGACGTCAATATAAGATAACGGTGCCATTAGTACGGTGCCACCATTAAAGTAGAAAGTACGGTATGATCAAAGTATAAAAGGAATGTTGTGGTAAAAGTAAATATTTATCGTAAGTGGTGGTCGGTAATGTTAAAATGTCAAAGTTGGGGTAAGTAGATAAATAGGGTCTACATGATTAGGAATTAGAAATATTATATTTGTAATAAGGACAAGGAGTGATGTCATAAATATTTTGTGTATTTTATTTGTAGAAAAGTCTAAAAAGGTGGAACCCATGTGAGATGATAAGGTTTATCTTATCTTAGAAGATAAGCCTACATGTAAAGGAAAGAGTTTAGGCATGGAATATGATTGACCGGAAGAGATTTCCTATCCTATCTTAGAGATAGGGTGGATAAGCATGAATTCCTATAAATAGAGAGGCCATGCCCTCTCATTTATCATAGAGCAAAGTTGTAATAATTATTTTATGAATAAAGGATTCTTTGTGAAGGTGTGTTAAGGAAGTCATCAAGAGGAGTAATTGTGAAGTTTCTCCCATAACCATTGTTGGAATCAAGTGGAGTTGGTAACACTTGGAGTAATTCATGGGTGAGATTGTAATAATTCCATGTTAATAATATATTTTATAGTTGTATTTTAGATTTGTCATCATTCTTTTTTGTCATAGTCTATGGTATTCTTGTGTTATGTTTGTTGTTGTGTTTCCAGATTACTACCACCAAACCAAAAGTTGTGCATTACTAAAATAATCATAGCATGAGGAGTTCCGGTGAAATATTATCAGAGTGTCGGATTCGTGTTCACATTTTGGTTCCGTTGCCGGGACCATTCCTCATTGGTGGATTTTCTGGAGAGATATTCCCACTTAGTCATAAATCAATAGGAGGGTAACCTTGTTTTTATTGTGCCTAGTAGTTACCATGGTAAAGTCACTTTTTACCATGCATAGTATTTACCATAGTAACTTTACTTTTTACCGTGAATAGTATTTACCACAGTAACTTCATTTTTTTATCATGAATAGTGTTTACCCCAGTAACTTCATTTTTACCGTAAATAGTGTTTACCACAGTAAAGTCAGTTTTTACCGTAGTAAGTCAAGTTTTACCATAGTAAATGTAAGATTACCATGGTCATTCCTATTTTACTATAGAAAGGTGTAAAGTCACTTTCTATTGTAGTGAGTCTAATTATTTGTGCACATAAGTCTTACTGATTGTACTTGTGAGTTGGTATTTCACTGTGGTTACATTTTAAAATGGGGAAGATTCCTATTTTTTCAGCCCAATCTAATGAAGATGCTTCCTCTTTCATTCAAGAGTTTAAACGATATTGCATTTATAATGGCCACATAAGAAGGAACAATGGAATGAATTTTTCCTACCTTTTTGGATGGTTGAACCCTTAGGTGTTTTGAAACACTAGGTGATAATGTGAAAAACTCATGGGATTTATTAACCAAAAGTTTTCTTGAAGAATTTGGTGAACAACAAAAATATACAGATCTCATGATTGAGATCACAAAGCTAGCCCAAGGAGAGAAGGAGAAGATAAGAGATTATCATGCTCATGTTCTAGAGCTAAGGAGGAAGCTTGATGCCCAGATCCGGAAGGAAGGATTAGTGGATGGGTTGATGAATGGTGTGGATAATCTCTATGTAAGCACTTAATTTTTGGGATGAAGCTAGAGATTAGACAACGAGTGAAGTATGACCGCCCAACTACCATTGAACAAGTAAAGGAGATTGCAAGAAGGCAAGAAGAAAGCATGGAAGAGGAGCCCAAAGAAATTGTTGCTAAGGTAGAGCCTACACCAACACTTTGGTCTAGAATCCATAACCACTCTCGGTGACACAATATTTTCCTAGTACATCTCTGAGTATGAAGATCTGCTTAAGAAGATGGGTCGATTAACTATTAATCTTCTTGAGGAAAGGAATTTAGTTCTCGGGAGGAGATAGAGGTCAAAAAGAAATATAACTAAAGTTGTATGTTATGGTTTCATAAAAGGGTCATTATAAGTATAATTGTCAGATAGAGCTTCACATCTGGTATAAGAGATAATGATAAAGGAAAAGAACTGTGAATTCTTTTTATGTAGTAGATAGGAGCATAAATAATGAAGCAGATGTGTTTGTAACAAAAAGAAAGAAAGAAAAAAATAACAAAGATGGAAATGATCTTAAGAAGATGAAAGGAGAAACTAGTAAGAAACATAGGAGAAGAAATTTGGGTGTGCGGGATTTTTGATTTCACAGGGGCAAGGACCATACTCCATCTTAGAAGATCTATCCAAAAGGCCTACAAATATTACATATGGTCAACTTCTAGCTATGTCTTCTGAGAAGAGGCGAGAGCTGCGAAGTGGACTCAATGCTCGATGAAGTAAGGAGGTTGAGGTACCTGTTTTAGAGGTAGAGGTGGATCCTTATACTCCACAAGCTGAGGTATTATGTAATGGTATTTCAATTCATGATGTCTTAGTTGATGGAGGTGCTGCAGTTAATGTAATGACCAAGTCTGTAATGAATATGTTGGGTTTAAAAATTGATCGCCCCTCAACACTTATGTTAACGTCATTAAATAAGGGAAAAACTAAATGAGAAGGTGTTGTTTCAAATGTGGCAATATCTGTTATGGGTGTTGTATGTGTGGTAGACTTTCAGGTGATGAAAAATAGTACTGTTGCGTACCTAATGTTGTTGGGAAGGCCATGGCTAAGGAGAGTTCATGCAAGAAACTACTGGAATGAAGGATTCATGACAATTGGATGTGGCGAGAGAGGGTGAAGATAAACGTGATCCCTCGACATCATAAGGCATAACTGTGGATTCAAGTGATGGCGATGATTAGACATCCTCTTATTATTCTAGTACTAGTGAAGTGGACACAAAAGATGAAGAAAGTGAGGTTGATGTTTCGGTCATGGATATCCTTCTAGTCACACTGACTCATGAACCCATAAGATTATCTGAAGAAGAAATTGTTGATCGTCTCCAAAAAAAAAGATTGGTGATCTTTGTGATGGAGAATGAGAAGGAATCCTACCTCTAACTCTTTTGAAGGTACATACACCTATTCACTTTTGATTACAAGGAACTCCATCAAGTAAGTTGGGTAGAACATTCTATTGAGCTGGTAGATGGTGTTAAGCCCATAAAGCAAATGCCATATAGAATGAATCCTAATTTTTCCAAGACTGTAAAAGAAGAAATAGATAAGTTGCTTGATGCAGGATTCATATTTTTTGTGGAGAATTTAGAATGGGTTTCTCCCATTGTGATCTCAATAAAAAAGAATGGGAAACTACGCATTTGTGTTGATTATAGGAAGCTCAACAAGGCAACAAAGAAGGATCATTACCCTCTTCCATTCTCAGATCAGATCTTGGATGAAGTAGCTGGCCAGGAGTGCTATAGTTTTACTAATGGATATAGCGGATACAACCAAGTTCGTATAGCAGAGAAAGATCAGCTAAAGACCACGTTCACCACTCCTTGGGAATGTTTTCTTATAGAGTTATGCCTTTTGGGTTGTGTAATGCTCAGCAATGTTCAGCGCTTGATGAATAGGGTGTTTGAACCCTACATTGGGAACTTCATCAGAGTATTTCTGGATGATTTTTACATCTATGGGAGCAAGATGGACCACCTACACTAGATGGAGACAACATTTCAAAGGTTAGATGAAGTACAAGCCTCACTAAACCCTACAAAGTGTGTCTTTAGATGTTCTAAAGGCGTTTTGTTAGGGCATGTTGTATCAGAGATGGTATTGGTATTGATCCTGATAAAGTTTCAAAAATCAAAGAGTTACCATTTCCTATGAATAGAAGTAAGTTGAGATCATTTTTAGGCCATGTGGGTTACTATAGAAGGTTCATAAAGAATTTCTCAAAGATTACACAACCACTAACCCAGTTCTTGAAGAAGGATGTTACTTATGAACCAAGGAAAGAAGGCACATAAAGCTTTTGAACAACTAAAAGAAGCTTTGGTGTCTTCACCTGTTTTAAAGAATCTAGATTAGAGCAAGCCATTCATTGTGTATACTGATGCTTCAGATGTAGCACTAGGAAGTACTCTGAGCCAAAAGG
The DNA here is from genome assembly GCA_018340775.1 of Taxus wallichiana var. yunnanensis. Lineage (NCBI taxonomy): Eukaryota > Viridiplantae > Streptophyta > Pinopsida > Cupressales > Taxaceae > Taxus > Taxus wallichiana. The sequence goes on from CM031239.1 coordinate 536,689,974, forward strand.
ATGAAAATGGGAATGATCATCCAGTTTACTTTGGGAGCAGACAAATGAGCAGTGTTGAGGTAAATTATACTGTAACTGAAAAAGAGGCTCTAGCTATCATTTTTGTTGTAAAGAAGTTTAGAAATTACTTGCTAGGGCAGAAATTTATAGTTGTAACAGATCATCAGGCTCTAAAATATATTGTAAATAATCCTAACCCATCAGGGAGGATAGCAAGATGGATAATTTTTCTACAAGAATTTGAATTTGATATTATAGATAGGCCAAGAAAGAAGCATGTCAATGCAGATGCACTCTCTCAAGCCTATGATGGTTTAGGTTCATCTTGTGATGATGATGATTTCCCAGATGCAACATTTTTATCCCTTGACACAATCCCTAGTGAATACATAGATATTTGGAATTATCTAAATGAATTCAAGTTTCCTGATGGTGCCAATGCAAATACTAAGAGGAAGATTACTCAAGCCAGTCGTCCATATTCTATTCTGCATGGAGTATTATTTGAATAGGACCTAATGGATAGTACAAGAGGGCAGTTGGACATGATCAAGGGAAGGAGCTGATAGAAGAATTCCACAATGGTACATGTGGAGGACACTTCTTTGGACAACTTACAACAAGAAGGATCTTGGATGTAGGTTATCACTGGCCCACTCTTTTTAGAGATTGTTATAATTATTGTAAGACATGTGATATTTGTCAAACACATGGTAACCATAAGACTTCATCAGCTCCATTATGCCCTATTCTTCCACTTGGTCCCTTTGAAAAGTGGGGAATAGATATTGTAGGTCCACTTCTAACTACCCCACGCCAAAATAAGTATATTGTAGTTGCCACAGATTATTTAACCAAGTGGGTTGAAGCTAGGCCATTGAAAATAGCTTCCATGGATGAAGTGGCAAGGTTCATATATGAATGCATTGTCACAGATTTGGTTGCCCATTATAAATTGTAATAGATCAAGGAAGCCACTTCATTAATGAGGTGGTAGAAGCCCTAGTCAACAAGTTTTCTATTAAGCACAGGAAGGAAACAACATACAAGCCAAGCACAAATGGACAGGTGGAATGAACAAATTTTGTGTTGTGTCAAATTCTAGCAAAAGATGCAGCCTTGCAGGTACATAAGTGGGATAAAAGGATTCATGCAACATTGTGGGCATATAGGGCAACATCAAAGTCAACAACATGATACTCCCCATTTCAGTTGGCTTATGGCATTGATCTAGTTCTTCCTATTGAGTTTGATATTCCCACTGTGAGAGTTATGAAAAATGAAAGGATGGATGAAAGTGATTCGAGTAAAGAAAGGTTGGTGCATCTTCATTTCTAGAGGAAATGAGGGAAATAGTGAAGGATACAAGCTATAAGAAGAAAATGAAGCAAAAGGAATACTTTGATCAAAAGATCCATTGGTCTCCATTTCATGTGAATGACTTGGTTCTAGTATATGATTCCAGATACAAAAATAAGGTAGAGAAAATTTCTTCTCAAATGGATGGGGTCTTACAAAATAGCAGTTGTGCATGAAAATGGTACATATCGACTAGAGGAATTGGATGGTACTCCCATTACGAAATGGGTCAACCATGACAAGTTGAATATTTTCTAGGCACCAACTTCAGAATGTCCATAAGAGTCTACTCCGAGGACGGAGTAGAAGCTAGGAAGGGGAAAATGTTGACATTAAAATTTTCCTCCGTAATTTCTATTTTATTAATGTATGTATTAGGAATAGGATGTTGTTAAGTATAATTAGTAGTGGCGTCTAATAGAAGATAACAACACCATCAGTACGGTGCCACCAATAAAGTAGAGTATGGTAACAGTCAAAGTACAAAAGGAATGTTGTGGTAAAAAGTAAATATTTGTCATAAGTGGTCCGGTAATGTTAAAATGTCAAAGTTGGGGTAAGTAGAGAAGTAGGGTCTACATGATTAGGAATTAGAAATATTATATTTGTAATAAGGACAAGGAGTGATGTCATAAATATTTTGTGTATTTTATTTGTAGAAAAGTCTAAAAAGGTGGAACCCATGTGAAATGATAAGGTTTATCTTATCTTAGAAGATAAGCCTACATGTAAAGGAAAGAGTTTAGGCATGGAATATGATTGGCGGAAGAGATTTCCTATCCTATCTTAGAGATAGGGTGGATAAGCTTGAATTCCTATAAATAGAGAGGCCATCCCCTCTCATTTATCATAGAGCAAAGTTGTAATAATTATTTTATGAATAAAAGATTCTTTGTGAAGGTGTGTTAAGGAAGTCATCAAGAGGAGTAATTGTGAAGTTTCTCCCATAACCATTGTTGGAATCAAGTGGAGTTGGTAACACTTGGAGTAATTCATGGGTGAGATTGTAATAATTCCATGTTAATAATATATTTTACAATTGTATTTCAAATTTGTCATCATTATTTTTTTGTCATAGTCTATGGTATTCTTGTGTTATGTTTGTTGTTGTGTTTCCAGATTACTACCACCAAACCAAACGCTGTGCATAACTAAAATAATCATAGCATGAGGACTTCCTAGTGAAATATTATCGAGTGCCGATTCATGTTCACAGGCCCAAAAACAGCCCATAACAGATTACCCATTACCCGAAAAAGCAGGCTCCACAAATCGTATTAAGATGTTATTTTTTCACTCAAGTGTGAGACACTTCATCATGGGAATAGAAATTATCGAGAAAAGAGAAAGATGGGTAACCAAAATCATGGAGTATGATGTGAATATCAAATCCACAAATCTGGTTAGAGGCAACACGCTCTGTAAGCATATTGCTGAAGATGCACAAAATGATCAAGAAACTTCATTATTTTGGATGATGAACTCCTGTGCTTATTTGAAGTTGAACAGAAGGAAGATCCCGATGTGTATAGTTGGATGAAATAAATTATCACATTCCTTTCCACTAGTGCATATCCTCTTGTTCTGAACAAAGCAAAGAGACAACATCTGAGGTTGCAATCTATTCCATATGTGATGTTTGATGACACTCTCTTCAAAAGAAATATTTATGATTTAATGTTAAGGTGTATTGATAGTGCACACATTGAAAAAGTGTTAGTAGAATTTCATGATGGATTATCTGGTGGAAACTTCCTGCCAAAGTGACGGTGATGAAAATCATCAAGGCGTGATACTTTTTGCTTACCCTTTTTGCCAACGTGAATAAGTGGGTCATGAAATGTAAATAATTTTATTTCTTTATAGGAAAGAATAAATTGTTAGTGCTTCTCCTCGGACCAATCCAAGAGGGTCAGCCTTTTGTGTAATGGGGTATTGATTTCATAAGTATGATCAATCCTCCTTCAAGCATTGGGAACAAGTGGGTGCTAATAGTTATGGACTATTTCACCTGACAGAAATAATTAGTCACACTCAAGGAATCAACTGAGTCATTCATGCTTGACTTTCTTGAGGGCATTGTAACAAGGTTTGACATTCCTCAAACCATTATCTCTGATAATGCAAAGGCATTCCTTGGTACTAAAATTTCTGATTGGGTGTTAAGTCTTGGAATCTACTTAAAGACTTCTTCCAGCTATTACCCCTAAGGTAATGGCTTGGATGAGTCCACTAACAACAACTTGATCAAAATAATGAAGAAAACAAATAATATTAACTAGAGGTAGTGGAAAACAAAAGTATCATGTGCTTCGTGGGTAGACATAATCACGATGAATAAGGCAATATGTACTTCACCATATAAACTTGTTTATGAAAAGGAAGCTCGACTTCATTTATCTCTTGAGTTTCCTTCATTAGAGCTTGCCCAATAGTTAGATTTTGAGGGCATAGATCAGAGAGAAATTATAATGGAAGAGCTAGTCAAAATTAAGGAATTGAGATACTATACCACGATTAATATAGAACAACATCAATAATCAACAAAGAAGTGGTTTGATAGAAATACTTGGCCTCAATATTTTAAGGTTAGTCACTTAGTCTTAAATGGGATGTTGACAGAGCCAAACCAAGGTTCCATTCAAAGTTTGATGCACTTTGGAGTGGCCCATACATCATCAGTTTTCTGTAAGGAGGCTAAATATTTTGAGTTGTCTCACCTTAATGGAGGCACACTATCAATCCCAGCCAATGGGATTTATCTCAAACCCTTCCATTAAATCTTCTACATCATTATATATATTAGAGTAGTTTGAATTCTTCCAAAAATTTTGTGTGCACTTTGTTCGGTTTGTATATATTTATTTCTTCTCACGTGCTCCTTGTGCATGTTCTTTTTTTGCTTCCAAAATATCAGTTATCTTCCAGTAATTTTCAACATTTTTTTAGGATTCAAAATAGATTTCAGGAATGCTTTAAGGTGACTTCAAGGGGGCAGTTATTAAAAGTTCCATATCATAACTTCATGCTTCCAAGCTCACTCCATGCCCAATGGATGCTCTAGGTTATTGATATTTGTCATCTAGAAGGCGAAGGCCACGAGAGTCACCAAAAATATTCTCCAAAATAACTCCCCTAGTTATTTTTACAACTTACATCCCCATTCGGATTTGCATTTCATATGGCATGTTACACAAAATTTGGTTTTCCCCTTGGCACAATTTCCTTGGTTACGGATTTCCTTGCGCACCCTCATGCAATTTTTACCTGCAATGACTACCTCTCACTTTCCTTCCCTATTCCTCTATCTCTTCCATTTCCATTGCGTAAAATCCTTGGGCATCTTCCTTCTTCTTAGTAGTTCATACTCCCTTCATGTGCACCTTGGATTTTATTCTCAAAATTAGTTAATTCCCTTGTATTCTAATGCGCCCCTTTCCTCACTACCATGTATCACCATCTACATTCTTGCACCCTATCTACATACTTATCTCCTATAAGTATGTTCACATTCTTCCCGCACATATTACTTTTATGTTCCTTGACTTTTCTTTCCTTGTGCTTGTCATGACACCTCTCATAATGAGTGTATCACATGTAACCTATCAAAGTGTGAAAATATGGTACCAAATTCATGTGACCGGTCGTTGCATGACACATGGCGAAAACGACAAAAAAAAAGAACACTTGGCCAATCTTCCACCAAATTAGCATGTTCCACATGTCATTGCATGTTCATATTCTGATGTAGCCTTCACATCATCATAACGTTTTCTACAGGACTTTAACACCCACATGCCTAGGATTTTTGAAAGCTATTGACACGGGCTAAACTCCAGTTCACTCAAGTTCAAATTTTTATGGGATTAGGTAGGTGAGAAATAGGAAAAAATAAATTGAGACATTAATGTAGGATCTAATCATTACAACCACCAAATCTAATTCAAATCTCACCTCTTTCCTTCTCTTACACGCTAAACAATCATGGGGAAGCACATTTGATATATTTACAAGTGTATTTGCAGGCATTTATTATTGGTTCTTAGTGGTTGAAGATTCAAATATGATTTTACCCTCCTTTCTCCTCTGATTATCTCCTTCATTCTTCTATAAATTCAAGAGAATTTTTCATTATAAAGGGTTGGAATCTTTCAATTTGTATAGGTATTGCCTTGCATTTTGAGTTACATACCTTTAGATCTTGTCTTTGTATGTGGATATCGACATCATATGCCATTATAATAGATTGTGCATTTCTAGAAGTAATGAAAGCATTATTTTGTGGCTACCTTCTACCTTAACCTTTTTTATTCTTCTTGCTTTCCTTTCCCTTACATTGTGTGCTTGTTATGCCCTCTCACACCCCTTACATCTCTTTTTCAAATTGTGTCCTATAAATATAATTATGCATATGTGTTATGGTATGTGTTATGTGTGGCTAGCCCTCCCTTGTGCGTCCTCCTTCATTTTCTCTCAGATTTGATCATGTTCATCCCCTTTCTTTCGGTACTATCACCTCCTTTATATTATTTATCAATTTCCACACTTTCTCTGTCTAACCCTAATCCCTTGGCATGTTTAGCTTAGGATTTAAATTTCAAAATTAGGAGTATCAGTAGTAGTAGAAATAGGTAGAGGAACCAGCCTACTCTAGAGGTATTTCTCATGCATGTAAGGTCCCACAACTTGAGATTATCCCACTTTTACCTTAATGACCCGGTTCGACCTGATTTGGGATGGGTGCAAGTTTGAGCTCCAATAGTTTCCATAGCTTAAAATTTTTCTTGAAAAGTAGGGTGTAAAGATTAAATTGATGATAAGATGGGTTGATTAGATGGAGTATGATGACCGATAGGGTCTTCGGATATACGATTGAAAATTGCACTTGCTCATGAAGGTGGCTATCACGAGGGAGGTACATAGTGTGTACATATTTTTGAAGAGCATATTTGCAAGGTGGGTGAAAATGAAGTAATTGTTACAAAGAAGCTTGGGGAACTTTAGGGGCCATGATGTAACTAGGGTTTGGGTTTGGAGAAGAACATAATCGAGTAAAATATGAAAATAAGGATTCGAGTGTTTGATCAAAGAGTAGGGGTTCACCAAATGATTTAATGTAGATTAAATTAAATCTTATGATCATAGTAAATCCTATAATTATTGATATACAAGTGATAATATATAGTAAGACACAAGAAATGAAGAATGTACAATATAAAATCATAAGCAAGAAGGAGAGATAGAGGTACTTAGCTAATTTTCGAGCGAACAAGAAGTGATTTGGGAAGATGAACTATTGGAGAAGAATGTGAATAGTGTCATTGATGTCGTGGAGATTTTAAGACACGGAAATGTTTTGGAGGGGAGCGTCCACGGGAGGATAGGAACATCTAGGAATTAGCATCTATTGCAGGTGCTAGTGTCTTTTGTGAATGATCATGTTATATTTTGGAGTGTGTTTTCATGTGTGGAAGTGTTGAAGAGTGTACTCTAAAATTATTGTACACTATCCATAGTTTTCTTATTTGGGTTCAAGGCTAGGTGGGCCGGGCCCCGGGAAAGGGTAGTAGGCCCCAAGAAAAACATTTTGGCCTAAAAATGTGCCCAATATCTCGAGAAATGTTCTCTTCTAATATGGGCAGGATTTTTTACCCATAGGTTTATGGGGAGGTTTTCAACCATGGTTTTGGTGCACATGTATTGTAAAAATACTTAGCGATTACATATTTATGTGATTTTGTGGATATGGTAAGGTTGATGTAACGGTGCAAATGTGTGTGAGTTCAAGTGTGAATTCGGGGAGAGTTTTTTGAGCATAGATCCAAATATATCTAGGTACCGTAATGAGAGAAAGAGGTGAATTGTAATAAAAATATGAGCAAGTGATTATTAGTGGACATAGCCCAAATTGTTTTGTTTTGTTATTTTCTTCACTTTTATTTTAGATCTATGGTATTCTTACGCATATTAGTTTCTACTATTTTGATTTTGTGTGGGATTTTTCTCGCATATTTTATCCCTTATTCCCTAACAAATCAAGATCCTACCTCTTTTGTGCAAGAGGACATTATTTTTGGTCTCTTTTTGTAATTCTAGTTTCATTCTCTAATCGTTGAATGTACGTATAACCTGTAAATTAAATGTCTAACTGCACATACCCACAAACAACATCAAACCTAAAAATAAATATGCATATTGTGGATTCGTATTGACCTCAATGGTCACCCGAAGAGTGAACTTAATACTGAGCATTGCACTACATAGCATAATCCATGTAGTTCTTTTGTGTGTGTGTGTGTAGAAATGTTGCCCTAGGATGCCCTTGTACAAGTTGCCAAGTGATGGTGGGATAGATCTAGAATGTACTAGATGTATCGAATGTGTCAGATGGAATAGAGTATAACTTCCCCTCCTATGATGTGTATGCAAATGTGATGTAACCCTTGTCCCTAGAGTGAGTGCTAGAGTAACTCCTTTGATGTTCTTTGTGCCTTTGAATGAAAGCTTATGTGATGATAGATAATTCTTAGTACTTGGTCCTTTATTTTGAAAACATAACTATGTATTTATATGATTCCCTTGTTTGAATTTCGTAATTGACAACCTGAAAGGCCAACTTTGAAGTGGTGAAAATTAATTAAGAAGTGAAATGGTTCCAAAAGGATAAGAAAAAGGTAAAGAGGGACATGAGCTCCTAGGAGGATAGGAGCACCTAACACTAGTGTCCTAACTGGGTGCTAGTGTCTGAGGCCATAGAAAGATAAAACAACTATATGCTAACAAGAGTGCAAGATGTATAAAGCTAATAAAAGTATAGAAGATAAAGTAAAAGGCTAAATGGAGTTGTCAATTACTATTTTTCTTTCTTAGGAATCATGTAAGTTATAGCATAATTTTAGGACGAAAAATGTACCCAAGTGCATATGTTTGTGTCTACAATGTTACTCAATAAAACTAATGCTAAATTATGACAAGTGTTGATGAATTAAAACAAGTTCCAAATAGGACTTAGAGTGGCTCTTAATATCGATATGATAACTAAACCAAAAAAGCATTACTCTTGTAGAAGGTGTCATCATAAATGATGATAGAGGTGAATCACATGATTTAGGAAGTATATGTTGTGTCACCATGTAAGAATATAGTGATGAAGAAAACACATACAAAGAAATAAAATAAGAAACTCTGTCAAAGTTAACATAAAAGAAGGTACAAATATAATCAATAGTGTCATCAAGATTTGAAAGGTGAGATTCCACAAACATATATGATATTCTAGGTAATTATACATCCCAATGAAGTGCGTCCTATATACATGAAGAAGGCCATTGTAGAGAAACAAAAGGATACCTAAAGGAAGTAACTCTAAACTATGATAAAACAAGTGATATAGGAATGTCCTAAAAGAGGAGAGAAATGCCCTCAACATCACCAAATAGATATGAAATGTGGGACTCTATAAAGAAAGAAGTGATAATTTTTAGGCATGATTCACTTGAATCTAAGAAGTAACTTCAAACTCTAAAATATAAATATGCATAGGGTGAATGTCATGATCTTTCTGTAAAGAATCATTAAAATCCCTCAAGAAGCAACTTTGAACTCTACAATAGAAGTAAACACATCGTGAATGTCATGATATTGCTGCGAAAAATCATTGCATTCCCTAAACAACTCTGAACTTTGAAGTAGCAATAGATACATGGTGAATGCCATGATCATGTTATAAAGAATCAATATAAAATCTCAAAGAAGTAACTCTGAAATTTGAAGTAGAAATAGGTATAGGTATAGGATCAATTTCATGATTCTACTACAAAGTTTCATTGGAATCTCTCAAAGATGCAACTTTATACTTTGAAGTCACAATAAGTACAATAGAAATGTCTTAAAATATAGTCTATGAGGTGTCGGGAGGAGGAGGATTGGTACTAGTCTTAATATTATCTAAGCATGAATGTTTTTGGGGAATCATAAATTTTAGATGGAGAATCACGGTCTCCATACAAGTGTCAGATGAATGTCCAAGTAGTGAAAGGGCACTCAGTGTACATAAGGTGATGTTGAATATTATCAAGAATAGTGAGACATATTATTCCATAGACTATATCACTTTTGTTCAACCACTTAGTCTTTTTCTTATAGTCATTAGGCTCAGAAACAAGTCCAAGAAGATAGGGCATTAGATCGGGTAATATAGAGTGATCTTATATAATTTATTTCAAGGAAATATATCTCTACAAATTTATCGATACAATAGAATAATGGAATTTAATACAAAAACCCATGATGAGACCCCCAAAATGGAACTTTATCTTAGTTCTTTATTACATTACCCTAAGATATGGAACTTTATAATTTAGTGCATGTACAATTTTTAAGGCCTAAAAGTGTCTCATATAGGCTAAAAAGGGAAATTAGAGTGGCATCATTACAAATATCTCTAAAAATACACAATTTCAAAAAACTTGGCACCGAAAATGGAGTTTCCAATTGAAAGTTATGTCTTTTACTAATTCTTGTCTCTTGAAAATTTTAGCATTTCCTCCTACACCTTAGAAAAATTTACATCCCTTTATCTATTTCAAATTTAAATAATTGCGTAAGCACTTGATTTTTTATCTCTCATAAGATAAGCACCCTTGGTTTAGTTGTGAGTAGGGTTTAAACATCATGTGACCAGGGGACAAGGCTAGGAAAAGTGGTGGGGCTCTCTTATCCCAAACTAATGAAAAATGATGTCAACTAGGGAGCTACACACTTTCTCTTATCAAGTTGTCCAATAATGTTTTGTCACTCATCAATGCACCTAAGGTGAGGAAACTTGCATATATTTTTGTGCCACCACTTGAAAAAAATTTCCACCACACATAATATTCAATAAAACCAAAATATAGGTCTTTGTCATCACCAATCCGACACTATGATAATTATTCACCGGGAACTCCTTGTGCTATGATTATTTACTAATGCATAGCCTTTAGTTTGGTGGATGTAATCTGGAAACAAAACAACAAACATAACACAAGAATACCATCGACTATGATAAGACGGAATGATGACAAATCTGAAATATCAAAGTAAATTATAATATTAACATGAAATTGTTACAATCTCACCCATGAGGTACTTCAAGTGTTATTGACTTCACTTGCCTTCCACCAATACTATGGGAGAAACTTTACAATTACACCTCTTAATGGCTTCTTCAACACACCTTTAAACTGATGGCTTCCTTTACACACTTCATACAATATTTCTCACTAATTCCTTCTATGCTAGATGAGGGGGTGGCCTCTTTATTTATAGAACTTCCGGGCTTATCTATCTTATCTATAAGATAAGATAAGAAATCCACTTTGACGAATCATATTCCATACCTTAACTCTTATCTGTACATGTAAGCTTATCTTTTAAGATAAGATAAACCTTATCATTTCACATGGGTTCCACATTTTTAGAATTTTTACAAATAAAATACACAAAATATTTATGACCTCACTCATTTTCCTTATTACCAATATAATATTTCTAATTCCTAATCATGTAGACCCTACTTCTCTACTTACCCCAACTTTGACATTTTAACATTATTGGACCACTTACGACAACTATTTACTTTTTAACCACAACATTCCTATTGTACTTTTGACTATTGCCATACTATACATTATTGGCGGCATCGCATCTTGCGGACGCCGCTATCTTCTATCGAACGCTACTACTAATTATACTTAACAACATCCTATTCCTAATACATACATTAATGAAATAGAAATTACGGAGGAAAATTTGATTTTCGACATCTTCCCCCTTCCTAGCTTCTACTTTGTCCTCGGAGTAGACTATTCTCAGTGCTTGGAAAATCTTCAACTTGTCATGGTTGACCCATTTCGTAATGGGAGTGCCATCCAATTCCTCCCGGTCACGTACCATTTTCATGCACAATTTGCTCTTTTGTAGGGCCCCATCCATTTTGGAAGAAATTTTCTCTGTCTTCTTTTTTTGTATACGGAATCATATACTAGAACAAGTCATTCACATGAAATGGAGACCACCAGATCTTTTGATCAAAGTATTCCTTCTGCTTCATTTTCTTCTTATAGCTTGTATCCTTAGCTATTTCCCTCATTTCCTCTAGCAAATGAAGATGTACCAACCTTTCTTTTACTGAATCACTTTCATCCATTCTTTCATTTTCCATTACTCTGACCATGGGAATATCAAACTCAATAGGAAGAACTGGATCAATGCCATAAGCCAACTGAAATGGGGAGTATCTTGTTGCTGACTTTGATGTTGCCCTATATGCCCACAATGCTACATGAATCCTCTTATCCCATTTATGTACCTGCAAGGCTGCATCTTTTGCTAGAATTTGACACAACACAAAATTTGTTCGTTCCACCTGTCCATTTGTGCTTGGCTTGTATGTTGTTGCCTTCCTGTGCTTAATAGAAAACTTATTGACTAGGGCTTCTACCACCTCATTAATGAAGTGGCTTCCTTGATCTATTACAATTTCTAATGGACAACCAAATCGGTGACAATGCATTCATATATAAACCTTGCCACCTCATCCATGGAAGCTGTTTTCAATGGCCTAGCTTCAACCCACTTGGTTAAATAATCTGTGGCAACTACAATATACTTATTTTGGCATGAGGTAGTTGGAAGTGGACCTACAATGTCTATTCCCCACTTTTCAAAGGGACAAAGTGGAAGAATAGGACATAATGGAGTGATGAACTCTTACGGTTACCATGTGTTTGAAAAATATCACATGTCTTACAATAATTATAACAATCTTTAAAAAGAGTGGGCGGTGATAACCTTTGCATCCAAGATCCTTCTTGTTGTAAGTTGTCTAGACAAGTGCCCTCCACATGTACCATTGTGGAATTCTTCTAGCATTTCCTTGTAATCAAAAGTTAATATGTGTATATACCTTCGAAAGGGCTGGAGGTAGGATTCCTTCTCACTCTCCATCACAACATCACCAATATTTATTTTTTGGAGACGATCATCAACTTTTTCTTCAGATAATTTTATGGGGTCATGAGTCGGTGTATTTGGAAGAATATCCATGATTGAAACATCAACCTCACTTTCTTCATCTTCGGTGTCCACTTCACTGGTACTAGAGTAATTAGAGGATGTCTAATCATCAGTTTCATCACTTGAATCCATAGGTTCTACCTTATGATGTCGAGGGATCATGTTTATCTTCACCCTCTCTCTACCACGTCCAAGTGTCATGAAGCCTTCATTCCAGTAGTTTCTTGCATGAACTCTCCTTAGCCATGGTCTTCCCAAGAACATTGGGTACGCAACAATACCATTTTTCATCACCTGAAAGTCTACCACACATACAACACCCATAACAGATATTTCCACATTTGAAACTACACCTTCTGGTTTAGTTTTTCCCTTATTTAATGACCTTAACATAAGTGTTGAAGGGTGATCAATTTTTAAACCCAACATATTCATTACAGACTCGGTCATTACATTAACTGCAGCACCTCCATCAACTAAGACATCATGAATTGAAATACCATTACATAATACCTCATCTTGTGGAGCATAGGGATCCGCCTCTACCTCCAAAATAGGGACCTCAACCTCCTTCCTTCGTCGAGCATTGAGTCCACTTTGCAGCTCCCGCCTCTTCTCAGAAGACATAGCCAAGAGTTGACCATATGTAATATTTGCAAGCCTTTTGGACAGATCTTCCAAGATGGAGTATGGTCCTTGCCCCTGTGAAATCAGAAAATTCTGCACACCCAACTTTCTTTCCCTATGTTTCTTACTCGTGTCTCCTTTCATCTTCTTAGGATCATTTCCATCTTGATTATCTTTTTTTCTTCTTTCTTTTTTATAAACACATCTACTTCATTATTTCTGCTCTTATCTACTACATCAAAAGAATTCATAGGTGATTTTCCTTTATCATTATCTCCTTTACTAGATGTAGAAGCTCTATCTGGACAATTATACTTATAATGACCCTTTTTATAACAACCATAACATACAACTTCAGAAATATTTCTTTTTGGACCTCTATCTCCTCCCTGAGAACTAAATTCTTTTCCTTGAAGAAGATTAATAGTTAACTAACCCATCTTTTTAGCAGATCTTCATACTCAGTAGATGTACTAGGAGAAAGATTTGTGCTCACCAAGAGTGGTTGTGGATTATGGACCAAATGTGTTGGTGTAGGCTCTACTTTAGCAACAATTTCTTTGGGTTCCTCTTCCATACTTTCTTCTTGCCTTCTTACAATCTCCTTTGCTTGTTCAATGATAGCTGGGTGGTCATACTTCACTCGTTATCTGATCTTTGGCTTCATCCCAAGAATGAAGTGCTTACATAGGAGATTATCCACGCCATTCATCAACCCATCCACTAATCCTTCCTTCCAGATTTGGGCATTGAGCTTCCTCCTTAGCTCTAGAACACGAGCATGATAATTCCTTATCTTCTCCTTCTCTCCTTGGGATAGCTTTGTGATATCGATCATGAGATCTGCATATCTCTGTTGTTCACCAAATTCTTCAAGAAAACTTTCAGTTAATAAATCCCATGATTTTTTCACATTATCACCTAGTGTTTCAAACCACCTAAGGGTGGAACCATCCAAAAAGGTAGGAAAAAATTCAGTCCATTGTTCCCTTCTTATAAGGCCATTACAAATACAAGATCATTTAAACTCTTAAATGAAAGAGGAAGCATCTTCATTAGATTGGGCTGAAAAAATAAGAATCTTCCCCATTTTCAAAAGTAACCACAGTGAAATACCAACCCACAAGTACAATCAACAAGACTTATGTGCACAAATAATTGAAATCACTATAATAGAAATGACCACGGTAAACTATGGTAAAACTTGATTTACTGCGGTAAAAATTGACTTTACTGTGGTAAACACTATTCACAGTAAAAAGTGAAGTTACTGCGGTAAATACTATTCACGATAAAAAGTGACTTTACTATGGTAAATACTATTCACAGCAAAAATGACTTTACCATGGTAACTACTATTCACGGCAAAAATGACTTTACCATGGTAACTACTATGTACGGTAAAAACAAGGTTACCCTCCAATTGATTTTTGACTAAGTGGGAATATCTCTCCAGACAATCCACCAACGAGGAATGGTCCCGGCAACAGAACCAAAATGTCATCACCAATCTGGCACTATGATAATTCTTCACCGGGAACTCCTCGTGTTATGATTATTTACTAATGCACAGCCTTTAGTTTGGTGGATTTAATCGGAAACAAAACAACAAACATAACACAATAATACCATCGACTATGATAAGATGGAATGATGACAAATCTGAAATATCAAAGTAAATTATAATATTAACATGAAATTGTTACAATCTCACCCATGAGGTACTTCAAGTGTTATTGACTTCACTTGCCTTCCACCAATACTATGGGAGAAACTTTACAATTACACCTCTTAATGGCTTCTTCAACACCTTTAAAGCGATGGCTTCCTTTACACACTTCATACAATATTTCTCACTACTTCCTTCTATGCTAAATGAGGGGGTGGCCTCTTTATTTATAGAACTTTCAGGCTTATCTATCTTATCGTAAGATAAGATAAGAAATCCACTCGACGAATCATATTCCATACCTTAACTCTTATATGTACATGTAAGCTTATCTTTTAAGATAAAATAAACCTTATCATTTCACATGGGTTCCACATTTTTAGACTTTTTACAAATAAAATACACAAAATATTTATGACCTCACTCATTGTCCTTATTACCAATATAATATTTCTAATTCCTAATCATGTAGACCCTACTTCTCTACTTACCCCAACTTTGACATTTTAACATTACTGGACCACTTACGACAACTATTTACTTTTTACCACAACATTCCTATTGTACTTTTGACTATTTCCATACTATACATTATTAGTGGCATCGTACTAGCAATGCCGTTATCTTCTATCGAACGCTACTACTAATTATACTTAACAACATCCTATTCCTAATACATACATTAATGAAATAGAAATTACGGAGGAAAATTTTAGTGTCGATAAGATCAACCACCGATAATGCAAAAACGGTCCCCCAAAATTTAGGTACAATGTCTAGGCACAAGTAAGCTATCCAAAATAAGCACATGTACAACATCTAAGACAAGAGGCATATGAATAATGTAGTCACCTTGCATAGGTACAACTAAAGGTTTATTCATATAACCAACCACCAAAAAAATGAAGCCATAGTACAAACACATTTGATGACCAAGTATAATGTATAATATAAGATCATGTGTGATGGTCAAGAAAGGAATAACTACTAGTGAAGACACTTGAGTAGATACAACTATCGAATTTTATAATCAATGTGACTGCCAAATATCTCAAACTAAAAACATCCTTTGATTTTTTGGAAAAGCTGCATGAAAATTGAAATTCAACACAATATATAATACCATCAAATAGCTCGGAGATACCACGAAAACCCAAAAGGCTCGGATATGGATTTTTCAAAACATACTTGAGTTTATTATCATTCTTATGGTTTTGGAATGATCCTAACATAATCTATTTCCTAGATAATGTAAATAATTAAGACTACCTAAAAACCACCTATTTCCTTTTCTCTTTTATAATTTTCCATATCATCCAAATACATAAGAGAAGAGTATGATCAAACATCAAAGGATCTGTAATAAAAATATTGAAATAATTCAAGATTCCAAAATTATAAACTCAAAAAATGGTGTTCGATTACGAGAATAAGATCTAATACCAAATGATAATGTGGGCTAAGATCTAGCACTAATAAATATGAATGAACAAAGAGATTATTGTCGTGAGAGAGAGGAACTAAACATGATCTAAAATATATCTTACATTCAAGATGAATTGAAAATAACTTTATGAGAGGTGTACAAACAAGAATCGAGGAAGTGTAATTTCCACCTAAAATAGTGGGGAAGTGCAACTCCCAATTATCCCAACAAAACCTTAGAAATCTAAATACATGTGTAGGAAAAACCATGTAATGGAATAAAAAAAACCTGCACTAACATTACCAAACATTCAAAGGTCCTAAAGCTATGTATTATAAAGAGAAAGTCACTCAAAGCATTTTCAAAGGTCTTAAAAGAACAAGGGAATCATTTTAACATCTAAAGAAAATCACACTATATCACTACCGTGTTGGGTACATCTTTATTATATCTATATTCATGCTTGATAATTTTTATTTCAAGAGACATAAGGGCATAATAGGGTTTTGGATTTTATTTCATATACTATTTACACCAACACTAAGATAATTATATCCCAATTGAGGTGATCTAATTCAACACTTGGATTGGTTTGGTTCAACATGGCTGATTGCAAGGGTCATCCCATGCTCACCCAAACACATATTTCTTCTTTTTATATTTAATCGCTTTATGAAATTTATTGGATGTGTCTAGGGTTTTCTATTTTTGTAAATTATAAGTGGTTTTGAAGGTGTGAAAACCCCTTGCGATTAATAGTTATGATTGTTTCTAGACCAACAATAAGTAATGAAGTTACAAAGATCAACTATTTATATGTTAAAATGCGAATGAAGCGAATTGGAAAATATTACACCTTAACTAGATTTGTATGATTTTGTACATGAACATTTTCCTATTATAGTCTCAAGAATGAAGTATTTACGGGTTCAAATCATCTTCTTTATCCAATCTACATGCCCAAATCACTTTCAAACATCTTTACACAACTAAATATACATCCCTTATTTTATTTTATGTTATCATTTCATCATTTATTGTACTAATAAATATATTTTCAATTGTATGGTTAATGTGGATTAATTTACTCAAAATATTCTACCTATAATAATGTTACACCTGATAGTGATATTGATAGAAATTTAATTAAAACATTACACAATTATTATTAATTTTAGGGTGTAAAAAAATCACAATTACACTACCTACATAAAGTTCCTTTAATCTCACATCTTATGGGATCACAATAAAGCATCTAATTACTAAATTGCTATCTTGAGCACATCAACCAACACTAAGTTTGCATACATCACATAGGACTTCCCTAGGCCATTTTAAATTTACATTGCTCGTCGAAGATTGTTTCCAAGATTCAAAGGTATTATTAGGGTCTTCATTACCAAAACACATTATTATGATCATTGTGCACACAATCATTTGGTGGGGAACTATGATGGTTTTATGCCTCTTGAAAGTATTCTTGTATAGGTTTTGTAATGAAAAATTAACCTAATTAGACTAGCCCCTTTTAGGTCTTCATAGAAGAGAGCCGGGGTTTGAAGAAGAATAATCCCTAGTTTGTTGCACAAATACAATCATAAAATTACAAAAAAATAAAGAAAAGTTACAGATATAGAAGATCATATTTCCATAAGTGAGAGCTAGCCTAAACCTATATAATAAAAATCCTTATATATTGGAAAATTCACTAGTACAAGTTTGTCTATAATAGCTAATTCATCCTCCCCATATTTTTAGACTCCCATATTTTTAGGATAATTCAATGCCACTCTCTAATTCCTTCCTACACACTCTCAAACTATGGTCACTATGTCTTAGCTAGTAAACCTACATATTTTCTTATAAATGTTACTTTTACGTCATATATAACTTTTAATATTGGAACCACCTTTATATTAAATTATAGACAAAATTAAACAAAGTGTTACATAGTAACGGGGCAACCGGTAGTGATCACAACCTCAAAAAGATCAAAATCCACATGGGTAGAAAAAAACACGAGCCACGAGGGTGAGGAAAATCATGCCACATAGGTCTACAAAAAATTGACAACAGGTGAAGAGAAGGCACCAAAAACTATATCATAACATAGCAGAATTAGGCAAACAAAGCCGAGGCACCCGAAAGAGGAGGTGGGTCATCCTACGGTGGGAAAAATATGAGAGAGCGCAACTCATTTGAGGGAAAATTGAGAAGCCATCCATCCTAGTCGGGCATCTGAAGACTCAGTGGAACCATTATTCCCCACCCAGGGGGTGGCAAGCCACCAAACTAGGAAGCCCCACTAGGTGGAGAGCCCTAGTTGGAAGAGCTAACCACCACCTTGCTACATGTTGATGAGATATAGCTAGGACCAGAAGAGGAGGGCCCTGGGTGAGCTGGCAATAGAGAAGTTTGAATGCTTATGGAGTGATTCCAGGATCATCCACAACATCTAGGACAGCGGAGGTGGCGGGGGTACCGATCATCATCATCTAGAGGAACCCAAATCATGGTACAAGGTGCACTGCTCCAGTGATCAAGTAGCTGCTAGAGATGAGAAAAATTGAGCCACCTTTTGTGTTTGTGCATGAATATGCATATGAACATAAGACAAGATTTCCACCTTTTCATTAATGGTTAGCTCAGCAGAAAAGAGTACAATGCTGAAATAAGGTAGTATTCCTAGCTTTCTAGAGTTGGAACAGAATAACAAAATGAAAGAAATGCCAAAGGGAAGCAATGTAGGAGGGCCAAGTAGCATGGTCACAAAACAAATCAGCTTTCCAATTAAAAACTCAGGTTAAATGGCCGAAAGATGGAGTGAGTCCAATGCTAAACATGTTGAGCATAAGGGAAAAACCAAAAGACATTTTTGAAGGACTTCGAGATACCATGACAGCTACAGACTGGATTAGGAATGCCAATATGACTTAAAAAAATTGAGCTTTAGATCAAATAGGGGTTCCGGGTTCATTAGAGACACTTTAACCAGGTGACATGAGAGGAATCCAATGACCATCTAGTATTGATCTTACCTAATGTTGGTGAGGTAGGAGATAACAAGGAGTAGATAACTCTAGAATTGTACTATAATAGCGGGATGTACACATTTTATTGCCAATCTTTCCACCAAGCCTTGGGTGGATGAAGGCCCGATTTGTGCAACACATAACACTAGGTGGAAAGGAATGAATAACTTAAATTGAAGGTATATCGAGAATTAGTAAGGTTATATTTTTGTTTCAATGTCGGCCAAGGAAACCAGTCCTAGGAGGAAACCAGATCCTAGATAGTGGAGATACCTTTATGAGATAACCACATTGCTTTAATGTTGGGCTTTTCTACTAATGAGAGATCATCAGGAGAGAAAATGGACGACCACCATAGATTGTGCTCATTGAAAGAGAGACCTGTTCAAAATCCATCACCAACCCACCACATTAAGGGTTTAACCATCTCAAAGGATTTACAAATGCTTTTAACCATAAAGGTGTCAAGTATTTTAACTGGAAATTTAGTAATTAGCAAAGTATGAAACCCTATGTTTTTCCAGCATTTTTTACCATATGGTGCTCCTAAAGAAATATAATGTCATAACAAAACCTGCCAAGCTTGGTTATCCTAGATACAATGAACAACCCTTTTAGTGCATAGAGAAATACTCTTCATATAGATGTCAAAAACACCCATACCACCTTGTTCCTTGGGAAGGGTGCAAACCTCCCAGACAACTCTATTAAAACCATCCTGTTTATACCGGATCAAAGAAAATCCCACAAGAGCTTACCCAACTTTTTAAAGGAAGCACGAGATGGAAACCAACTGTTGCATAATAGACTTGAGTGGAAAAAATAATTTTATTGCAAACCTTGAATTTCCCACCAAAGATAACGAATGAGAGATCCATTTCTCGTACTTTATGCTTAACCCGGTCAACCATAAATCACCACAAGGTGGAAGAATCACTGTCAAAGGAAAAAGGAATTCCTAGAAAGTGGACTCATTTTCCTCTTTGAATCCATTGCTAGGGATAGGATGACAACCAATCAGGCATATTCCAAGATCTTTGACAAAAACATAATGACTTGGCAAACTAAACTTTAGATCTAAATGCTTTACATAAAATATCCAAACATGAAAGTGCATCCTACACATTTTTTTCCAATTTAGCTAGAGTGACAAATGATTCATCTTCAAAGTGGCCATTGATAAGTTGGGATTGATGATTTGGTAGGTATATGACTCTTAATCACCCTTAAGAAACTATGTTGGAAAGAAGGTAACCGAAAGCATCCACAACCAGGACAAAAAGAGTCAGAGCCAAAGGGAAACCCTACCTTATAAATCAAAATAACCCAACAATAGAAGATTAGTATCCATTAATTTTGAGACAAGATGAGGCATGAACAAAAATTTGACAAACCACATTGAGGAAGAATTCTCCAAAGACTAGGGCTTTAAGCATGGCAAGAATGAAAGGCCACTCCATACATCGTAAGTTGTTTCAAAATTGATTTTGAGAAAAAAACACCTTCGAAGAGAAGAGCGAGCCCATTCCAACCCTTCAAAAAAAAAAAGATTTTCCAAAATGAAACGGCCTTTACAAAATTTAGATTGTTCAAGTCGAGAGAATTTTTGGGAGTAAAGAAGCCACCGAAGAGCAAGAGCCTTTGTAAAAATTTTATAAGAAACATTAAGAAGTGTAATGGGCTACCGGATGGTTATTAGCTCTGGGTAACCAACCGGGGATGAATTTGATATTATATTTATTAATAGAGTTCCCGAGGGATCACCATTGCAAGGATTCATGATAAACCTGTAAGAGATCTGGCCCAACAATGTGCCATGTTGCCTTGTAAAATTCACAAGGAAACCCATCCAAACTTAGAGATTTTTCTTCTATTCTACAAGATAAAGAAAAGCATTATGAAGCTCATCCATAGAAAGAGAAGCATCATAATGCTTTCAATCATGTGGGCTAAGATTACAGGGAACCACTTTGATATATTATCACAGAGCCGTCGCACTTTCAACAGAAGGCTCCTGAGGTTAAAAGACATGGGTATAAAGGTCAACCAAAGCAAAAGAGATTTCTTGTAAGGCTGTAATGTAAGCATGGTCCAGTTGAACAACTTTTATTTGCTCATTAACATCGGGGATAATTTTAGTGGTGAATATTAATAATATGGTGAATATTCCATTTTTCAAAAATTTGAAAAGGTGAATTTTCTCGGCATGGGTTAGTGCTCTGTTTCCTAAAAATTACAGGTTTAATTTTTTTTTAGGGGTCATCTTCGCCTACTCTTGAAACTATACCCTATATAATCCTAGATTATTCACCAGGTAGAACACTACTATATCACTCATACCACTTAGGGGCATATGTATTATCAAGTACAATAAATACACGACAGGAGGGTAGAGGATACGATTACACGTGATAAGAGGTTAGAGGTGCAGATGAGTGACATAGAGTTTTTGATGTGCGCGACATAGAGATTTTGTTGATGTTTTGGACAGGAGTGTGGAGGAAGTAGATGCATGATAGAGAGTTTTTGACGTGCGACACGAGAGATTTTATTGTCATGCGGCGAGGGTAGAGGCTATAGACGCACGACAAAATATTTGTTGTCACGCATCAATTTGACATTCTAAGCCCTTAGAATTTTGAATAAAATTTTGAGGCCTTGTCACCGTATTCAACCCGTGTAAGCGAGCCTAAATCTAAGCTCCTTTGGATCTATGTTGTTTAATAACCTTGAGCTAATGTCTAAGCTTAGAAACTTGAACCCGAATGACGGTTTCAAATGATTGGAGCTCGAGCAATAGAGTTATGCATTGGAACTCCTATTGGAGAGCCTCGTTAGCATGCTTACGTACCCTTACCACCTGTTTTCCAAAGTGGCAAAGAAACTTGGCAGTGCGTTGAATAAATTCATTCCACCATGAAATCTAACTAGCAACATAGGGAGGATGTGGCACCATATTCTAGACTTGGGAAATGTATGCCAAAACCCCTGGATGACGTAGTAAAGAAACATTCATATAAAATTATGTGCTTGGCATTTTAATAGAGGCACCATTCCAAGTAAGCGTGAAAGAAATCAGAATGTGATCTAAAAGAAGAATATTAGGCCACATGGTGATAGGAGAGTGATTGTTGGAAGCCAACTCAAAACCAGTTGCTGAGACAACATGACATGATCAAGCTATTTGAGGACACACACCAAGCCTTCTCAAAAATTAGACCAAGTAAATCAATTTTGAGAAGTAAAGTCCTATTGTCTTTTAAAAATAGGGTCTTTAATACCCCACCTAATTTTGAAATAGAACCATGCTTCACGCTCTCCAATGCACCATCTCATTGGTAGACAACCCAATTTATCATCGGGATGTTCCACCATATTAAAGTCACCGTAGAATAGCCAATAAGAAAGAGGTAGATTATCTCCTAACCATTGCCATAACACCATCCTTTCCGGGCCATTATTAGAGGCATAAATATTAACAATACCAAAAGAAAAGCCATTATCATTAAAAAGAACCCAAACTACCCTATTTTCAGGATCATGACCTATGGCAAGTAGAAAATCTAGGTGACATAGAAATAGAAACACCACTTTTTCCTTCCGAGTGAGAGGAATAAAAATGTAGAAAATTTGGAGCAATACACGATAAGGAAGTCTGAAGCAAAAAACCAGTAATCTTAACCTCTTGCAAATAAACAATATCAATATTACCAATAATTTGATAAACATGCTTCACAGAATATTTTTGAGAGGATTCTGTGAGGCCTCTAACATTCCAGGAGAGACAATTCATGAAAAGATAGACATGGAATTTTCTTCCTCCCTTCCATCCTACAGCATATCTTCCAAATTGAAAATTCTAAAGCAATTTGATAGAAAACCAGACTAGTCTCAAGCAAGTGGCTCCATCTCGGTTAGGATGACGCTTAGGCCTGTTTGGTCTAATGTTCCCGTAGAGTGCCGAGAGGGACTCTGGGAGCGATGTTGTGAAAATGATGGAACATCCATCTTCCTAGCTATCTATTGAACCAGATTGATTTGGCTCTATACGTATGGGGTAGCTTGAACATGATTAGTAGGAGCGAGAAGGACATAATTGAGGATATAAATTATTCTTAGGAGGAGGTGGAGTAGCCTGCGAGGTAAGCTTACTCACCACCTTCTTGTTAGCAACTTGAGTCCAACATTCAACGTTATCTATCTGCAAGACGAGATACAATATGCACATTAGAAGGCTTAGCACATTGGGTTAGTGTAAGATCATGAACACGATGATCGGACCCTTGACGGTGAAAGCGAGGTGTTGGGAAGGTTGAAATAGATAACCTTCTATGAGATACACATGGAAAAAACTTGTATGTCATTGTAGTCATGTAGATCGGACACTAAATCAACCTCAACATAAACTTATTTATGTGGAAGAGCATAAAATAAATGGTCAAGCTCATGAAAAATCACATGGCCAAGTGGGCGAGACAATATCATTCAAAAAAGGCTAGAGTTGCAATGGAAGACTTGGAAGTTCAACCCAAACTAGAACTTGAAGAGAGACTTGGTTAGATGGGTTGAAATTAGGGTTCCATCGTGACAAAACAAGTAAGTTGTTTCTTATCTACTAAAAAGAGGAACACTCAATTATCAGTTGGACTTGCAACGACTCACAAAAAGTAAAAAAATAAAACCCCTTGGTGAGGTTCCAAACACTAGTAGCTTGGATCTTTGGTAGACTCCCAATGAGATTTAATCTAGTTCTAGAGATAAGACTTAGACGGAATACAACCACAAAAATAGGCTACCAAACAATTGTTATGGTAAAACTACACAACAGGATCAACAAAAGAAAGCTCAATAGTAACATCGGGGAGAATCAAAGACATTACCTCATCGTACACTTTCGGGACAAATTTCCTTGTGCGCTTGGGAGCCATCTTCACCACTATATGCGCAATTGATGTTGGAAGCTGGTTGGTTTACAACTATTTTAAAAGTGGTGTCACCCAAAATAAATGGAATAAATGCCCAAAGCGCTATGAAAAATGGTAATAATAACAAGAAAAATCTTGAAAAGACCAAAAAAAAGGCTAACACAAGCGTAATCATGCGAGAAAACCCTAACATAGCTAAAATCAATCCGAAAATCTATTTTGAATATTGACCATATTTAACTTTAAAGAAATTTTGTATTCCATATTTAATCATGACATAATTTAAGATTTGTGTATTTATTATATTTTTACTCCTAATTCATCTTTGTTAGCAAATTGGTGCTCCATTAGAATCTTAATATTAGAGATATATTATTGTGTACATGTATTTGTGTGGGTTGTTTTAACGACACATATATAGGTATAATTTAGATATTTTAGGATTAGTTTGTTAGCCCAACCTCCTCATTAATAAGAGAACATTAGGATTTATATGTAATATTATCTAATGTTAATAATTAAGCTCTAGTATTGCTCTCATTTGGTATCAAAGCAACTTAACTACGAACCCGAGAGATTGAAAATGAAGAAAAATAATAGAAGGTTTTTTCAATTCGGAGTAAGATAACATAACTCATTTCACTCGGATGTTAATTTAACTCTATTCGGTCAATAATTTGCTATCTTGCAGAGCTCAATACAAATGGTTATGATTTTGTGTTTTTCGGTGAAGTATATGGTCTTGGTATCAATGCGAAATATGTTTTCATCTCTTTCTATTCAGATTTGTATGGTAACGATCCCTACAAACCTAGAAATCACCATTTTGGTTATGATTGCTAAATTGTGTAGATATCATTTAGGATGTGATGTTCTTTAGAAACTATATGAATCATTGGACTTGATTCAATCTATGAGCAACCTTTTCCACAATTCATCCTCGTCTAGAGCAAGTTGCGGGGACATTTAATATATGGAAACCTTTTTCAATAATCTTAATAGCAGAGTTGTGGATAGGACATATATGGATCGGGCTATCACACAGACCTATAGGCTTGTGTATTTTAATACAGCCCCATTCATGTTCATGTTATTTGTTGGTCATTGTTGTGCTTTTAAACCATATGTATGTAGTCTTTAATCTCCACATGGAAGATTAAAATAGTCCTTTTTGTTTTGGTTGATAGTCTAGTTTATAGAGTTTTATTTATTTACTTTTACGTGGATACGAGTCTATAGTTTATTAGAAAATTACATCTAACATCTTTTTTTTTTTGTTTGAATATGAAATTACAAGGAGTAACTCCACGAGAATTCTTAGGCTTATCTCACAAGGTCGAGAAGTTTCAAGGGTATGATCCTGACCTCATCCCTTATTACTTAGTATCTCTTAGGAGTGGAACCTGGTGGATGGCTGGCAACAACACCTTTTACACCATCATCAACATTGCTACACCACAACCCATCCGATGTAAGGGTAAGTGCATGAAATTGGGGGGCCAAAAAGTGGACAAGAATGTGAAAAAAGAAAAACACGTACGTGTTTTGTTAAAACGCGCTCGCATTTTAGTTTGTTTGGCTCGGGAATCACCAAAGCATAACACGTACACATTATATAATGCGTACACGTTACATAACGCATATGCATTACATAACACGTATGCATTATGTTGACTATAAACAAAAAAAGAGGCCCGAGCCTCTATCATTTTCCTCCCTCAAACGCGAGTTTCAGAGCTTGTTTGTGCCCTCGTGTTTTTCCATTCAGTTGGATCTCAAGCTCAAAGGATCATTTCTGGATCTCCGAGGAAGATCTGAATCAATGATGGTGCCATGGAGAAGAGGTAAGCACATTTCTTTTCTCAAAATTGCATTGAAATATGATAATTATAGATTAAAATTTGAATTGAGTACATATTTTTATTGTTATAGTTAGAGGTTGAGGGAATCAACCAAAACCAAACCCTGTTATTCCTGACATCCCTCCCAACACTCCCACAATTGCTCAACATCCTTGGGTAGTCAATAATATTTAGCAGCCCAAACAATTGAAAAAAAATTGAAATTGAGGATTTAATCAAAACAATGAGGGATGCACAATCTACAAACCCCCACCATGCCTTTCTTGCAAATACATTGGAGGCATTACTTGTTCAAATTGACACGAAATGAGGAAAATTGATCATTGGAAAACTTACGAGAGAGGGTTTTAGGGTTTATTATTCCAACAAATTGTCATATGAGGATGTAAGAAAAAGAAATTTCAAAAGAAATCATATGCACCTTATTCATGGACCCTCACACTAATTTTATTGTTTTGTTGACATGTAAATGATTTCCCATCCATTGGTGCAATAATAATTTGATTAAAAATAATTTTTAGGACCGATGGTGGATGGTGTTTGATTTTCCACCTTGTAATAACAACAAGGTGCCACTATACTTTCTGAGGAAACTCTATTGTAAGTTTATCCTCAATGAGATCCCAAATTATTTTGATTTCCAAGATTTCTAGGGCCGAGGAAAAGGATCTACATAGGATCGACCAGGTGCACAACGTGCACCTATTCAACAGGGTAGATTCCCCACACAGAAGCCCCCTCACCTTGAGATTGTCCCTCAAGTAGTGAAGGAGATAGTAGAGATTGATACACTCCATGCGCTTCAGGGGCTATCTGCGACCCTTGTTTGACATACGAGGGAGATTTCTAAGCCAGATGCTCATGGAGGTACACAGAGTATTCCCTCAGGGAGTACTAGCATGAGGCCACATTTTTTCTCGTCATGTGGTAGCATATGTTTGGGGCCCGAGGAGGACGATACTTTCATGCGTACTGATTTTGGTGCACCTGGTGCTAGGGATGAACACAATAATGTCACTATGTTAGATGTCCTTTTGAGTGAGACATTTGGATTACATTCATCGGTGTCACCTTCACAGGTAAATTTGTTATGTGTGTTACAAAATTTTTGGAGTACTGATTTACTTATATATGTTAAATTTTTGAAATAATTGTATTTGTACATGTACATGCATTGATATTACAACACGCGGGAGGCGCATCTTCATCCCGACCATAGGCGGCGAGCACCATGCATACACATACATTCACAGAGGTAATTTAGAATGTTAATTATGTAAAATTTTCACATACATGTGTGTGTGTGTATATATATATATAGTTTTGAATTCAAATATATGTATGTTCTTGTATGTCCATCTAACTCATGTGATATACATGTTTGATAAAGATGTTGACTTCACTAGACACCCCACCATCTCTGCGACAAGTAGATAAAGGTGTCATATGCGATTTCATACGTGTAGAAACTCATTGAGGTATTCAAACATGTAATTTTTTTACATTTCTCATGTAATTCATATTATGTTAAATTACATGTTAGTAAAGTCTTTCATTATAGAATTATTAAATTATGTTAATAATTTCCTTCATTGTGTGTATGCAGGAGTTACTGTGATAGGGCGTAGCCTGTTCATTTGATTCACAGGCATGGTGGGGTAAAAACAATAGTTCTATATTGATAAAATTAGTTAAAATATTTTCATTATGTAGATACATGTACTTAGCTCTATTTTTTCTAATTCTGATGTTAGATTTTATGATATTATGTGTATGTAGGGAACTTCAACCCCTCCATTTTAAATTCAAGGTCATGGACTCCTCCATCACATCGTCTTCATACCCCTGTTAATGCTGGCAGAGCTCTCGATGACTCATCTGAGTGTGAGATGCAAATTCGGCGTGATCGAAAACTTGCGGTAAGTTTGTATATTTATGTAAAGACTTTCATTCTAGCATGGTCTTAAATACATGTTGAAAACATATATAAATTAAGTTTTGATAAAAAAACATTGTTTGCATTTACAGGCTCATCTACAAAGAGTATTCTACAAAACAGGACTCAAAGCATGGGCTCGAATGATCCAAAGTCCTCTCATGGATCTCCATCTTTTCTAAGGGAGGGCCTTCTTCGAGAAAGGCCAAGAGAGGGATAGATTTTGATGAGTAGGAAATATATATGTCTTACATGACATTATTTTTGTATGCCTATGTGCATGGAAATTGTATGTAAGCATATATGACATTTGAACTTGATGGTATATGACCTATTTGGGAATTTTTGTATTTATTATGCACATTAAAATACTATTTGGAACTTGATAATTTTGTATGAGACCTTACATGTACGAGATTATTTTCACATGAATCTAATATAATGTGGATTTGACAATATTTAAGACATTATGGATTATTTTTTCATTTATTGGTGATGTACATGTACTAGCATTTTCAATGTATAATATGCATCAAACTTTGGAAATTAATATTTATATAATGTATGTATATAAAGAGTTACCTAATCGAGTAATTATTCATTCAATTTATAAATGTGTATATGTGTATTTACCTTACTTGCACTTCTTCTTGCTCATGGTCTATTTGTATCTTTGGTTCCTATCTTATCATGCACTTACTACATTCTTCTATGCTTTGTAGTCTTATCCCTGTTAAAACACACGATAGTCATCACAATTTGATGCCTTTCATCGTTGATATTTTGAGAATGTCTCTCCATATACATTACTCCAATGCTTGTGAATGTCTCGGATGTAATGACATTCGATTCGGACACTCAATGATTCTTGATTGTCTAATCCTGTCCAATTCATGTTATTACCTTTAAATCTATAGGCATGTCAAGTTATTTGGAAATCACATCACACCCTTCAATAGGCTTGGTGACTACCCATATCCTTTTTAAGGCATTTTTGAAAGCATCCATGGGTTTATCATAACATAAATTATCAATGAATGGAAGGTCACTAAGTCGTAGGCGGTTGACTCCCATCCAGAACTAAACAAGAAATATTTACTAGGTGATTGATAACTCCCATGTGTTCTTAGACATACCCTTGTAAAATTAAATCTTAAGCCAATCTAGTCATTCAAGGCTCTTAAGCAACTACGCCCAGATGGGGTAGCCCTACACTAACTTAGACTGCACTATTTCGCAAGTTTACAAACAATAGGACAGCGAGAGAATTAGATGGATAAGGAGAAAAAAACAATATTATTTCCAAGAGGGCACTGATGTGAAGCTCTCGGATCTAACGAGACATCTCTAGATGCCACGGAGTTTGAAAAATCACTCGTCGAAGATATGGCATGTTTGGGTCTCAGGGCTCTTAAGCGACTACGCCTAAACAGGGTAGCCCGAAAGCACGGGGCACATAGGGAACCAAAACAAAGCCATAAAATGCATTCACTAGGCCATCCTAACGTGTTGGCATAGTTGGTTTGGTCCCATGAACTTCCATTTGTAAAATACAACATCTAGTAGCCCTATACTGACTCAAACTACACTATTTCTCATGTTTACAAACAATAGGATAGTGAGAGAACCAGATGGAGATGGAGAAAACCATGAGAGGAGTTTGTAGAGGGCTCTAACATGGAGCTCTCAGATCTGACGAGACATCTCTAGGTGCCATGGAGTTTAAGAAATCACATGTCAAAGATATGGCATGTTTGGGCCTTAGGGCTCTTAAGTGACTATGCCGGATGGGGTAGCCTGAAAGCATGGGGAGCATAGGGAACCAAAATGAAGCCATTAGGCCACCCTAACATGTTAGCATAGTTTGTTCCATCCCATGAACTTTTGTTTGCAAAATACAGCATGTAACAACCCTACACTGACTTAGACTGCACTATTTCTCATGATTACAAACAATAGGACAATGAGAGAATCAAATAGTGAAGGATAAAACCATGAGAGGCTTTTGTAGAGGGCCCTAATGTGGAGCTCTTGGAGTGCGATGAGACATCTCTAGGTGCCACAGAGTCGATAAATAACATGTTAAAGATATGGCGTGTTTGGGCCTCAATACTCTTAAGCGACTATGCCCAGACGAGCTAGCCTGAGAGCATGGGGAGTGTAGGGAACCAAAATGAAGCCTCCACTCATATTCATCTGGCCACCTGACGTGTTGGCGTAGTTGGTTCGATCCCACAAGCTTCTGATTGCAAACTATAGCCTTTGACAACCCTATAGTGACTCAGACTGCACTATTTCTCGTGTTTACAAACAATAGGACAACGAGACAACCAGATGGAGACGGAGAAAACCACAAGACAATTTCCTTAAGGGCCCTAATTTCAAGCTCTTGGATCTGACGAGACATCTCTAGGTGCCATTGAGTCCGAGAAATCACCCGTCAAAGATATGGCGTGTTTGGGCCTTAAGGCTCTTAAGCGACTACTCCCGAATGGGGTAGCCCGAAAGCACGGGGAGCATAGAGAACCAAAATGAAGCCTCCACTAAAATTCACCAGGCCACCTCGACGTGTTGGCATAGTTGGTTCGGTCCTATGAACTTTTATTTGTAAATTACATCATCTAGAGCCCTACACCGACTCAGATCGCACTATTTCTCACATTTACAAACAATATGAGAGCGAGAGAACCAAATGGAGAGGGAGAAAACCACACGATGTTTTCATAGAGGGCTCTAACATGGAACTCTCGGTTACGATGAGTCATATTAAAGTGCCACGAAGTCTAAGAAAATCATATGTTGAAGATATGACGTGTTTGGGCCTAAGGGCTCTAAAGTAATTACACCCAGACGAGGTAGCCCAAATGCACGGGGAGCATAGGGAACAAAAATGAAGCCTCCACTAGTGTTCACCAGGCCACCCTGATGTGTTGGCATTGTTGGTTTGGTCCCATGATATTCCGTTTGCAAACTACAGCCTCTGGCAGCCCTAAACTCACTTAGACTGCACTATTTCTCACGTTTACAAACAATAGGATAGCAAGAGAACCGGATGGAGATGGATAAAACCATGAGAATATTTCTTAGAGGGCCCCAATGTGGGGCTCTCTAATCGATGAGACATCTCTAGGTGCCACGAAGTCTGATAAAACACATGTCAAAGATATGGTGTGTTTGGGCCTCAAGGATCTTAAGCGACTACGTTTGGATGGGGTAGCCCAAAAGCATGGGGAGCATAGGGAACCAAAACTGAAGCCATCAAATGGGTTCACCACGCCACCCTGACGTGTTGGCATAGTTGGTTCAGTCCCACAAACTTTTGTTTGCAAAATACATCATCTAGTAGCCCTAAACCGACTTAGACCGCACTATTTCTCACGTTTACAAACAATAGGACGGTGAGAACCAGATGGATACTGAGAGAAAACCACGCGATTCTTTTAGTAGAGTAATCCAACTTGAGCTCTCGGATCGACGAGGCGTCTCTAGGTGCCTGAGTCCGAGAAATCACATGTCGAAGATATGGTGTTTTTGGGCCTCGGGGATCTTAAGCAACTACACTGGATGGGGTAGCCGAAAGCATGGGGAGTTTAGGGAACAAAAATGAATCCATCAAGGCACCCTAACGTGTTAGCGTAGTTGGTTTGGTATCACAAACTTGCCGTTTGTAAAATACAACATCTAAGCAAAGTGCTACACTCGACTAAGACTACACTATTTCTCACGTTTACAAACAATAGGACAGCGAGAGAATCAGATGGAGAAGGAGAACACCATGAGAATATTTCGTAGAGGGTCCTAACATGGAGCTCTTAGATCTGATGAGACGTCTCTAGGTGACATGGAGTCTGAGAAATCACATGTCGAAGATATGGTGTGTTTGGGTCTCAGTGCTCTTAAGCGACTACGCCCAGACGAGGTAGCCCGAGAGCACGGGGAGTGTAGGGAACCAAAACAAAGCCTCCAATAGCATTCACTATGCCACCCTGACGTGTTGGCGTAGTTGGTTTGGTCCCACGAGCTTTCGTTTGTAAACTACTGACCTCGCTGACATGCCCTCTGATGACTGATCGCACTATTTCTTACATTTACAAACAAGTAGGACAGCAAGACAACCAGATGGAGATGGAGAAAACCATGAAATGTTTTCTTAGAGGGCCCCCGATGTCAACCTCTTGGAATGGTGAGATGTCTCTAGGTGCCACAGAGTCCAATACCGTCGAAGATATGGCATGTTTGGGCCTCGGGGCCTTGAAGTGACTACGCCGGACGGGGTAGCCCAAAAGCACGAAGAGCATAGGGAACCAAAATGAAACCTCCAGTAGTGTTCACTAGGCCACCCCAATGTGTGGGCATAGTTGGTTTGGTCCCGGGAACTTCCGCATGTAAATTATAACATCTAGCTGTACCCTACACCTGACTTAGATCGCACTATTTCTCGCGTTTACAAACAATAGGACAGAGAGAGAACCGGATGGAGAAGGAGAAAACCATGAGAGTATTTTTAAGAGGGCCCTGACATGGAGCTCTTGGTTCTAACGAGATGTCTCTAAATGCCATGGATTCGACAAATCACATGTCGAAGATATGGCGTGTTTGGGCCTAGGGCTCTAAAGTGACTACGCCGGACAAGGTAGCCCGAACGCACGGGGACCATAGGGAAAAAAATTAAGCCTCCACTAATGTTAACCAAGCCACCTTGATGTGTGGGCATAGTTGGTTTGGTACCATGATCTTCCATTTATAAACTATAGCCTCTGGCATCCCTACACTCACTCAAACTGCACTATTTCTCACATTTACAAACAATAGGATAGTGAGAGAACTGGATGGAGATGGAGAAAACCATGAGAATATTTCCTAAAGGGCCCCAATGTTGAGCTCTCGAATCTAACGAGACATCTCTAGGTGTCATGGAGTCCGAGAAATCACATGTTGAAGATATGGTGTGTTTGGGCATCATGGCTCTTAAGCGACTACATCCAGACGGGGTAGCCCAAAAGCATGGGGAGCGTAGGGAACCAAAATAAAGATATTAAATGGGTTCACCACACCACCCGATGTGTTTGCGTAGTTTTTGGTCCCATGAACTTTGTTTGTAAAATACTGACATCTAGCAGCCCTACATTGACTTAGACTACACTATTTCGTGCATTTACAAACAATAGGATAGAGAGAGAACCGGATGGAGACGGAGAAAACCGTGATATTATTTCGTAGAGGAATCCAACTTGGAGCTCTCGGATTTGTGAGACGTCTTTAGGTGCCACGAAGTCTAAGAAATCACATGTCGAAGATATGGTGTGTTTGGGCCTCAGGGTTCTTAAGCGACTATGCCCGGACGGGGTAGCCCAAAAGCACGGGGAGCGTAGGGAACCAAAATGAAGCCATCAGGGTACCACTGATGTATTTAACGTAGTTGGTTTGGTCTCATGAACTTCTGTTTGTAAAATACAACATCTAACAGCCCTACACTGACTAAGACTGCACTATTTCTCATGTTTACAAACAATAGGACAGCAAGAGAACCGGATGGAGAAGGAGAACACTATGAGAGAATTTTATAGAGTGCCCTGACATGAAGCTCTCAGATCTAGCGAGACGTCTCTAGGTGCCACAGAGTCTGAGAAATCACATGTCAAAGATGTGGCATGTTTGGGCCTTAGTGCTCTTAAGCGACTACGCCCGGACGAGCTAGCCAGAGAGCATGGGGAGCATAGGGAACCAAAACAAAGCCTCCACTAGCATTCATTAGGCCACCCCGATGTGTTGGCGTAGTTGGTTTGGTCCCACGAGCTTTCATTTGCAAACTATAGCCTCTAATGAGACCTACACTAACTTTCAATTTGTACTATTTATCGTGTTTACAAAAATAGGACAATGAGACAACTGGATGGAGATAGAGAAAACCACAAGATAATTTCCTAGAGGGCCTTGATGTCAACCTCTCGGATCTAATGAGACATCTCTAGGTGCCACGAGTCCAGAAATCACCCGTCGAAGATATGGCATGCTTGGGCCTTAGGTGTCTTAAGCGACTACACCCGGACAGGGTAGCCGAAAGCACAGAGAGTGTAGGGAACCAAAATGAAGCCTCCAGTAGTGTTCACCAGGCCACCCAATGTGTGGGCAAAATTGTTTTGGTCCCAAGAACTTCCGTATGCAAATTACAGCATATAGCAGCCCCTACACCGACTCATCTTGTACTATTTCTCACATTTACAAACAATAGGAAAACAAGAGAACCGGATGGAGACGGAGAAAACCATGAGTGAATTTTGTAGAGGGCCCTAACATGGAGCTATCGGTTATGACAAGACATCTCTAAGTGCCACGGAGTCTGACAAATCACATGTCGAAGATATGGAGTGTTTGGGCTTCAGGCCTCTAAAGCGACTACACCTAGACGAGGTAGCCCAGAAGCACGGGAGCATAGGGAACAAAAATGAAGCCTCCACTAGCGTTCACCAGGCCACCCTAACATGTTGGCATAGTTGGTTTGGTCCCATGAACTTTTGTTTGTAAACTACAGCCTTTGGCAGCCCTACACTGACTCAGACTACACTATTTCTCACGTTTACAAATAATAGGATAGCGAGAAAACCGGATAGAGATGGAGAAAACCAATAGAGAATTTCCTAGGGCCCCGATGTGGAGCTCTTGGATCGACGAGACATCTCTAGGTGCCACGGAGTCCAAGAAATCACTTGTCAAAGATATGGCATGTTTGGGCCTCAGGGCTCTTAAGCGACTATGCCGGACCGGGGTAGCCCAAAAGCACGGGGATCATAGGGAACCAAAATGAAGCCATCAATTGGGTTCGACATGGCACCCTAACGTGTTGGCATAGTTGGTTTGGTCCCATGAACTTTTGTTTGCAAAATACAACATCTAGCAGCCCTACACTAACTCAAACTGCACTATTTCTTATGTTTACAAATAATAGGACAGCGAGAGAACCAGATGGAGATGGAGAAAACCACAAGAGGCTTTCATAGAGGGTCCCAACATGGAGCTCTCAGATTTAACGAGATGTCTCTAGGTGCCATGAAGTTTGAGAAATCACATGTTGAAGATATGGCGTGTTTGGGCCTTAGGGCTCTTAAGCAACTACACTCGGACAAGGTTACCCGAAAGCACGGGGAGCATAGGGAACCAAAAAAATCCTCCAATAGTGTTCACTAGGCTACCCCAACGTGTTGGCATAGTCTGTTCGGTCCCACGAGCTTCCGTTTGAAAACTACAACCTCTAATAGCCCTATACTAA
This sequence comes from Taxus wallichiana var. yunnanensis, assembly GCA_018340775.1. Lineage (NCBI taxonomy): Eukaryota > Viridiplantae > Streptophyta > Pinopsida > Cupressales > Taxaceae > Taxus > Taxus wallichiana. The sequence continues at coordinate 536,725,135 of CM031239.1, forward strand.
CTCAGACTGCACTATTTTTTTCATTTACAAACAATAGGACGGTGAGAGAACATGATGGAGATGGAGAAAACCAAAAGAGTATTTCTAGAGGGCTCTAATGTGGAGCTCTCGGATATGACGAGACATCTCTAGGTTCCACGGAGTCTAAGAAATTACTCGTCAAAGATATGGCGTATTTCGGCCTCAGGGCTCTTAAGTGACTACGCCCGGACGGGGTAGCTCAAAAGCACGTGGAGTGTAGGGAACCAAAATGAAGCCTCCACTAGCGTTCACCGAGGCCACCCCAACATCTTGGCATAGTTATTCAGTCCCACTAACTTCCGTTTGCAAATTACAACATCTACCACCCTACACTCACTCAGATTGTACTATTTATCGTGTTTACAAACAATAGCACAGCGAGAGAACTGGATGGAGAAGGAGAAAACCAAAAAATACTTTCATAGAGGGCCCGATGTGGAGCTCTTGGTTCTTACGAGATGTCTCTAGGTGCATGGAGTCCGACAAATCACATGTCGAAGATATGGCGTGTTTGGGACTCAAGGCTCTTAAGCGATTACGACCAGGCGAGGTAGCCCCAAAGCATGGGGAGCATAGGGAATAAAAACGAAGCCTCCACTAGCATTTCCCAGGCCACCCCGATGTGTTGACATAGTTGGTTTGTTCTCACGAGCTTCCATTTGCAAACTACAAACCTCTGGAAGCCCTATCTTGACTCAGACTACACTATTTCTTGCAATTACAAACAATATTATAGATAGAGAACTAGATGGAGATGGAGAAAACCAAGAGAGGATTTCTAGAGGGCCCTAACATAGAGCTCTTAGATCTGACGAGATGTCTCTAGGTGCCACGGAGTCTGAGAAATCACATGTCGAAGATATAGCGTCTTTGGGCCTCAAGGCTCTTAAGCGACTACGCCGGACAGGGTAGCCCAAAAGCACGGGGAGTGTAGGAAATCAAAACGAAACCTCCAATAGCATTCACCGAGGCCACCTTGACGTGTTGGCATAGTTGGTTCGGTCCCATGAACTTTAGTTTGCAAAATACTGACATCTAGCATGACCCTACACTCACTTAGACTGCACTATTTCTCACATTTACAAACAATAGGACAACGAGAGAACCGAATGGAGACAGAGAAAACCATGAGAGGATTTCATAGATGGCCCAGATGTTGAGGTTTCAGATCTAATGAGACATATCTTTGTGCCATGACGTCTGAGAAATCACCCGTTGAAGATATGGCATGTTTGGGCCTCAGGGCTCTTAAGTGACTACGCTCGGACGAGGTAGCCCGAAAGCACGGGGAGTGTAGGGAACCAAAATGAATCCTCCACTAGCATTCACCAGGCCACCTCGATGTGTTGGTATAGTTGGTTTGGTCCCACAAATGTCCATTTGCAAAATATAGCATCTAGCAGCCCTACACTGACTCAGACTGCACTATTTCTCACATTTACAAACAATAGGACAACGAGATAACTAGATAGAGATAGAGAAAACTGCGAGACACTTTCGTAAAGGGCCCCAACTTAGAGGTCTCGGATTAGACGAGATGTCTCTAGGTGCCATGGATTCGAGAAATCACCCGTCAAAGATATGGCATGTTTGGGCCTCAGGGCTCTTACGTGACTACGCACGGACGGGGTAGCTCGAAAGCACGATGAGCATAGGGATCAAAAATGAATTCTCCACTAGCATTCACCAAGAAACCTTGATGTGTTGGCGTAGTTGGTTGGTCACATGAACTTTTGTTTTCAAAATACAACATCTATGACCCTACTTGACCGAGTCTGCACTATTTCTCATGTTTACAAATAATAGAGACAGAGAGAGAACCAAATGGAGACATAGAAAACCATGAGAGGTTTTTTCCGAGGGCCCGACATGGAGCTATTGGATTTGATGAGATGTCCCTAGGTGCCCACGAGTCCGAGAATTCACATGTCGAAGATATGGCGTGTTTGGGCCTTAGGGCTCTTAAGGGACTACGTTCGAACGAGGTAGCTCGAAAGCACAAGGAGCATAGGGAACAAAAAAAAATCCTCCACTAGCGTTCACTAGGAAACCTCGATGTGTTGGCGTAGTTGGTTCGATCCCATGAACTTCGTTTGCCAACTACTGACCTCCTGACCTCTACACTAACTCGAGAATTCACTATTTTGTCACGTTTGCAAATAATAGGACAAGAGAGAACCATATGGAGATGGAGAAAACCAAGAGAGGATTTCCTAGAGGGCCCACGACATGGAGCTCTTAAATCATACGAGACATCTCTAGGTGCCATGGAGTCCAAGAAATCACCCATTGAAGATATGGCATGTTTGGGCCTCAGGGCTCTTAAGTGACTACGCCGGATGGGGTAGCCCAAAAGCACGAGGAGCATAGGGAACCAAAATTAATCCTCCACTAGTGTTCACCAGGCCACCCCAACATGTTGGCGTAGTTGGTTCGGTCCCACGAGCTTCCGTTTGCAAACTACAGCCTTTGCAACCCTACACTAACTTAGACTCCACTATTTCTCACGTTTGCAAACAATAGGACAAAGAGAGAACTCGATAGAGGCGGAGAAAATCACGAGAGGAATTTGTAGAGGGCCTCAACATGGAGGTCTTGGATCTAATGAGACGTCTCTAGGTGCCACAGATTCCGAGAAATCACTCGTCGAAGATATGGCATGTTTGGGCCTCAGGGCTCTTAAGGGACTACGCCCGGACGAGGTAGCCCGAAAGCACGGGGAGCGTAGGGAACCAAAAAAATCCTCCACTAGCATTCACCAAGTCACCCTGTCATGTTGGCGTAGTTGGTTCGGTCCCATGAACTTCATTTAAAAATACATCTAGAAGCCCTACATTGACTCAGACTGCACTCTTTCTCACGTTTACAAACAATAGAACAACAAGAGAAACGGATGGAGATGGAGAAAACCGTGAGAGGATTTCATAGAGGGCCTTGACATGGAGCTCTCGGTACTAATGAGATGTCTCTAGGTGCCACGGAGTCCTAAAAATCACATATCGAACATATGGCATGTTTGGGCCTTAGGGTTGTTAAGCGACTACGTCCGGAAGAGGTAGCCCGAAAGCACGGGGAGTGTAGGGAACAAAAAAATCCTCCACTAGTGTTCACTAGGCCACTTCGGCATGTTATCATAATTGGTTTGGTCCCACGAGCTTCCGTTTACAAACTACAGCCTTTGGCAGCCCTACACTGACTCAGACTTCACTATTTATCGCGTTTGTAAAAAATAGGACAACAAGAGAACCAGATAGAGACAGAGAAAACCGCAAGAGAATTTTGTAGATGGCTCCAATATAGAGGTCTTGGATCGATGAGATGTCTCAGTAGGTGCCACTGAGACTCCAAGAAATCACTCGTCAAAGATATGGCATGTTTGGGCCTCAGGACTCTTAAGTGACTACGCCCGGATGGGGTAGCCTGAAAGCACGGGGAGTGTAGGGAACCAAAAAAAAGCCTCCACTAGCATTCACTAGGCCACCTCGATGTGTTGGAATAGTTGTTTGAGTCCCATGAACTTCCGGTTGTAAAATATAGCATCTAGAAGCCCTGTCGACTCAGATTGCACTATTTCTCGTATTTACAAACAATAGGACAACGAGAGAACCAGATGGAGATAGAGAAAACCACGAGAGGATTTCATAGAGGGCCCTGACATGGAGGTATCGGATCTAACGAGACATCTCTAGGTGCCACGGAGTTCGAGAAATCACCCATCGAAGATATGGGGTGTTTGGGCCTCGGGGCTCTTAAGCGGACTAGGCCGGATGGGGTAACTGAAAGCATGGGGAGCGTAGGGAACCAAAATGAAGCCTCAACTAGTGTTCACTAGGCCACCCAAACATGTTGGTGTAGTGGTTTGGTCCCACAATCTTCTTTTTGCAAACTACAACCTCTAGTGACCTTACACCGACTCGATGACCGCACTATTTCTCACATTTACAAACAATAGGACAACGAGATAATTGGATGGAGACAAAAAAACCATGAGATTATATCATAGAGGACCCAACATGGAGGTCTCGGATCTGACAAGACGTCTCTAGGTGCCACGAGTCCGAGAAATCACCCGTTGAAGATATGGCATGTTTCGGCCTCAAGGATCTTAAGTGACTACGCCCATACGGGGGTAGACAGAAAGCACGGGAGCATAGGGAACCAAAAAGAATCCTCAATACCATTGACTAGGCCACCTCGATGTGTTGGCATAGTTGGTTCAGTCCCATGAGCTTCCATTTGCAAACTACAGCCTCTGGTATCCCTACACTGACTCACACTGCACTATTTCTCAAATTTACAAACAATAGGATAGCGAGAGAACCGGATGGAGACGGAGAAAACAACGAGAATCTTTTGTTAGAGGGCCCTAACATGGATCTCTCGTATCGACGAGACGTCTCTAGGTGCCACAGAGTCCGAGAAATCACTCATCGAAGATATGGCGTGTTTGGGCCTCAAGGCTCTATCGTTCGTCTACTTCCTCCACACTCCTGTCAGATGTCAACAAACTCTCCATGTCGCATGTCAACAAACTCTCCATGTCACGCATCAACAAACTCTATGTCACTCGTCTGTGGCCTTCCCCTCCGTCATGCGTCTGCAGCATCTACCCTCATGTCGCACATTTATTGTACTTGATAATACATATGCCCCTAGGTGGTATGAGTGATCTAGTAGTGTTCTACCTAGTGAATAATCTAGGATTATATAGGGGATAGTTTCAAGGGTAGGTGAAGCCGACCCTAAAAAAATTAAGCGTAATTTTAGGCAAACATGTCACTTGGCCAGTCCCGAGAAAATTTGCCTTTTCAAATTTTTCAAAAATGGAATATTCGCCATATTACAAATATTCGCCACTAAAATGATCCCTCATGTCAATGAACAAATCAAAGTTATCCATTTGGACCATGCTTGCATCACGGTCTTATAAGAAATCTCTTTTTCTTTGGTTGACCTTTATACCCTTGTCTTTTAAGCTCATGAGCCTTATGTTGAAAGTGCTGATGGATATGTTGACTATAGCCTCTGGTAGCCCTACACCGACTCACACTTTGCACTATTTCTCGCATTTACAAACAATAAGATAGTGAGAGAACCAGATGGAGATGGAGAAAACCACAAGAATATTTTGTATAAGGGCCCTAACATGGAGCTCTCGTATCCGACGAGCGTCTCTAGGTGCCACGAGTCCAAGAAATCACTCATCAAAGATATGTAGTGTTTGGACCTCAAGGCTCTATCGCACGTCTACTTCCTCCACACTCTGTCGGATGTCAACAAACTCTCCATGTCACACGTCAACAAACTCTCCATATCACGCGTTAACAAACTCTATGTCGCTCGTGCGCCGTAGCCTCCACCCCTCCTGTCACGCGCGCAGCCTCTACCCTCTGTCGTGCATTTACTATACTTGATAATACATATGCCCTAGGTGGTATGAGTGATCTAGTAGTGTTCTACCTGGCAAATAATCTAGGATTATATAGGGGATAGTTTCAAGGGTAGGTGAAGCCAACCCCTAAAAAAATTAAACTGTAATTTTTAGGCAAACATGTCACTGACCCGTGCCAAAAAATTCACCTTTTCAAATTTTTCAAAAATGGAATATTCGCCATATTACAAATATTCGCCACTAAAATTATCCCTCATGTTAATGAACAAATCAAAGTTGTCCATTTGGACCATGCTTGCATCACAGTCTTACAAGAAATCTCTTTTCTTTGGTTGACCTTTATACCCTTATCTTTTAAGCTCATGAGCCTTCACATTGAAAGTGCAACGGATCTGCGAACTACTGACCTCTCTGGTAGCCCTACCTTGACTCACACTTGCACTATTTCTCAAATTTACAAACAATAGGATAGTGAGAGAACCAGATGGAGATGGAGAAAACCACGAGAATATTTTTTTAGAGGGCCCTAACATGGAGCTCTTGTATCGACGAGACATCTCTAGGTGCCACAGAGTCTGAGAAATCACTCATCGAAGATATGGCGTGTTTGGGCCTCAAGGCTCTATCGTACATCTACTTCCTCCACACTCTTGTTAGATATCAACAAACTCTCCATGTCGCACGTCAACAAACTCTCCATGTCATGCGTCAACAAACTCTATGTCGCTCGTCTCTGTAGCCTCTACCCTCCTGTCGTGCATTTACTATACTTGATAATACATATGCCCCAGGTGGTATGAGTGATCTAGTAGTGTTCTACCTAGTGAATAATCTAGGATTATATAGGGGATAGTTTCAAGGGTAGGTGAAGCCGACCCCTAAAAAAAATTAAACTGTAATTTTTAGGCAAACAGGTCACTAACCCGTGCCAGAAAATTCGCCTTTTCAAATTTTTCAAAAATGGAATATTTGCCATATTACAAATATTTGCCACTAAAATTATCCCTCATGTCAATGACCAAATCAAAGTTGTCCATTTGGACCATGCTTGCATCACGAGTCTTACAAGAAATCTCTTTTTCTTTGGTTGACCTTTATACCCTTGTCTTTTAAGCTCATGAGCCTTACGTTGAAAGCACAACGGATCTGATAGTATATGTTGTAAATATCTTCCCCCCGGGTAGATATAGACAAGCTAGAGGAATATGGAAATCAAAGAAACTCAAAGCCTGATGTTTATTGCACCATGGCACAGGTAAGAGGTGCACAACAAGAGGTGTCAACATGTAAAAATTCACTCCAAGAAGCAGGTAAGAGGCGCACAACAAGGGATGTCGACACGAAAAAGGATGCGCCAAGGCGCAGGTAAGAGGCGCACAACAAGAGGTGTCGACATGCAAAAAGTCGCGCCAAGGCGCATGTAAGAGGTGCACAACAAGAGGTGTCGACATGTAAAAAGTCACGCCAAGGCGCAGGTAAGAGGCGCACAGCAAGAGGTGTCGACATGCAAAAAGTCGCGCCAAGGCACAGGTAAGAGGCGCACAATGAAGGTGTCGACATGGCGAAAATCGTGCCTTGGCGCACGTAAAGGGCGCATGACACAGAGTGTCAACATGGAAAAAGTCACACCTTGGCGCATGTAAGAAGATGTTGACACAAATAAATTCACACCTTGGCACATATAAGAGGATGTCGACACAGAGATATGGATGCGCCTATGGCGCACCTTCAGAGGCGCAACATTACGAGCGCTGACAGAAGCAAATTTCAGCGTAGATATTCAAATGGCCATAACTTTTCACAGGGAGCTCAAATTCATGCAAGGTTGGACTTTTCGGAAAGCTTACAAGGTCCTCTGTCCAACTACGATTTGGATATCTTTAATTAGGTGGGAAAAAGTTCTTAAAAATGCAAAATACAGTTCGCCACTTTTTGGGTTTGCTAGGGTTCTCACCTACCACCATAATGAGATGAATTAAATGCAACCTAGAGGTGGTTGGGGTAGATTTGGATTTCCTCTCTCTTCCCTCTCTCATTCTTCCTATAAATTGTAAGGAGGGGCTTCTTTCTAAAGGTTGGAAATTCTTGTTCTGTCCCTCCCTTCTTCTCTTTGGCGAGTGAATTTGTGGAGTTCAAACCTCCCATCTAAAAGCGTAATACAACTTTGCCTCTTGGCATTTTATAGTGTATTGTATCAATCTTTGGAGCAAATAATGCATGTTTGTGGATGATTCTCAACCCTCTCTATGTTCATTTGCATCCTCCTGGTCTTTCACTGCAAATCTAGTTATCTGTGCATGATCTTGCATTACATTTTGATGGTTTGTGTTTATTGGCAAGACAGGTGTTCTTCATTCCTCGGTGCATCACCTTTGTTAGCTTAGGTTTTATTTTATGCATCTTCTTACCCTATCTCCTTGGAAAGTTAGTTTAGGTTTTGAGTAAACCCTCTACATTTTTTACGTGTGCATCTGAACAGAGGAATAGGACCCGGCCTTCATCCGGAGAGCTTTTCTGATTTCGCAAGGTCCCACACTTGGGAAAGCTCCATGTTATGCAATCGTTCTAAGAGTCTCAACCCATCGAGTTGCGGACATTCCGGTGTCTTGTGATTTGTCATCAATAGTATATCGAAGTGGATCCCTATAATCTTATCATGTAGGATTGAAAGCATTGTGATTCTTCTCTTCTATGGATGAGCTTCATAATGCTGTTCTTTATCTTGTAGAATAAAAATCTCTAGGTTTGGATGGGTTTCTTTGTGAATTTTAAAAGGCGCGTGGTACATTGTTGGCCCGGATCTCTTATAGGTTTATCATGAATCCTTGCAATGGAAATCCCTTGGGAACTCTATTAATAAAGGTAATATCAAATTCATCCCCAAGGTTGGTTACCTAGAGCTAATAACCAACTGGCAGCCCATTACGCTTCTTAAAGTTTCTTATAAAATTCTTGCAAAGGCTCTTGCTCTTTGGGTGGCTTCTTTGCTCCCAAAAATTGTCTAACTGAACAATCTGGTTTTTGTAAAGGCTATTTCATTTTGGAAAATCTTATTTTTGTTTGGGAAGGGTTGGAATGGGCTTGCTCTTCTCTTCAGAAAGTGTTTTTTCTTAAAATCAATTTTGAAATACCTTACAATTGTATAGAGTGGCCTTTCATTCTTGCCATGCTTAAAGCCTTGGGTTTTGGAGAATTCTTCCTCAATGTGGTTTGCACTCTTTTTGTTGATGCCTCATCTTGTCTCACCATTAATGGACACCAATCTTTTGTTGTTGGGTTATTTCGATTTATAAGGCGAGTTTCCTTTGGCTCGACTCTTTTGTCCTCGTTGTGGATACTTTCGATTACCTATTTAAGGCTGCAATTTGTAAACGAAGCTTGTGGGACCAAACCAACTATGCCAACACATCGGGTGGCCTAGTGAATGCTAGTGGAGGATTCATTTTGGTTCCCTATGCTCCCGTGCTTTCGGGCTACCCCGTCCAGGCATAGTCACTTAAGAGCCTTGACGCCCAAACACGCCATATCTTTGACATGTGATTTCTCATACTTCATGGCACCTAGAGACATCTCGTCAGATCCAAGAGCTCCATGTCGGGGCCCTCTAAGAAATCCTCTTGTGGTTTTCTCTATCTCCATTTGGTTCTCTCACTGTCCTATTATTTGTAAACGTAAGAAATAGTGCGGTCGAGTCAATGTAGGGCAACGAAATGTTGTATTTTACAAATGGAAGTTCGTGGGACTGAACCAACTATGCCAACACATCGGGGTGGCCTAGTGAATGCTAGTGGAGGCTTCGTTTTGGTTCCCTATGCTCCCCATGCTTTTGGGCTACCCCGTCTGGGCGTAGTCGCTTAAGAGCCCTGAGGCCCAAACACGCCATATCTTTGATGGGTGATTTCTCGGACACCGTGGCACCTAGAGATGTCTCGTTAGATCTAAGACCTCCATATTGGGGCCCTCTACAAAAATTTCTCGTGGTTTTCTCCGTCTCCACCCGGTTCTCTCGCTGTGCTATTATTTGCAAACGTGAGAAATAGTGCAGTCTAAGTCACAGCTGCTGCTTAGATGTTATATTTTGTTACAAACGGAAGTTCGTGGGACCAAACCAACTATGCCAACACATCAAGGTGGCCTGGTGAAAATTAGTGGAGCCTTCATTTTTGTTCCCTATGCTCCCCATGCTTTCGGGCTACCTCGTTAGGACATAGTCACTTAAGAGCCCTGAGGCCCAAACACGCCATATCTTCAACATGTGATTTCTCGGACTGTGGCACCTAGAAATGTCTCATTAGAACCAAGAGCTCTATGTTGGGGCCCTCTACGAAATCCTCTCATGGTTTTCTCCGTCTCCATTCGGTTCTCTCGTTGTCCTATTGTTTGTAAACGCGAGAAATAGTGCAATTTAGTCAGTGTAGGGTTGCTAGATGTTGTATTTTGCAAACGGAAGTTCATGGGACCAAACCAACTATGCCAACACATTGGGGTGGCCTGGTGAATGCTAGTGGAGGATTCATTTTGGTTCCCTACGCTCCCGTGCTTTCGGGCTACCCCGTCCGGGTGTAGTCGCTTAAGAACCTTGAGGCCCAAACACGCCATATCTTATGCATGTGATTTCTCAGACTCCATAGCACCTAGAGACATCTCGTCAGATCCAAGACCTCTATGTTGGGGCCCTCTACAAAATCCTTTTGAGGTTTTCTCTGTCTCCACCTGGTTTTCTCGCTGTGCTATAGTTTGCAAATGTGAGAAATGGTATAGTCTTAGTTAGTGTAGGGCTGCTAGATGCTGTATTTTGTAAATGGAAGTTCGTGGGACCAAACCAACTATGCCAACATGTTGAGGTGGCCTGGTGAATTCTAGTGGAGGATTCACTTTTGTTTCCTATGCTCCTCGTGCTTTCAGGCTACAGTCCGAATGTAGTCGCTTAAGAGCCCTAAGGCCCAAACACGCCATATCTTAGACATGTGATTTCTCGGACTCCGTGGCACCTAAAGACATCTCATTAGAACTGATAGCTCCATGTTAGGGCCCTCTACGAAAGCCTCTCATAGTTTTCTCCGTCTCTATTTGGTTCTCTCGTTGTCCTATTATTTGTAAACGTGAGAAATAGTGCAGTCTAAGTCAAGATAGGGATGTTAGATGTTGTATTTTGCAAACGGAAGTTTTGGGACTGAACCAACTATGCCAACATGTCGAGGTGGCCTAGTGAACATTAGTGGAGGCTTGATTTTGGTTCCCTATGCTCTCCTTGCTTTGGGCTACCCTGCCTCTGTAGGCGTAGTTGCTTAAGAGCCTTGAGGCCCAAACACGCCATATCTTCGACATGTGATTTATTAGAACGTGGAACCTAGAGATGTCTTGTTAGATCAGATACCTCCACATTGAGGCCCTCTAAAAAATTCTCTCGTGCTTTTTTCGTATCCATGCGGTTCTCTCCCTGTGCTATTGTTTGTAAACGCGAGAAATAGTGTAGTCTGAGTTAGTATAGGGTTACCAAAGGTTGTAGTTTACAAACGGAAGCTTGTGGGACCAAACCAACTACACCAACAAGTTAGGGTGGCCTGGTGAATGCTAGTGGAGGATTATTTTGGTTCCCTACATTCCTCGTGCTTTCGAGCTACCTCATTCGGGCGTAGTCGCTTAAGAGCCTTGAGGCCCAAACACGCCATATCTTTGATGGGTGATTTCTCAAACTCCGTGGCACCTAGAGATGCCTCGTCAGATCTGAGAACTCTAAGTTAGGGCCCTCTACAAAATTATCTTACATTTTTCTCCATCTCTATCTGGTTCTCTCGTTGTCTTATTGTTTGCAAACGTGAGAAATAGTGCAGTCTGAGTTAGTGTAGGGCTGCCAAAGGCTGTAGTTTGCAAACGGAAGCTCGTGGGACCGAACCAGCTATGCCAACACATCGGGGTGTCCTGGTGAATGCTATTGGAGGATTAATTTTTGTTCCCTATGCTCCCCATGCTTTCGGGCTACCTCGTCTAAACGTAGTCGCTTAAGAGCCCTAAGGCCCAAACACGCCATATCTTTGACATGTTATTTCTAGGACTCGTGGCACCTAGAGATGTATTTTTAGAACTAAGAGCTCCATGTCAAGGCTCTCTATGAAATCCTCTTGTGGTTTTCTTCATCTCCATCTAGTTTTCTCGTTGTTCTATTGTTTGTAAATGAGAGAAATAGTGCATTCTGAGTTAGTGTAGGGTGCTAGATGATGTATTTTGTAAAGGGAAGTTCGTCGAACCAAACCAACTACGCCAACACATCGGGGTAGCTTGGTGAATGTTAGTATAGGATTTTTTTGGTTCCCTACACTCCCGTGCTTTCGGGCTACCTTGTCAGCGCGTAGTCGCTTAATAGCCTTAAGGTCGAAATACGCCATATCTTTTATTGGTGATTTCTTGAACTCGTGGCACGTAGAGATGTCTCGTTAGATCTGATACCTCCACATTGGGGCCCTCTATGAAATCCTCTTACAGTTTTCTCTATCACCATCCGGTTCTCTCGCTGTCCTATTGTTTGCAAATGTGAGAAATAATGCAATACGAGTTAGTGTAGGGCTACCAGAGGTTGTAGTTTGCAAGAAACGAAGCTCGTGGGACCGAACCAACTACGCAAAAATGTTAGGGTGGCCTATTGAATACTAGTGGAGGATTTTTTTGTTCCCTATGCTCCCCATGTTTATGGGCTACCACTTTCAGACGTAATTTCTTAAGATCCCTAAGGCCCAAACACGCCATATCTTCGACATGTGATTTCTTAGACTCCGTGGCACCTAAAGACGTCTCGTCGAATAGAGACCTCCATTTCGGGGCCCTCTACAAAATCCTCTCATGGTTTTCTCCATCTCCATCTGGTTCTCTCGCTGTCCTATTGTTTATAAACGCGAGAAATAGTGCGATGAGTCAGTGAGTGTAGGGTCAGATGTTGTATTTTGCAAACGGAAGTTCATGGGACCAAAATAACTATGCCAACACGCCATATCTTCGATGGGTGATTTCTTGGACTCCATGGCACTAGAGATGTCTCATCAAATTCAAGACCTACATGTCGGGGCCCTCTATGAAACCCTCTCGTGGTTTTCTCTATCTCCATCTGGTTCTCTCGTTATGCTATTGTTTGCAAATGCAAGAAAAATAGTGCGATGCCTGAGTTAGTGTAGGGCTTCCAAAGGCTGTAGTTTGCAAATAGAATCTCGTGGGACCAAACCAAATATGCAAACACATTGGGATGGCTTGGTGAATGCTATTAGAGGATTTGTTTTTGTTCCCTATGCTCCCCGTGCTTTCGGGCTACCTCGTCCAGGGCTAGGAAAGTCTCTTGTGGTTTTCTCCGTCTCTCTTAAGACTTAGTCAGTGTAAGGTTGTCCATTTCCCATCACCTGAATAATATAGGTGGTTCATACAATATAGGTGGTGAAATGAGAATTTCAATAAGATATTTTTACAATATAGGTTGTGAAATGAGAATTTCTCTTTGTTTTACCTTTCTAATATTTAATTTTTCTTACCTTTACTTGGCTGCGAGAATAATAAATTCTCTATTGACAATGCCAACCATGTGAAGGTGGAAGCTTTTTTGGCACCACTAACCTACATAAACATGTTAGTAAGAAATTAAATAGAATTTTAAATCATATAAAATTTAAACAAAATCATTTAAGTAAATATTCAAATTAAATTCATGAAGAACATACCTTTGCAAATTAAATCCGATGAACTGCAAGGATCAACTCTATTCTTGATAGTAGCAAGAATTGCTTCATGATTTGATTCATGAACCTTCCACATATTTTTTTGATGGCTGACCTCGATATTTGATCAATTTAATATTTGTTGCAAGGACCAAATGTGAATAGTGAAGTATATTTCGATGTACTTCATAGTCTTCAAACAACCAAATGTTTCATTTTTTATAGGATATCGTTGAAGCCAAGTTCCAGTGACTACCACTGATCCAGTGGGATACTCAAGGTCTTCACCATCAATGACTGTGGAAGTCAATTTATTTTCCCCTCTACACAATGAGATAAGAAGTAGTTTGTTCCCTCTTCGTTAAATTCTATCGCAATAACTACAAAAACGTGCCCTATGTATCACAAATTAAAACTGTTTAGTCAATTTATAAATACATTAAGAGTTGACCATTTAATAATTTATAAATCTAAAACATGGCATGTACATATATGTATGTACCTTGTTGCACTAAATCAAAGACTTGGTCAAAGTCAGGTGATGTTGTCATTTGATTTGAAGACCCTGTAAGTTGCAATGCTTATGGAACTTGATGTGTGACGAGTGGAATTAGAGGTCTACAAGTCCACTCATCCACCCACTGTTGTGACTCGCATTCATTTCACACAAAATCAATGCATGATATACAAAAACATGTCATGCACCTAGTATAAATAGTCCAAGCATTTGCATCTGAACTACGGAATGAGTGCATATCACTTGATCCTGTAACTATCATACAATCTTCAAATTTTTTCAGATGTTGTTGCTCTATCAACCAAAAATATCTATGAACCGTTGATCTCTCTTGAGATTCATGGCCCATATTCTTGACACACCAATCAACAATACTTTTTGCATCTGTAAATTTAGCACCATCCTTGAACTTTAACTCTTCTCTTGCAAGTGCTCTTTTCACACATGCTCTGCACCATCATGCTCTCCTTTTCCATGCCCTACCTCAGTAAAACTATAGATATGTTGTACATTTGTTTCTTTGTGCATCCTGCTTAGCTAATAAAACATCTGTGCATTCTTGAATTGTGATGTGTAGTTGTTCGACCAAATGTAATGTTGATCGAAACTAATGTTCCTCTCATTCAAGTTCACATAAAACACCTAGAAACACCCTTGTACATATTCTATAGAATGTGTCCGATCATCACTGATGTAGAAATGATACTCTCTCAATATTTTTGATCTTTCTCAGTGCTTTTAGGAGAGTGCATGAATGTTATATGCACGAAAATAGAAACTTGCACTGAGTTATAATATTGAGACTGAACCTCCATTTGTGGTTGCAATGTGTAATTCTCTGTGAAGTCAACTACTGAAACAATAGTACCAAGTGGGAATGTGTCCTTTCTTAACTTGAATTGTTCATCCAACCATCGAGCTCTATGTGTGTGCCTTGCATACTCATAAAAATTTTCCTCTTTGAATTTGACCATATATTCTGATACAGGTAATTGTTTTGTAACAAGCTCACACCTCTTAGATTATTTTCCATCTTTTAATTGATATGCCACCGATTTATATTTGGTGAAATCAACCAATTCTTTTCCTATTGAAGATGTACTCTCCTCGTGGATACAAATTTTCAGATTTGGCAAGCCACCGCATACATTGTACGTTCCATCCAAACATGCTTTATCATAAAAATTTGTCTTGTTGATTTTTCACAAAATATTGTCAGAATAAATTCCCTTGAATATTTTTGTGGGACATTTATTCCACACTCCCGCGACATGATGTCAGTATGCAAAACACTACGTATTTGAAAAAACATATCATAATGCATTGAAAATTCAACATGATGCCTACAACAACAAGTGGTACGTCGGTGATTGATTTTCACATAAAAGGGTTTATTCATTTCAAAGAATATTTGGCTAATGTTAATTTGTGGAGTTTCATTTTTAAACTTAGAGAACATTTATGTTTGATTCATATCTAAGAAATGTTTTGCATACGATTCATGATTACGAGAACCTATTCTTCTTTTATTGTATCTCTTCTATTCGGTGACACCCTTGTGTTCTCATTCCAAAATTTTACAATTAATTCTTTTAGAATATTAGATGTATTCTTTTCTTTTCGTGGAAGTCTGCTAGAGAAAGCCCAATAGTCAATGTTATTAACTAACTCAAGATATTTACGTCTCTTTATTAATTTCATTAATGTTTTTCTATTTAGCTTCAAAGCACTCGCTTGTTTTTCTAATCAAGTGTTTATTAACTCGTTTTTTCACTTACTATACAATTAGTTAATGCACGTCATGTAGAATTACTATATTTGGTGCGTATTTTTTGTTAGGGAAATAATGTTCATAGTGTGAACATTAGTGCATTAGAATAATAGTATTATTCTAATAAAAATTTATAAGTAATATATTATTAATATTGAGTTCTCAAACTCATATTAATAATATATATATTATATCTATTGTAAGGAGTTTGTTTATCAAACAAACTCATGTAACTTTTTAGAAGTGTGTGTGAGAGATAAGTGTGAGTGATTCTAGAGAGAGATGTGGGATTGAAGATTAGATTGAATCCTGTTGGTCTAAAAATCTGTCGGGTGGACAGATCTATGGATAGACGAGCCAACAGTGTGTAGGGCATAGCCCCTCTTTGAGACAGCAAAGCGAAACTAGTTTATTGCTATTCTACCAAAGAGGATCTCATGCAAGTCTCACAATATTCGCCTTGAGGATTAGGATCTCATCCCAGAGAGGTCTTTCCAACTGTAGAAGAAGGGAAAGAAATGAGGTGGGGAGATAGAAAAGATCTGAAGGGAGAAAAGAAATGAATTCCAAAGCAGAAAGGTCAGAGGGTCTATGTTTTGGGCTGGTAGTAAACAGAGCCGAACTTACTCACATAGACAAACAAAGCAATACTGATGAATAAATGACAATAAAGAAGAAGTAGATTCAACAGAACAAACATACAGATCTAACATAAGAAAGCTCTGATGTATAACATGTATTCAACACAAAGTCTAAATATTGTATTAATATTTCCTTCTATTACAAAAAGCTCAAAGTATTTTCTTCTTACTTCTATTTTTCATCTGAAAAGTATTCACCCGTTGAATACACCAAGTATTCCAGTATTTATAGAAGAAGAGAAGGAAAGAAGACAAAAGCAAACCAACCACCTAATTACAAAATATCTAAAAGTCAACTGTTGAATTTTGGCAACTTGGTGGATGACATCATCCCATGGTGCAACATGGATGATGTCATCATTTATGCCAACATACTCTTAGATATTTACAAAAAGAAGAAGAGACGAAGGAGACTATTCGTCATCGTCTCACTGGTCAAAAGGGAGTGTCCTGCTTCTACTGTTGCTTAGGAGAAGTGATGTTGAACTAGGCCCGATATTCCATGAACTTGTTGATCATGGGCTGAAGTTGATCCTGAGCAGGATCCTTGTGGCGATCGCTGATAACTTTGCAAGTTTCACGTTCATCCACGAGCCTTTCTAGGAGTTTGGCATATTCATTTCGCCTCTATCGGGGAAACCTATGAAGTCACGACAGCCGAAGTTTGTTGATAGATTCGTGTCAAAAGTGACTTACGGCTGCCCCCTGCGAGAGGATCTCCTTGAAGATCCGGATAGTTTCATCTACCTTCTTCAGGAAAATAAGGAGTGAGCAAGCTTGGGGACATTCTCAAGATGATTTTCTCCATCTGGTGCATAGCCTCCAAGGCTTCCTCCTTGACTTTATCTATCTTTTCAAGGACAAACTCCAACTGATCGACCTAGTAGTCTAAAGTAGACAGGACTTTTTGGGTGCTGGGGTGATTGAAGACACCGAACTTAACTAGATCTTCGACTGAACAGTCGAGCATTTTCTGGAAGGTCTCATGGTAGAGCCTAGCATGGTCCAACTCTTCGAGAGATGGGCCCCGTAATCACCTAGAGTGCCTTGTTCACTGATTGATGTTCTGATACAACTCGGTGAACTTGACAATTACTTCTTCACTTTCCTTGAGGATTTGGTCTCTCCAAGCAGACACTGCCATACCCTGTTCGCCAATTTTGGCATATTCATTTATCTTATCCTGGCTTAGGGGCTCGAAGTTTGGTTGCGATTGTAGGAGGTGCTTGCCCATTTTCTCGCAAGGCGTGGAGAAGATGTTTATTTTGCTCCTTTAATATCCTCTTTTCTTCCTTTTCTTCCCGGAGTTTCTTCGCAAAGGGCATCGGTGTAGATAGGGCTTGTCCTTGAAGGCTTTCCGAAGACATTCCCATCGTGACTTGGGTCACTGTATAATTTGTTAGCGACAAATCTTTTTATCCTTTAAAGGATTGGGATAGGCAATCTCCATTACCCTCTCTCCCGATGCACTCTGCGAGAAGCGGGTTATAGGCTTTCGCTTCTTGGCCCCCTTTAATGGGATGACAGAGAAGTCCATCGGTGCGATAGGAACTTTCCTCTTTTACAGGCTTAGGTGTTGAGAGATCCATGCTGGACTTATGGGAGTGTGACAAGAAGTAGAAGAGGGAGCAGCTGCAGTAGTAGAGGGAAAGTGTGTTGAGACACTTGGCGGCGGCATTGAAAGAGAGGCCAGCCGAAGTACCCAAGGAGGAAAGGATCTGCAGGGGAGGTAGTGAAGGTATGGAAGGGAGCTGAGAGATGAGAGAAGAGAAAATGGATGACGAGGAGGGGGAATAGTAGAAGATGGGGGAGAGGATACGACCAAAGGAATGGTCACTTAGGTCACATGAGGAGAAGGAGGAGAGGGAGAAGGGACAAAAGGGACCTCAGCGGCTATAGCAGTGGCAACATCACGAGTGGATGTGCCTATCGGAACATCTTTGGCCTCTTCTTTCTCTCGGAGATAACAGGCTCACAACCTATTCTTGTGCGGAAGAAGGGGACTCTCGGGAGCCTCTTTGAGAGTAGAGCTTGATTCGCCCTATTTATCTTTGCCTTTTACTTTTGGTAGATGTTTTGGTCTGACAGGTGCATTTCCCAATGGAGATGTAGTGAAATCTACCCCAAGGTAGATGAGGCCATTCATTCTCGCACCGGTGTTCGTCCCATCACGAGTTTCTTTGACCCTTTCTTCAATGGTCTGGGGCACTTTGGTTATGTCGATTGCAGTAAACGGCCAATTGTCCCCGTCGTGTCAAGATATACCTGATCAACTTCTTGATCGGTAGTTTGATAACCCTTCGGGACAATGGCCACGCCGTACTAAATGATCTCTGCCAGGGCCAGGCGAGAATGGTCCTTTCTTCTGAGCTCGACCTCATGGTATAGGTCGATATAAATGTCCTCGATCTGTGGAAGGTGGATAGGATCGAGTTTTTCCTTGGGAAGGCAATTCCTTGGATCGAAAGTGGGCCTTGCCGGGAAGTTGTGCTTCAGATTGAGAAATTCTATCTCAGAAACCATTTCCTGGGCTTTGTGATGAGACACACAGGTGTATCTACCCACTGTGAGGGGGAAAGGAGTTCCACCCTTCTTCCTCTTTAAGAACTTCTCATGATACGTTATGAGCTATCTGGATAGCTCTAACAAGATCAATTTGGGGCTAGCATACCTCGGCAATTTAGTGGGCTCCCTAAGAAGTTAGCCGCCCTGAGATAGGTGAAAGTGGGAAACTATGTAAACAAGGCCCCCCACTTCTCTGTTGCTGCGACAATGCTCTTGGTCGTTCGACCGTGAGTCATGTTGGGCCTCAAAAGGTAGATGATGCCGTAGAAGAAAGCATCGTTAATATTTGTGAATTGTGAAATACTATTTTCTAGCTTCAGCTCTGGATAGTATTCATATATTTTCACCTGGGGAAAAACCCGCATCGGCTCAATGCTGGATAATCCCTTTCGAGGCTACAACATAAACTACGTAGGAGTTCATGTAGAACCTCCCCGTTGTGGTGAGTTATTGGAGCTGCTCGGATATGGTATTGCTTATTATCTCGCCCACTCAAAGCGTTGATCAGGTACATTCTTGCTCATGGTCTCTAGGTACCTGAGCATCCACTTATGAAAGTAATGGGCATCAGAAAGCCCAAATACTCTACTCAGGAATGTGATGGTGTCACTTAGTTCCTCGGAGAAGTCACTACGGTGAATAACCTGTGGCCATCTGGTTACCACCTTCTTGTTCTTTAGGTACACCTCATTCATTAGTTGCATGCACTGGTCTTCATTATCCTCCCAAGCCTTGGTGCAATCTTCTTGGCTTATGGCCACAAAGTGCCGGTGGTGAGGAATTCCAAGCATGATTTGAAGTCCGAGCGATTAGGTTGATTATCACTTCACCCTTCTCATTTTGGACACACCTCGTGTCTTTGTTGTAGCAGCGGGCCACTACCATCATAAATTCATTGTTCACTGCACTGACGGGGATACCCGCAACAAAATGCAAGCCACTGCCTACTAGTTTGTCCATCCAGGGACTCCCCGTGACTCTTCAGTTACGGCCCGAAATCTTCCATATCAATGTGAGTGAGCTCTAAGTCTCTTATATCCAGGTCACATTCTGCCTGAGACTCGGGCATTCTGACCCTTTGGTACTTGTACTTCATCTCTTCCTCTGTAAGCTTGGCTTTACCCTTAGACTTGGTTGGTCTCTTGCTTGATGTAGACATATGTGGATTTGAACTCAATTGCTGATCTGCAAGAAGAAGAAGTGAAACCCAATGCAGAAAAGCCATGTCAGCTGTTAGATCTCCCATTAAAGCATTGACAGAAGGAAGAGTGAGGAGTTAGCAATTTTAAGGACTTAAGGCGCAGGCACATGAAAACCGTAGGTCATAGGTTAATAGTATGGCGCATGGAAGAAGGGTGTTACACAGAACAAATTAGGGTGTTGCACATGACATTTTGTTATTGTAAGCAGAAGTGTGCCTGCGCCATTTATATGCATTTTATGCTAGGCGCATATATTTTTCATGTTGCATGGGGATAGGGTGCACTAATGGCACATATATTTTTCATGTTACATGGAACTTTGGTGCGCCGATGGGTGCAGGGTTGATGTGTGTAACATAGGCTCTATGTGCGCAAAAGGGGAAATTGGCGCGGCGCAGGGAAGGTTTGCATTACATTGTGTTGCTGTAAGAGGGGATGCGCCTACGCCATTCAAGTAGTTTTATACTTGGCGCAAGTAATGCTGGTGTCGCATGGAGACAGGGTGCGCTAATGGCGCAAATACTTGCGATGTTACAGAGAAGCTTAGTGCACCTAAGGGAGCAGGTTTATGGGATGTTGCAAGCAAGAAAAGTGTGCCTTCTGGGTGCGAACATATTTTATGTAGCAGGAAAGGTGAATGCGTCAAGAGGAAAATGCAGTTAAATATGAACTCCCGAGTTTTCTTTCTTTCTCGGCTGTGTTTGCATGTATTTTAGGCCTCTTTTACAGGGTTTTTTCGATGGTAAAGGGGATGCATGGGAAGAAGATCCAAATTATTTTCAAGGCAGAGCCCTCCCTTCACCATCATATCTGGAAAGAGAAGGAAGAGCTTGGGGGAGAGAGGTAGTCAGAACAGCAAAAGTGGGGTGGGGGTTTCACAAATCCATCTACCCTACCACACAAACAAACAACCAACAACAAAACTAAAACATGAGAGTAACAAGGACCACTTACCTGGAATATATAAAATTTAAGGGGTGAAATGGGGTCCACGAACGCGACACGAGGATGACAGCATGCTTTGATAGGTGCGAGAGGAATAAAAGTTAATCACGTGTTTTTCTGACTCGTGAAAGTGACAGGGCGGATGCGCCTATATATAGGCAAAGGTAATAAATGTGCCAACCACTTTTTCAAGTGGCATATCAAAACATGTGTCGACACGTAAAATGGTGTACCCTTTGGCATGGATAAACGCGTGTCAACACAGAGATCCTTGTGCCCTTTGGCACAAGTTCAAGACTGCCAACATCCCATTTCATGCGCTAATTGGTGCACCAAAATACGGCACAACAATTGATGTGTCAACATGAAGGCGCATGCGCTTTGGCGCATGCAAGAATGGCACATCATGGGAAGGTGCACCAAAATTTTTGTCGACATGACAAACGGTGTGCCAAAGGAAATGAAGGGGGCACATATTTTTCATGTTACACAGATAAAACGTGCACTCGGCCAAAAGGGATCAAAAATGGCCAAGTTCGGAAAACTAGATTTCCCGGAAAGGGATTTTGCGATGTTCCGAATGCAAAGGGGTCCACGACGAGGGACCGAGACAAAATTTGGTATGGTCACCTATAAAATTGCCCTTGTCAATTTTACAGGATAACAAATGGCTCTTTCTGAGAACTATCCTTGAGTAGAACTCAAGGGTAGAGAATCTCGAGATCTACAAGTGCCTATCCATTGTGGTTACGTAGAGTCAAAAACAAGGGCGATGACAAAAGAAAACACATGACAAAAGAAAACACATGACAAAAGCAAACACATGACAAAAGCAAACACACGACAAAAAGTAAACTATACAAAGAAGAGAGCAAGCTCTACTTCCTGAATATTTTGAGGTGCTACCTGCTATAGGGAAGCGGGAGATCAGTTCCGTCCAGATATGAGAGATAGAAGCTATTTTCTCCATTGAGCTGTTTGATCTTGAAAGGCCCTCTCCATAGAGAATCAAATTTCCTGTGCATGCCCTTCGGCTCTCTCCGTTTGTCCCACAAAAGGACGAGGTCTCCCATCTGGAACTCTCTTTGCTTAGCTTTTTATCGAATAGTCTCTTGACCTGATTCTGATGTTCGGTGATCCTGTCAACCACTCTTACTCTCTTTTCTTGAGTTCTGCTAGATACATGATCCTCTTTTCAAGGGAATTTTAGAAAGTCTCATCTTCAATTGCTCGTGCTAAGCACAGAGCAGGAAGTTTCACAGAAATAGGAAGCTCGGTGTCGGTCCCATATAACACTTGAAAAGGTGACATACCGAGAGACCTCTTGGGAGTAATGTGGTCTGCCCACAAAGCGTCATATAATGACTTGTGCCATGCCCGCTAATTCTCATTGACTAGCTTTCGGATGATGGTCACTAATTTTTTATTACTGGATTCTACCTGACCATTTCCTTGGGGGTAATAATCCGAGGCGTGAGCCAAGGTTATCCCGTATTCATAGCAAAAACTAATAACTTCCCGTGAAGAGAAGTTGGAAGCATTATCAGCAACAATCTTGCTTGGAACGCCAAACCTGACAATGATATTTTCTTTGATGAAACTGCAAACAACCTCGGAAGTGGCATGCTTGACAGGTATGGCCTCCACCCATTTCGTGAAGTAATCTGTTGCTGTCAGGACATAACTATGTCTGGCACTTGATTGGGGATTGAGTGCACCAATAAAATCAATTCCCCACTGCTTGAATGGTTCATCAATGACGACCGACCTGAGGGGAAAAGCAGCCAATTTTGGCTTACCAACAAATTGCTGGCAAGGCTCACACTTTGCTACCCAAGTGGTTGTATCCTGGAATAGTGTCACCAATAGTACCTATCCTAGGATGATCTTGTGTGCCGTCACGGAAGAGGAGAAGTGACCACCATAGGCCGAATCATGAAAACTCTCCAGTAGCTTTATCTGCTGTGGCTTGTCAACACATCGCAAGAAGATGCCATCTATTCCAGCGTTTGTATAAATCGTCATCCCATATGACATATCTGGCTGATCTAAGCTTATAGCATGCTTCTCCTTTGTAGTTAGATGAGCTGGGCATTCACCATAAGTGAGAAAGAAAGCAATATCAGAATACCACTCGTCGCTGGTTGCGAAAAATAGAACCATGGGTAGTGAATCGGCTTTCTCCAGCTGGCTTCGTGCTTCATCAATGCAATCATCCCTTCCTTCGAAATCTTTTGGATCTTGGTTTTCAACCATAAGCTGACATAGGCCCTTGCCTCTTACCAAATTAGTCAGTTTTATATCGATATCATACTCTTGGACTTTTGCAATCCAATTTCCTCACAAACTCCCTAACTCCTATTGAGTTAGGATGGACTTCACCGCCGTGTCGTGTCCAAGATGCCGTTGTATGAGAATTTAGAATGTAATATCTAAAGTTCTTGATTGCTTTGACAACGACAAAAGCATGTTTTTCCAACTGAGACATCTTTAATTCGTGAGGCTTGAGGGGAGAGCTCATGAATGTAATTGGGGATTCAACATCCTTAGAATTCTTTTGCATTAGGATAGTTGAGACTGTATGCTCAGATGCATAACTATACATTGTAAAATCCTTGGAGAAGTCGGGACATACCAGTAAGCGGTGCGTGAGCGACGGAGGATTTTATCTCTTCGAATGACTTCTTCCCCTCTTCGCTCCACCTGAAAGTTGGTGACCCTTTCATCATGTTTGATATGTGGCATGTATTTTCGGCAAAGTCAGGAACAAAGCACCTGAGAAAGTTCACCTTTCTAAAGAAAGAGTGAACGCCGGCCTTGCTTGTAGGTAAAGTAAGGCTCTGAATAGCCTTAACCCTTTCGGCATCTATCTTCATCCCTTCCTTGCTTACAATGTGTCCCAGTAACTTTCCTTCGTGACTCCAAAAACAGACTTTTTCAGATTAAGGGAAATCCCATGCTCTCGGCATCTAATCAATACTTTCTCCAAATGATCACAATGATCATTTCACTGCTTAGAGAACATAGTTAAGTCATCCAAGTAAACTATGATGACTTTTCCCATCATTCCTTTGAATGCGAAGTCCATGGCCCGCTGAAAAGTGGCACGGCATTGGTCAAACCAAAAGGCATCCTGTTGTAGGTGAATGTACCCCAAGGGGTAGTGAATGTTGTTTTGAATTGGTCTTCGGGTGAGACTTCAATCTGATTATAGCCAGAAAAACCATCAAGCATGGACAACATTTCTGATCCAGTCACTACTTGCAGAACCTGATCCATTATGGGAAGTGGGTAGTTGTCCTTCAAGGATGCTTGATTTAGGTTGTGAAAATCTACGCAGATGCATATCTCACCATTCTTCTTACGTACTGGCACAATGTTTGCCACCCAGGTATTGTGATGGATAGGAAAAATGATCCTTGTGTCCAGCATTTTTGAATTTCAGCCTGGATAGTACCTGAGATCTTAGGATTATAGTGTCTCTGCTTCTGGCGAAAGGGTTTGACATCCTCTTTCAACGGGATGTCATGCTGGACATCCTTTGGCTTGAAAGACTTTAGATCGGCATAGGACCATGCCAATACATCCATGTATTTCTTCAACAACTTGACAAATTTCCGCTTCTCTTCGGGTGTGCAACATTTTCTAATGTTCACAAACTGCGGATGTTCTACCGAACCTAAATTGACCGGTTTGGTTTCTGGGGAGGAGTGAGGATCATCTCACCTTTTATTTTTGACAAAATGATCATGCCTGTCGAACAACCATTCTAGGGAGACCAGGCCTTTTGGGATTTTATTTCCTTTGAGCTGACATATGCCGTCATTTCCTTTGGATTCCCTGTTACGATCGATATGAGACTCACGGCACGTGGAAGTAGATCCTTCAAAATGAAGCTCATTAAAATTTTCCACTTTTTCGAGAAAGGCAATGAGTTGATTGTCATCGTTGAATACTTGCCAGTGCTGAGAATTATCTGGCACGCTTGGGCGGAAAACCACCTCAATGGTATATTTGTCTATTTTCAAACCTGGGTGAGGGAGCATGAGGGATGCGAGAGACGGCTAATGAGTCGGCCATGTCATTCGATCTCTTGGGATGGCTTCTATTGAAAAAGCATCAAACTCCTTGATGTTGTCCCATACCACGTTGCGGTAATGTCCGAGCCTTTCATTTTTCACTTGGTATATCCTTTTAACCGATTTACGACCAATGCTATGTCACACTGCTTTGTACTTTCAGATTTTTATCCCTCTTTCCTTTGTGGCTTGCATGCCAAGTAGCAAAGATTCATACTCAGCAGTATTATTCATGTTGAAAAAATGTAACTTGAAAGAGAGGGGAATAATCTCCTCTTCGGGAGATATTAGCACGGCTCCAGCGCCGCACCCACTAGTCGCACAGCTGCCATCAAACTGAAAAGTCCAGATCTTGTTAAGATCCTCTACTTGTATGAGGAAATCCATTTTGTCAGACTCGGTAGACAAGAAATAGTTTCCCATCCCTGATGATTCGAAGAGAATTTGGGCTTTGGGGTCATCGGAGTTAGTAACCAGGTACTTCTTTTGTGATTATGGCTCCAATGTTTGCATTATACATTTGATGGGGATTATGGCCTTAGACCAATCCATGTGAATCTCCCCACCAACTTCATTGCAAAAGCTCCTTCCTAAGAGAATTCCGTATGCTGCCGGAATATCGGCAACAAGGACAGTCATCTTCACTCTTTTTTCTGGGAACACTGCAAATGCGAATTGCGCGTCTTTGATTTGACCAATCAATGGAACCTACTTGGTTTCCAAGGAATAACATCTGCCAAAAGGCTTGGTAAGGGTGAGGCCCAGAGCATTGGCTACTTTTACTGGCATGACGTTATCAGAAGTTCCAGAATCAATTATACAGTTGTTTAGCTTGTGACCATTAATTAGGAGGGAGAGATAGAAAGGTTCTATCTTGCCTGATGCAGATGTTGAGGTAATGTTTATGCGAGATGGAGGAGGGGTAGAAAGGATTCCTTTCGGGAAAACTTGAGTAGTTATGACAACTGAATTTAGATGTATCCAAATAACCTTACAAGCTATTTGGGACTTGATGAAGATATTCAGACTTCAGACATTTGAATCTTGGTCTTTTAGAATGGTCAATTATGTCAAATGTGGCCAAGGGTTGTGCGGATGAAGGAATGAGTCCTCACTTCACGATGGTAATGTAGGATTACTAGTCTTGATAGGAATATGAGAGGGTGACTCGGAGGAGAGATGGGAGGAAAAGATTTATTTGTAAAAACTTAATAGGAGGTTGAGCGGGGAGAGGATTACCTCTTTTAGCAATAATTGGAGGCATGGATGATGCAGCCTTCTCTTTTTGTATCCCTGACAAGAATTCTGCTTCTTTCCCTTGGGAGCGGGTGAAAACAGCATATGGTACTGTCTCTTTCATACCCTTGGGTACCCTCTTCTTCATTAGATTCTTCCTCATCAAATTCCATATACCTCATAGTAGATTCGCCATCGGTTCACCAACATCTTGATCATCTTCACTGGCGACGAAGGGTCTTCATAATTTTGTTCCTCTTCTTCAATTTTGGCTAAAGCATTGACCGGAGGGGCCTCAAGTGCTAACCGTGGAGTAGCTGCCGATAAACGCGGCCTTTGGGGGGCATTGTTGGAAGTGAAGTTCCTCCGTGGGATATCCCGGTACTGAGTACTAGGAGAAGCTTGAGCTAGCTACTTTTTTAACACGAGCAAGTCATTCGCCATCTTCTGGAATGCCGGGTCGGATGAAGTGGCGGGAGAAGGGGTCGAAGCTTTAGGCTTGGACATTTCTCTTTTTAATTCGCCAGATATTAGCAAGTTATCTTCAATTCGTATGGCAGCAGCTTGGGTGAGGACCAAAGTAGCAACTTGTTCTTGTAAGAGTAAGAAACTTACTTTTGAGCTCATGTCATTGACGAAGAAACACTTTTGATTTTCCAGTGTGGGCAGCATAGCGGGTGGTACACGGTTGATCAGTGAATTGAAACGGGTGATGAAGTCTCGCATAGTTTCATTGACCTCCTTCTTTAAATGAGTGATCTTGGATAACAACGTAAATGCGTCCTCTGAAGGCTTATATCTTTCTTCGAATGCAGTTCGCAAGGTGGCCCAACTGGTAATAGATCCGGCCGGCAACTACTGAAACCATTCCGTGGTAGGTCCTTGTAAGGTCTCTAGGAAAAGGTGAACCGACACATCTTCATGAGTCACATCCAGGATAATGCATGACATGATGAATGTAGATATATGTGAATCCGTGCTTTGGTTTCCGCTCCCATCGAATCTTGGGAAATTCTTTCGGTTTCTATGAGGGAGCGCGTGAACCTGGATGTGGTAAGGCGAGAGGGCCCATAACATTTCCCCATGGCTTGCCATTTGGATGGCCGAAAAGAACGCGTCTTTGGGAGAATGGTCCCACCGAGCAAAAAAGCACCGTAAAGTGATGTGGATGTTCCTTGTGAGAGATGTTTCCTTTGTGGAGGCGAGACACTCCTAGATGACAGTTAGTGAACTTATCGATGGGAAGAGCACCGGTGTTATCTTTGAAGTTGTGCCTTCGAAGAAGATCGAAAGTAGGATCAACTTCCCCACGAGCTCTCCTACTATGAGTAAATGGTTCAATCTGCCAGTGTACCTTCCAGATATGCAATATTTTGGAGCAGATTTAAAAATTCTTTTTGGTTGTACTTGCTGATTTTCTGATTTTTTTGACAAAAATCAGTAGCATGTACTTTTCTAAATATTTAATTTTATCCCTCTTTTAACAACCGATTGCGGTTTAATGATAAAGAACAATGAGGATAAAATGATGGTTAACTTAGCAAGCTGATTTTCGGATCTCGAGTTGAGTTTTGGCAAGGGTTTGAAATTTTGCAAAATAGTCAAAAACTCAGATCTATGGAAAAATACTGGGTTTTTGTAAAAACTCAGCGAACTAAAGATCTCTAACTAGCACGAGATCTATGGAATTATTGAAGAAAATTTTCAGTTTGGGTCACTTTTGCAAAAAAAATAGATTTTGAACAAAAGTTAAAATTTGCTAACAGGTAGTGATTTTTCTTATTTTTACTGATTTTCTAACATACCACTAACATAGATCTGTTAGATCTATTCGATCCCCAGTGGAGTCGCCAAAAACTGTTGGTCTAAAATTTGTCAAGTGGACAGATCTATGGATAGACGAGCCAACAGTGTGCAGGGCATAGCCCCTCTTTGAGACAAAGCAAAGTTAAACCGATTATTGCTATTCTACCAGCAGGAATCTGTGCAAGTCTCACAATATTTTGCCTTTGGGGATTGGGATTTCATCCCAGTAGAGGTATTTCCAACTATAGAAGAAGGGAAAGAAATGAGGTGGGGAGATAGAAAATATTTGAAGGGAGAAAATAAATGAATTCCAAAGCAGAAAGGTCAGAGGGTCTATGTTTTGGGCTGGTAGTAAATGAGCCGAACTTACTCACATAGACGAACAAAGCAATACTGATGAATAAATGACAATAAAGCGAAGTAGATTCAACAGAATAAACATACAGATCTAACATAAGAAAGCTCTGATGTATAACACAGGTATTCAACACAAAGTCTAAATATTGTATTAATATTTCCTTCTGTTACAAAAATCTCAAAATCTTTTCTTCTTACTTCTATTTTTCATCTAAAAAGTATTCACCCGTTGAATACAACAAGTATTCCAGTATTTATAGAAGAAGAGAAGGAAAGAAGGCAAAAGCAAACCAACCACCTAATTACAAAATATCTAAAAGTCAACTGTTGACTTTGGCAACTTGGTGGATGACATCATCCCATGGTGCAACATGGATGATGTCATCATTTATGCCAACATACTCTTAGATATTTACAAAAAGAAGAAGAGAGGAAGGAGACTATTCATCATCGTCTCGTGGTCGAAAGGGAGTGTCCTACTTCTGTTGTTGCTCGAGAGAAGTGATGTTGAACTGGGCCCGATATTCCATGAACTTGCTGATCATGGGCTGAAGTTGATCTGAGCAGGATCCTTGTGGCGATCGCTGATAACTTCGCAAGTTTCACGTTCATCCACGAGCCTTTCTGGGAGCTTGGCATATTCATTTCCTGCCTCTATCAGGAACCCTATGAAGTCACGACAGGCCAGAAGGTTGTTGATAGATTCTGTGTCAAAAGTGACTTCTGGCCCCAGCCCCTGCGAGACGATCTCCTTGAAGATCCGAATAGTTTCATCTGCCTTCCTCAAGGCAAAAGAAGGAGTGAGCAAGCCTGGGGACATTCTCAAGATGATCTGCTCCATCTGGTGCATAGCCTCCAAGGCTTCCTCCTTGACTTTATCTATCTTTTCTAGGACAAACTCCAACTGATCGACCTGGTAGTCCAAAGTAGACAAGACTTTTTTGGGCGCTCTAGGGTGATTGAAGATGCCGAACTTAACTAGATCTTCGACTGAACAATCGAGCATTTTATGGAAGGTCTCATGTTGGAGCCTAGCATGGTCCAACTCTTCAGAGATGGGTCCTGCAATCACCTAGAGTGCCTTGTTCACTTGATTGATGTTCTGATACAACTCGGTGAACTTGACGATTACTCCCTCACTTTCCTTGAGGATTTGGTCTCTCCAGGCGGACACTGCCATACCCTGCTCACCGATTTTGGTGTATTCATTTATCTTATCCTGGCTCAGGGGCTCAGGAGTTTCGGTGGCAGTTGTAGGAGGTGCACTGCCCATTTTCTGCAAGGCGTGGAGAAGATGTTTATTTTACTCCTTTAATAGCCTCTTTTCTTCCTTTGCTTCTTGGAGTTTCTTGCAAAGGGAATCAACTGTAGATAGGGCCTCTCCTTGAAGGCTTTTAAAAGACGTTCCCATCATGACTTGGGTCACTATATAATCTGTCGGAGATAGATCCTTTTTATCCTTTAAAGGATTGGGATAGGCAATCTCCATTACCCTCTCTCCCGATGCACTTTGAGAGAAGCGGGTTATAGGATTTTACTTCTTGGCCCCTTTGATGGGATGATGGAGAAGTCCATCGGTGCGATGATAGAACTTTCCTCTTTTGTTGGCTTAGGTGCTGAGAGATCCATGCTGGACTTATGGGAGTGGGACCAGAAGTAGAAGAGGGAGCAGCTGTAGTAGTAGAGGGAAAGTGCATTGAGACACTTGGTGGCAGCATTGAAAGAGAGGCCAGCGAAGTACTCAAGGGAGGAAAGGATACTGCAGGGGAGGTAGTCGAGGGTATGGAAGGGAGTTGAGAGATGAGAGAAGAGATAGTGGGGATAGCTCTGCGAGAGAAGAGAAAATGGATGACGAGGAGGGGGGAACAGTAGAAGAAGGGGAGAGGATACGACCAAAGGAATGGTCGCTTGGGTCACATGAGGAGGAGAAGGAGGGGGAGAAGGGACAGAATGGACCTCAGCAGTTGTAGTAGTGGCAACATCCTGAGTGGATGTGCCTATTGGAACATCTTCGGCCGCTTCTTTCTCTGGAGATAACAGGCTCACAACCTGTTCTTGTGCGGCGGAAGGGGGACTCTTAGGAGCCTCTTCTCAAGCAGAGCTTGATTCACCCTCTGTATCTTTGCCTTTTACTTTTGGAAGATGTTTTGGTCTGACAGGTGCATTGCCCAATGGAGATGTAGTGAAATCTACCCCAAGGTAGATGAGGCCATTCATCCTACACTAGTGTTCTGTCCGTCGCAGAGTTTCTTTGACCCTTTCTTCAATGGTCTGGGGTGCTTTGGTTCTATCGATTGCAGTAAATGACCAGTTGTCCCCGTCCGTGTCAAGATATACCTGATCAACTTCTTGATCGGTAGTTTGATAACCCTTCGGGACAATGGCCATGCCGTACTGAATGATCTTTGCTAGGGCCAGGCGAGAATGGTCCTTTCTTCTGAGCTCGACCTCATGGTACAGGTCGATATAAATGTCCTCGATCTATGGAAGGTGGATAGGATCAATTTTTCCCCGGGAAGGCAATTCCTTGGATCGAAAGTGGGCCTTGCTAGGAAGTTGTGCTTCAAATTGACCAATTCTAGCTCAACAACCATTTCCTGAGCTTTGTGATGAGACATGCAGGTGTATTTGCCCACTGTGAGGGGGAAAGGAGTTCCACCCTTCTTCCTCTTTAAGAACTTCTCATGATACATTATGAGTTGTTTGGACAGCTCTAATAGGATCAATTTGGGGCTAGCATACCTCAAAGCAATTTAGTGGGCTCCCCTAAGAAGTTATCCACCCTGAGATAGGTGAAAGTGGGAAACTGTGTAAACAAGGCCCCCATTTCTCTGTTGCTGCGATAATGCTCTTGGTCGTTCCACCGTGAGTCATGTTGGGCCTCAAAAGCGAGGACGATGCTGCAGAAGAAAGCATCGTTAATCTTTGTGAATTGTGAAATACTATTTTCCAGCTTCAACTCTAGATAGTATTCGTATATTTTCACCTCCGGGCCAAGCCCCACATCAGCTCAATGCTGGATAATCCCTTTCCGAGGCTGCAGCGCATAAACTACGTAGGAGTTCATGTAGAACCTCCCCGTTGTGGTGAGTTGTTGGAGCTGCTCGGATATGGTACTGCTTATTATCTCCGCCCACTTGAAGCGTTGATCAGGTACGTTCTTGCTCATGGTCTCTAGGTACACTGAGCATCCACTTATAAAAGTAATGGGCATCGAAATCCCAAATAATCTACTCAGAATGTGATGGTGTCACTTAGTTCCTCGGAGAAGTCACTACGGTGAATAACTGTGGCCATCCGGTTACCACCTTCTTGTTCTTAGGTACACCTCATTCATCGATTTGCATGCATTGGTCTTCACTATCTTCCCAAGCCTTGGTGCAGTCTTCTTGGCTTACAGCGACAAAGTGCCGGTGGTGGGGAATGCTAAGCATGATTTCAAAGTGTCAAGTAGTCAGGTTGATTATGACTTCACCCTTCTCATTTTGGACACACCTCGTGTCTTTGTTGTAGCAGCAGGCCACTACCATCATAAATTCATTGTTCACTGCACTGACAGGGATCCCCCCAGCAAAATGCAGGCCAATGCCTACTAGTTTGTCCATCTAGGGACTCCCTGTGACTCTTCTGGTTACGGCCCAGAAATCTTCCATATCAATGTGACTGAGCTCTGAGTCTCTTATATCCAGTCACATTCTACCCGAGACTCGGGTATTCGACCCTTTGGAACTTGTACTTCATCTCTTCCTCTGTAATCTCTGATTTACCCTTAGACTTGGTTGGTCTCTTGCTTGATGTAGACATATGTGGATTTGAACTCAATTTCTGATCCAGTAAGAAGAAGAAGCGAAACCCAACGCAGAAAAGCCATGTCAGTTGTTAGATCTCCCATTAAAGCATTGACAGAAGGAAGAGTGAGGAGTTAGCAATTTTAAGGTCTCAGGGCGCAAGGCGCATGAACACTGCAGGCTGCAGGGTTAATAGTATGGCGCACGGAAGAAGGGTGTTACACGGAACAAATTAGCGCCAAAGGGCGTAGGGCGCATGAAAACCGCACATAACATTTTGTTATTGTAAGCGTAGTGTGGCTGCGCCATTTATATGTGTTTTATCTTTGGCACATATATTTTTCATGTTGTATGGGGATAGGGTGCGCCAATGGCGCATATATTTTTCATGTAACATGGAAATTTGGTGCACCGATGGGTGCATGGTTGATGTGTGTAACATCGGCTCTATGTGCACAAAAGGGGAAATTAGCACGGCATAGGGAAGGTTTGCATTACATTGTGTTGCGTTGTAAGAGGGGATGCGCCTATGCCGTTTAAGTAGTTTTATACTTGGTGCAAGTAATGCTAGTGTCGCATGGGGGGGTGTGCGCCAATGGCGCTGATAATTGCTATGTTATAGAGAAGCTCGGTGCGCCTAAGGGAGCAGAGTTTATGGGATGTTGCAGTAAGCAAGAAAATTCTTCCTTCGGGAAAGGTGCGACCATATTTTATGCAGCAGGAATGGTGAATGCGCCAAGAGGAAAATGTGGTTAAATACAAACTCCCAAGTTTTCTTTCTTCCTTGACAGGTTTGCATGTATTTTAGACATCTTTTATAGGGTTTTTTGGATGGTAAAGGGGTGCACAGGAAGAAGATCCAAGTTATTTTCAAGGCGAGCCCTCCCTTCACCATCGATCTAGAAAGAGAAGGAAGAGCTTGAGGGAGAGAGGCGCGTAACAACAAAATTGGGGGTTTACAAATCCATCTACCCTACCACACAAACAAACAACCAACAACAAAACTAAAACATGAGAGTAACAAGGACCACTTACCTGGAATATATAAAATTTGCGGGCAAAACAGGGTCCATGAACGCGACACGAGGATGATAGGCATGCTGACAGGTGTAGAGGAATAAAAGTTAATCACGTTTTTTCTGACTGGTGAAAGTGACGGGGTGGATGCGCCTATATATAGGCAAAGGTGCAATAAATGCGCCAACCACTTTTTCAAGTGGCGCATCAAAACATGTGTCAACACGTAAAACGGTGTGCCCTTTGGCGCGGATAAACACGTGTCAACACAGAGATACTTGCACCCTTTGGCGCGCGATTTCAAGACTCGCCAACATCCCATTTCATGCGCCAATTAGCGCACCAAAATACGGTGCAACAATTGATGTGTCAACATGAAGGCTCATGCGCTTTAGCGCACGCAAGAATGGTGCATCACGGGAAGGTGCACGAAAACATTTGTCGACACGACAAATGGTGCACCAAAGGAAATGAAGGGGGCGCATATTTTTCATGTTACATAGATAAAACGTGCGCCGGCCAAAAGGGATAAAAATGGCCAAGTTCGGAAAACTAGATTTCTGGAAAGGGATTTTGCGATGTTTCGAACGCAGAGGGGTCCACAACGAGGGACCGAGACAAAATTTGGTATGGTCACCTATAAAATTGCCCTTGTCAATTTTACAGATAACAAATCCTAGATTGTAGGAGATCAACTTTGTATAAATATCTCTATCTATGTGAATAAAATTATCAGGAATGAAATGAAATTATACATTTTTATACTTTGTGTTATTTTATTTAGTAATCAATATTTATTTATTTGTGTGCAAAGTTGTACTAAATATAAGATTTGGTATCAGAGTGTGGCTATTCCAGAGAGGTGGATAGAGATTTGAGGAAGAAATGGAGAAATTTTCAGACAAAGACATGTAGCAAGTTTGCTACTTGAAGCTTGATGCAGGTTATTAAAACTACGATATCTTTCACGTTTCTTAATGAAATTGGGCGATTCAAAATGTTATGGAAAGCTAACATCATGTAGAAAAAAACCCAGAAATATTTTTTGATATTGATTTACCGGTTGAGAGCAATTTGCATTGGAAAATAGATGAATTTTGAGTAACGGGATTGGTATATCTGAGGATCTTGTAACGACTTGATAGACTTGGAGGGGTTTTTGTAGGTGGAAAGATATGCAAGCAAGCTACATATATTTTTCTATTGGCTGATTTTTTTAATTTTTTAGCAAAACTATAGTTTGAAAAAAATGTTTTCCTATAGTTTTTGCTTAGTAATTGCTTTTTGAGTGCAATTAATATATATTTTGGCCAAATTAATATTTTTTGGTGCCAATTCTCTGAAATATTAATATTTTTGGAATCCTCAATTTCTCCCAGTTCCAACGAGTGGTAACACGATAATTTTGCTTTCTGGTTTTAGCAAGTTTTTAATCGTGGAGACAATTTTAATTAAATCAAGACATTTTTACGAGAAGTTAAAACCTCAATAACTTTTTCAGTAACTCAAAATCGAGTTCTTTCTTTTAAAAATGTAATTTTTTTATTCTGCTACATTGGTTGTAATTTCATGAAAACATACTACGTTTGAAAATTACCTCTATTTTGGCCATCTTGTGGACGCATTATCGATTGTAGAAGACGTCTTGAAAAAAAAAACGTTTTACATTAAGGGGGAAGAAGGAATAAATACAATGTAGAAAACATGAAGCCTCATGATTGAATTTGGCTGAGTTAGTAGCTACTAGATGGAGGAAGGAGGCAACGGAGGAAGGAGGACAATCGGTGTCCTCTCGTCAGTCACCAACGATGGGGCCACACAATTGATTTGATGACTAGTGTGTTGTGTGTTTACTTTCAACATGTGTGGTAATAAATAAGAACAAATGGATAATTCATGTTCATATTTAGGAACATATTTTCCTATATTATGTTCTCTTTTGTAAAATATGGATGAAGAAACGTGTACGCTGCTATGAAAGTGGTTGGTGGTCCACTAGAAAACCAATTTGAGAGTTTGTGGATCTCTTTGAAAAACACATACAGAGTGGTTGATGGTTCCACTTGAAAAAAAATTTCTAGTTGGAGGTTCTCTTTGAAAACCTCATATTGTTTGAGTTGTCGGTACTCTTTGAAAACCATCGGATTGTAGAATATGAGTAGGTACTAGACAAAATTCACCCATGTTCACACTAAGGGGGTGAATGTTAGGGAAATAATGTTCATAGTGTGAACATTAGTGCATTAGAATAATAGTATTATTCTAATAATAATTTATGAGTAATATATTATTAATATTGAGTTGTCAAACTCATATTAATAATATATATATCTATTGTAAGGAGTTTGTTTATCAAACAAACTCACGTAGTCTTTTAGAAGTGTGTGTGTGGAGAGATAAGTGTGAGTGATTCTAGGAGAGAGATGTGGGATTGAAGATTAGATTGACTCCTAGTTTGTAGGAGATCAACTTTGTATAAATATCTCTATCTATGTGAATAAAATTATCAGAATGAATTGAAATTATACATTTTTATATTTTGTGTTATTTTATTTAGTAATCAATATTTATTTATTTGTGTGCAAAATCGTACTAAATATAAGATTTTCCAACTATAGCTTGGTATGCTTTATGGATGTTTTCAATAATTGACGCATTTTGATCAACAACATTAAATGTTCTTAACCCCAAGGTCTTCATTATAGGTCTCATCTTAATTAACTTCATCAATAAAACAAATAATTGACATCTTTGTGCGTCATTTAAATTCTCAAAGTAACTATCCCAAATTCCACTAGCTTTTCTTCTCGCATTTCTTTCGGACATTTTGTTAGGCATTGGTTTTATAATTTTTTCATCAATTTCAATTAAGTGAATTTGTTTTCTTCATGAAATAGAAGGAGGTTTTCTTAGAGGTGAAGATTCGTTTTTACAAGGTTACTTTCTCCATTCAGTGTTTTCATACAAATTCGGGGTTAACATTTGGATTCTCAAGTAAGGGTTCAACAATTGGATTCATATCAATTTCTTCATCCATATCAACATTATCATTCAATTCAATATCATTATTCAATGCAAAATCATTATTCTTTACATTTTCATTATGTATTTCATCCCAATTTTCTAATACATTAGCTACATTTGATATAGCGGATGTACCTTGCCCTGCTCGAAATTTTTACATTCTCTTCAATTTCTTTATTCTCTTCTCTTCCAATTGCTTTGGTGTCTTATTCTTGACTTTCCTCTTGTCCTTAGCTCGATGTTTATCACCCATGATTAGAAAAAATCAACTAGTGGGGTAGGTGACAAAATGAAATACTAAAAAATCATGCAAGAATGTAGAGAATATTACAGACAAAACAAAATGTTTGCAGAATTCCGTGAAAGAGATGAAAGGGATGTTGGGGGGCCACAAGATATAAAACAAAGCAAAACATGTACGCGTTACATAATGCGTACGCATTTTTTGTTTTCTCTTTTCCCAAGCCATGCCTCAAGGCTTGGGATTTGGTTTGATCCGCAATCACGAGGCATGGACTCTGTCTAAACACAACAAACAATGATTTTTATAAGAAAATGTAAAAATGACATTTCCTCTATGAGAAATCAAAATAAAACAATCAATCCATTTTAAAAAAATTATACCACGACGTAGAAGAGTCTCTTTTTTCTTAAAATATAATTTTCCAATTTTTCGACTAAAATAAGTTATCCATATTATTTATTTTCTAACTATGCCTTTTTATAGCTATTTTTTGAAGTGTAAATATGTCTATATTTCATGGTGTATCTTTTTTTTAGGTGATTGAAATTAAAAATATATATACTAGCCCAAAATAGGCATAATTCTATACATATTAAAAAAATCTAATTTTCGATATTTTTGAGGTAGTTAGGGGGGGCACGGTCGGAGCTCTATTATTTTTCAAAACATAAATTTTTTTATGCTAGAAAAATTATAAATAAAAAAATATTCACTAAAAAAATCTAAAAAAAATGGAGCCCAAACTAGATGATCCTAGATATCTTTCTACTAAATGGTTTTCAAAAATACTAAACGAAAGTCACTCTATTATGTTTTTTAACAAAAACAGGAGCATCTGTTGGTATTTTTATTGTTTGACCCACTTAAACTTATCCATTTTCAATAAAATTTAGTAGCTTAGAAACTAGACTCAAAATTATACGATTCATATTTCTACAACATCTTCCAATTTTGAGTGTAACTATTTCAAAAAACTCATACAAGTTGAAGTTTCTGTTTTTCCAGAAAAATGCGTCCACTTAAGACCCCCTTTTAGCCCCCCAACTTGGTGCACTTACCCGTAACATCTTTTTAGATATTGTATTTTTTTAATAGTTTTCTTTTTTTAAAGTGTGGTTTTATGTCATTCATATCGTCACAAATATGATCTAACAATAAGTGGTCATCAAAAATTTGTTTACTAGAAAAATAGAGTCTAAGTTTGTTTGTGTAGTCCAAATTATCATTTTTCCATTATCAAAGTGTCTATAATAGTTATTGTGATTCAAAGTTAAAAGTGTCAAAAACTAAAACAAATACCCTAGAACACATTTTTGATGTAACCCAATGTCTTATAATAAAGGGTTTCACATTACTAGGAGAGGGGGAAATAAAAATAAACATAATGTGAAAAAAAATGTTGTTCATGACCACATTTGTTAAGTAATAAAAACATCAAATTAGAGGACAAAGAAAATGGGTGAAGGAGGGTGATCAACACCTCTTATCAGTCACCAATGACAGTGGTCACATTTTACTATGGTGACATCATTTTTTTAGTTGTGTATTTTTTTATGTTGTGGTGTGCGGAATAAGATCAAAAGTTTGTTCACGTGTAATATTTGAGCATTTCTAATGTAATCTCTTGAATGTTTTGTGATATGGCGTGGAAGGTACAAAAATGTAAACAATTGTATAGGAGGAAGCTAACTACAAACATCCTCTAACCGTGGAGATCCTATCACTTCCATACTTCATTGGAAGATGATTAGTTGGTGAATATGTTCAAGTGGAAGTGAAAGAAATTCTTGTATGTAGGTGATCATGTGCAATAAGATCTGGACAACAAGATCTAAGCTCTAATATGCGAGACATAAAATTATGCGATGGCATACAATTTTATTTGTAGTTTCTCCTTGCCCCATGTTCGTACTAAGGGGGGGAATGTTAGGAAATTAATTTTCCATTAGCATATTAATGTTAGAGATATATTATCGCGTACATGTAATTATATGGGTTGTTTTAACAACACATGTATATAGGTATAGTTGAGATATTTTAGGATTAGTTTGTTAACCTAACCTCCTCATTAATAAGAGTGCATTAGTATTTATATATGTAATATTGTCGAATGTTAATAATTAAGCTCCATTATTGCTCTCGATCTTTACACAAAGTAGTCAATCATACATTAGATTAATCCTGATTTTGATGTTACATTTTTGTGATCCCATTTATTTTAAATTACACACATCATAAGGCTTCATGCTTCACCCTTTGGGTTGCATATCTACAAAATTTGATAAATTTCAAACCTCTTTTAGGGTTTCATGAAACTCTATTTTATTTTTCATCCTTTACCCCACTATGGCTATTACTTATTATACATCCATTATTTATGGCTTCTAAATTCAATTCAATATGTAACTTTTCATTACCCTTAAATATTAATCTCTTAGCAAGCCTTTCATCCCTCCTCCACTTTGTACATTTCATTCAAATATATTATCAAAAACCAATCCTATATGCATAATCAACTATACCACTAGATTTGACATGGTGAAGTCACCGTATGACATGGTAGACATCTAGATAACCCTCTTCCTAATGGGAGTAACCCTAATGATAGTAGCCCAAGAATTCCCCAACCACCTCCTTCTTCAATAAATTTTAAAAATTATGACCTCTTACACCAACTCAAGAACACTCATGCTCATGTTTCTATCCTTGAATTGGTTCAACGCTCGATAACACATAAGGAAACCTCATGCCCCGTAATAAAATAGGTAATTATCGCAAATAATATAAGACCCACATATTTTTATCCCTTTTCAACACATTTCAGGTTAGTGATCACTATATTTCCTTTGAAAAAGATTATTCTCCACACCATCAAATAGTATATCTCAAGTTGCTCTCATATATCCATGTTCAATTCTTTTAAAAAAAGATTACTTCTATAAGAAAACTCTTATTGATAATGAATTAGGTTCAAATTTATGTAGTAATACTTGTTTAATTATAATGGGCCTCATTATGTAACCTTTTGAAAAATACAACACATGATTTTCAAAGGGTTTGATAATGTTAAATTTTTTTCACCTGTGATTAGTACCATTAGTTTTTAAGAGAGGAAAATACATTACACTCGACCATGTACATTATTAGAAAAATGTAACACTATGTATTTTATAGGATGTAAAAATTAATGAGACCTAAAGTTTAATAGACCAAAATATTTACAAAAGATATATTTTTATCCTTTAGACATAGATCGATACTAAACTTGACTTCCATTACTAAAATTGACACGAGATAGTTTTGCTCTAATTGATTTTTCCAAGAAATATTTTTCTCGGTTTGTGAACTCTTTTGATGTTACGATAAAATATAATCCACATTTACGATATGAAATAAACTAATTATTCTATCTTTTCATTTTCTTATTTTCTCTAAAATAATATTTTTTCACATTTAACGACATTTAGGTCTAATTCATTTGTCTATTTTTATACTCATATTATTCTATTAGTGTTGACATGTTACAAACTCACATGTGTCAAATAGTAAAAACACTTAGCAATGTTATTTGTAAATCAGCTAAGAAATAATGAACTAGAGATGCAAATGAATGTATTGACCCATATGGAAAGGAACAATACTAATCAAATGTGAAATACCTTAAACTTATTGAATTATAAAATATCATCATAAGCAATGTCTAAGAAATAAATTGAAATGATCCATTGTGTTAAGAAGGGTCTTTTTCCAATATACAACATACAACTCGGGCTGATTAAATCCAACTAGAAAAGGATAAGTAAGTACATCATAAGCCAAAGGGTTTGAAAGCATATTGTCGAAGTGACCCTCTCATCTACATTTTGAGAACCTTGAGAAATAATTTTAACTTTTTTTTGGTAAAAATTTAATGCATAAGTTATAATATTTAATTTTTCATAGGTATGAGCTGAAAATTAGAAGATGAATTTGAAATATAAAAGGTCTTGAAGAAGGATAGAAACATGGGAATGGGGTAAATAATTTTTAGATCGTTGATCTTGAGGAATTTGGGGATCTTGTTAAGCGGGTAAAATTTTAAGAAGGATCGTAATCATTTTGAGAACTTGGAGGAACCACTCCATGAGAAGAAAACAATATTAGAAGCATTTTGATCATTTGAAAAACATGTTAAGAAGGATAAAGATTGGGTATATCTTGGAAAAAAACTCCTTTTAATGTGTTTGGGTGGATGCACAATGTTGGGGACCACTTTTGTGGCCATTTTGTGATATATCAAAAGGGTGTACACCCTTTTACAAAATCATAAAAACCACGTTTTCATATCTAAACCAAAAGGGTGTATGTCCTATGTAATACAAATCTCACACACCCTTTTTAAAACATTACAAAATAATTAAAATTTAATTTTATAAAGGGTGCACTCCTTTGTAAAATTAATTATTATTATATTTAATTAATTATAAAGGGCATGCAAACCTTATTTTTTCAATTTGTTTGACTTTTTCCCTCCCAAATAGTTGTGAGTCTTGGATTGGAGATCAGAGCATGATATTTGGACACACACTAGACCAATTAATATGGATTATGTATAGTTTAGAATATTTATCCACCTTCATAGGAAAAAAATATTCATTAAATTTATGTATTTAAAAAAATTATATGGGTTAAAACAAGGAGATTCAAATTTATGAAAAATATAATTTAAAAAAAAATTAGTATTTTTATTATTAGTTAATTTATGCATAATGTAACTCGTTATGATTCATTCATGTATTATTACTAATAGTTTAACAATTTTTGAAGGTTAACCTACGCATTAAAAAACTTATGCATCAATAATCTACATATCATTGGCTACTATTTTAAAATAAAATCTATGAAGTTAAGTTCAAAAGGTTGTCCGTACACTTTCATTTTTATTTTTCCTACTTTCCTGAATTGTAAAGTTATTTTAAATTATTATATTAATTGAAAAATATTCTTAACAATCTTCAACATTTTGTGAATCCTTGTATGTAATTTAATTGAAAAAATAATTCATTTTCTCTAAAAACAAATATGTTCATACACATGCACTTTTGTTATGTTTTCACAAAAAAATTACTATGTCACTATTAGAAATGCATAAATTTCA
The DNA here is from genome assembly GCA_018340775.1 of Taxus wallichiana var. yunnanensis. NCBI lineage: Eukaryota > Viridiplantae > Streptophyta > Pinopsida > Cupressales > Taxaceae > Taxus > Taxus wallichiana. The sequence continues at coordinate 536,766,574 of CM031239.1, forward strand.
TATACTTATCTCATCTTTGTATTGGATAAAAATTACATATTTAGATAGTGAATTCCAAATGTCATAATTTATCTTCTTACGATGTCACAAAATTATTTGACTAGGTGCCTCTAAAAGTCTCTCCAAGTTCATGTATTGCTTATATTTTATAAGAAAAAAAGTGGCCATTAATCCCCCTTTGTCCCCTATGATCTTGCATCTACCCATTCTTAATTCTAAAGATACCAACAAGATTCTACATAACATATTTCCTAATAGTGAAATTGGAATCATTCCTATACATCATAATCACAATCTTAATTATTTGCATTTCAATAATCATATTAAGAGGCAATTGCATTAAAAGAAGAAATAAGGATTTCTATATGATAATAAACATCCAGATCCACCTCACCCCTTTGTGTGAGGGTTTTTTCATGTGCTAGAAAGGCATGAATAGTTTTTTTCATGTATAAACATGAATCCCTATTGCTATAGATTATTTTATGTGAGGCTAAAACTTTTTCCCTTACTAATTAGTTCTTTTGAATCAAATTTTCATCTTTCACAGTCATAAGGGCTCATAAAAAGGGAAGAAAATCTTGAAAAATCACATCTAAAGGGTGAGCCATTACAAACACATTATGTATTTTAATGTAACACACAAGATGTAGAAATAAGATATTTTGAAAAATTAAAATGGAAGTTTCCATGGAATAATCAAATGTATCACTAATGAAAGAAAGATCCAACCCTTAAAGACAATAATGTATGCAATCTAATGTGAGTTCACCAAAATGTAGATATAGAAAGTGGTTATACATTGATAATGCACGATAAAAGGACATATCACATTGTAATAAGATCTAAACAAATACAACATAATATATTATACCTAGTTACATAAAATAATTATTATAGAACATAGTAGCTTAAATTAATTAAAATATTAGGAAGAAATAAGGTTTAAGGGTGATACTAGTTTTTTCACAATTTAGGATATATTCATCATAAACATATAATGGCAAACATGTTAAGACAATGGGGTGATTTGAACCCCAAAAAAGGAAAAAATAAAGAACCTTGAACCTGAACCATACTTCTCCTTACATGGCATGACTAGAATTGTACTACAACAATTATAATTCCTATTAGATAACTATAAATGATTTATTGGTCTTGTTATTTTTATTTAGTGCTTTAAAAACCTCAATCTATTATCTAAAATTCAGTTCTACTTTTTTGACACCATAATCTGACCATGAATCCTTATAAAATTGTAAAATGAAGGAATTAATGAAGGCATGTGCAATGCCTCCATCACTATTAGGCTCCTAGGAGTTTTATTAGTTAAAAAAACATTAGAGCAAGTATAATGTGATCCTTTTAAGTAGTCAATTGTAATGCATGTTTTCCAACCCTTATAATTTTTCAATGCTCTAAATATTGTAATGAGTCAATGATATTCATTTAACCCTAATATATAATTTTAGAGATGTATAACCCTAACCTATAGGTTGAAATACAAAAAGATGTATATTCATATTGCTAAATTAAGCATTCAAGTACATATGTGATAGGAAAATAAATAAGAAGATATTTAATTATTAAGAAATATAATAAAGTTATAAAATCACAAGAAGATACTACACTTAGCTTTTATATACTTCAATGACTAGTTTGGACTTTGAAACTAGTAGAAACAAGCAATAATATTGATATAATTGGTTTGTATCTAGAACAAGAAATATGTCTTCCTTAGGATAAATTTGGCAATTAGAGACAAAATTGGTGGCTGATTCTTTCTTGAATCCAAGGTTTCTATCCCACTCTAAAAATGGATATTTGATTGTGTGTCCTCTTACAATTGATAAGTATGTGGCTTTGTGTGTTATCTTGGATTTGAAAGATGCATACATGTTTCCAAAATTAGTCTTCTCTTCTTAAAACCTTAACTTATTCAAACTCATGTAAAATTGGGTTATTGATTTAGGTTGAAGTTCCCATATGACACATACAAATCAATACCTAAAGAGGGTTTCAAACCTTGTTTACTTCTTCCACCTACTATAAGTGTAATTGTAATATTTTATTCTATACATATACAACTAGAATTTGGCTCTTTGACACTTTATATTTCTTTCTTTGATTTGTATTTGAGTGATTTGGACTTGATAAAACTTATTCATGACTTGGTTTAGAGTGATTCATAACTATATAAGGGATTCTCCTTGATTATTGCTATATTTGTTCTAGATGATCTCTCAAGTAAGTGTTAGGTGAAATCCAAGAGGAAGATAAGTGAAAACCAAGTGAGAAACAAGTGATTGAATGATTGGGCTTAAATGTTAATTATACTATTCAAAGAGAAATATTTCACACTAATGTCAACCTAAAGGAGAAAGGCCAACTCATCAATATGTTTTCATTTGAAAATTTGACCATTATACTAATAAGTATATAATCACCCCACATGGAAAAAATCAGTAGTCAATTATTTCATTCTTGGATGGTTATCCTATAGTGTTGAAAACTAATTTCATGATTTAGAGAGGGTCGTATAAGAGACATAATATGTTTATGATAGATATAAGTTTCGTATATGATTAAGTAGTAGGACTAAGGATTGTTTACCATCATAATCCTTTAGATAGGATATGAGAGTGAATTTGATTTATTATTTTATGCACACAAGTTATGTATAATGAATATAAGCTAAAATTGACAATACCCAATGCTAAGAAACAATATAGGTGTCTACATTTCGCCCCTTTAATATATAAAGTGAAAATTTCTAGTTAAATGAAAAATGAAATGCATATTTATTTATGTAAACACAATTTTCCTTTGCTTGAATGTTTGAGTTCTTGAATGGTGCGAGATATCCTAAGTGAAACCTATAATAAAAGAGTGTATTTAACATCCATATTATGAAAATTGAAACTTAACTATGAAATTTTAAATTAAAATTAAAATTGTAAAGAGAAATGAAGGACTACACCTATATGTATAGAAAATAAATTGTCTTATAGGATATTTAGTGAATCACTTAGTGTATATTTCTCTCCTAGATGAGGTGCATGGAGAAAGTGATCATTTCTGAAACAATGAAGAATTGGGGGTGATAAATCCCTCACTTTGTAAGTAAAAACTTTCCAATGAGGTTAGGGGAAAAATAGTGTGATGTGAATCCAGCTGCAAGAGGTTGAAATACCTCCAAAAACACACATAAAAAGCTTTGCAAATAAACCAGGAGTTTCAAAATAGCTTACTTCTCATTCTGGAATTCACACTAATCTATTACATCATTACAATTCTCCTTTTATTTCAAGACTACTCTAAAACCCTAAAATTCCAAAAACCCTAAAATACCAAAAACCCTAAAATGCCAAAAAACCCTAAAATTCAAAACAACTCGATTGACCCCAAAATTTTCGTCCCAAATATGCATTCATAAATTAGGGTTCACGCATGAAAATTTGGACTTATTCTGACAAGCACAACAAAAGTTATTAAAGTTCTAAGACCTAGTCAAAAGCGGAAAAAAACATTCGAAGCCAATTTTAGGCCACTAGATGATGGAATCCGAGCCTGAAAACGTGCCAAAATGAGCACAACCTTGCATACAAAGATTTCCACAACATAGTACTAATGTATATCTACCACCCTGTAAAATTTCAGGACGATCCAACGGTCGGATCAAAAGTTATGGCCTCTGCAAGTTATGCTCCCGCATCATTCTCCCTGGTTGAAAAGAATTCAGCTCCTGCGAATTCTGTTGACGGAACTCATCTAATTTTGCACTGTCAATTTTCCTCAACTCCCACTCAGGAATCCAAGTGTTTTCTTCTTGCTGCAAACCTTCCCACTGTACCAAATATCTGTTGTAGCTCCCATGTCTAGTAGTGATTGTCTTTTGGTCCAAGACACGCATTACCCTCTCCTTTTTCTCCTTCGACATCTGTTTCATCTGTTTCTTCCAGTTTATTTCTTCCTCCTCCGCAACATTTTCATCATGACCTGGAAACTTATATAAATCAGAAACATTAAAAACTAGTGAGATAGCAAAGTTTTCAGGTAGCTCCACCTTGTAGGCATTATCACTCATTTTCTTCAGAATCCTACATGGCCCAATCTTCTTATACTTGAGTTTATTATATGTTCCCTTTGGAAACCTCTCTTTTCTAAGATGAACCATCACCATATCTCCTTCTTCAAATACACTTACTCTCCTACTGGCATCTGCAACTGTTTTATATTGTGCATTACTCACTTTTAGCTTTTCCCTCACTTCATCTTCTGTAGAATGTGTTCTGCAAATGCTTCTGCATCATCACTAGTTTCATCTTCACCTGGTAGAACAATTAGATCAAGGACCCCCTTTGGATTCCTACCATATACAATCTGAAAAGGGGACCTCCCGTTGACTCATTTCTTTGAGCTATTATATGCAAACTCAGCTTGAGGTAAAGCTAAGTCCCATTGTTTTGGCTTTTCTCCAACTATACAACGTAGGAGATTTCCCAAGCTTCTGTTCACTACTTCAGTCTGCCCATCAGTCTGGGGGTGATATGCACTACTGAACTGTAGTTGTGTCCCCAATTTCTTCCACAGAGTCCTCCAAAAGTGACTCAAAAACTTCGTGTCCCGATCTGAAGTGATCGTTTTTGGAATTCCATGCAATCGAACCACTTCTGAAAAAAACAAATCTGCAATTCTGGAAGCATCATTAGTTTTTTTACAAGAAATAAAATGTGCCATCTTAGAGAATCTATCAACCACAACAAAGATAGAATCATTCCCTCGCTGTGTGTTAGGAATCCCTAACACAAAATCCATACTCAGATCAACCCATGGCCCTGTAGGGATAGGCAATGGCATATATAACCCAGTATTCTGTGCATGACCCTTAGCCATTTGACACACTCTACATCTTGCTACAACCCTACTGATGTCCCTCTTTACCTTTGGCCAATAATACTTTTCTACGACAAGAGAAATTGTCTTACTTATACCAAAGTGTCCAGCCAACCCTCCACTATGCAATTCTCTTATAATTTTTTCTCTCATCAACTAGCGGGGATGCACAATTGTTTCCCCCTAAACAAATAACCATCCTGTATCAAATAATCAAAAGAATCACTACCTACTGTAGGCTCCTTAAGCTTTCTAACAACATCACCAAAATCAGGATCACCTTCATATAATTCCTTAACTGCCTCAAACCCTAGGACTTTATTTTCCATTGTTGTCAAAAGGGCTACACGCCTACTCAAGGCATCAGCAACTTGATTCTGCTTACCAGACTTATGCTTTAAAACAAAAGTATATTCTTGCAAAAATGAAACCCATTTTGCATGCCTACTATTTAGTTTCTTTTGTGTGTTTACATACCTCAAGGCTTCATGGTCAGTGAAGAGTAAAAATTCCTTTGCTACCAAGTAATGTCTCCAGTTCCTTAATGCCTGAACAATAGCGTAAAATTCCACATCATAAGTAGAATATTTCCTCCTGACTTCATTTAGCTTTTCATCGAGGAATGCCTTTGGTCGTGCTTCTTGACTCAATACAGCTCCAATCCCAACATGTGAGGCATCACAATCAACCTCAAAGACCTTGCTAAAATCTAGCAATACAAAAAAGGTGCTTCTGATACTTTCTTCTTCAACAATTCAAAACTATCTGTTGCTACCTTGGTCCATACAAACTCCCTCCCTTTTGTACACTCTGTTATGGGTGCAGCAATGCTATTGAAATTCTGATGAACTTCCTATAAAAAGTTGCCAATCCATGAAAACTACGAACCTCTGTCACATTCCTTGGAATAGGCCATTCCAAAATTGCCTTTAATTTTTCCTCATCCATCCTCACTCCATCCTCTGATATGAAAAATCCCAAAAAAACAAGACTCTTTTGAAGAAATCTACACTTCTTTAAGTTTGCATATATAGACTCTCTTTACGTAACAAGTCTAGCACCAATTTCATATGTAACAAGTGTTCTTCCACCTGTCTTCCGAATATCAAAATATCATCAAAATAGACAACAAAAACTTACCATTGTATTCTCAGTACTCTGTTCATCAACCTCATGAATGTACTGGGTGCATTAGATAGCCCAAATGACATCACCATCCACTCGTATAATCCATCTTTTGTTTTAAAAGCAGTTTTCCATTCATCCCCTTCACGGATTCGGATCTGGTAGTAACCACTCCGTAGGTCAATCTTGCTAAAATATCGGGCTCCCGCTAGCACATCCATCATATCATCCAATCACGGAATTGGAAACCGATACTTAATTGTGATCTTGTTTATGGCTCTACTGTCTACACACATTCTCTAGTCTCCATCTTTTTGGGAGTCAATAATGCTGGAGTTGCACATGGACTCATGATTTCTCTCACTAACCCTTTCTATATTAGATCTGTCACTTGTCTGTTCAACTCTTCACTCTGATCGGAATCATCCGATAGGCTCACAGTTTGGAAGGGTCGATCCTAGGATCAAATCAATATGGTGTTGAATATCTCGCTTTGGGGGTAACCCATCTGGTAGCTCATCTGGTATGACATCTTTGTATTCTTTTAGTATCTTTTTTGCTGCAATAGGTATATTAAAGCCTTCTTTCTCTAGCTTCTTTGACATTAGTGCATAACAACATCTAGCTTCTTCCATTTCTGTAACAAACTCTTTTGTAGCCAATAAGCCCTCACTCTTCTCTTCTTCCTTGAAGGGTAATAAGACCACCTTTACACCATCCTTCCAAAAGGTATATGTATTTTTCCCTCCATCATGTGTAACCTTTCTATCATATTGCCAAGGCCTACCTAGTAATATATGACATGCATCCATTGGGATAACATCACACCACACCTCATCCCTGTAGGTATTCCCAATTGAAAACTTTATAAGGAATATTTTATTTATGGTTACTTCATTTCCTTTCTTGAACCATGATATACGATAGGGATATGGGTGCTTGTCACAGCTCAGATTCAGTTTATCAACCATTACAGTTGAAACCATATTTTCACAACTACCACCATCAATAATAATTTTACATACCTTTCCTCCAGAGGTGCATCTTGTTCGAAATATATTTGTTCGAAGCCACGAATCAGCTCCAGCAACATCACGTTCTTTCTCCTTCCTTGGGACAATCATCGTCCTCCTTATCATGAGGGTTTCACCCAAGTCTGCAGCAACCTCCATTTCTTCCTCCTCTTCACCTCAACCCATTTGCTCGTGGTTTTCTCCTTGCCATCTATCTTGTGTAGGATAGTGCGGACACTCAAAAGCTCTATGCCCCTCTTCACCACATCTATAACATGTATATTGCCTTTGGGGGCTATTCCATCCCCGTCCTCCATTATAACCTCTTCCCCTTTGAAACCCCCTACCTCTTTGGTAGTTACCATGGCTTTGACCTAGAATCTTCATGCCCTTCTGTATTAGAGGATTCACCTTTTGTAGATTCAAATCTACCCCTACCCCTCATTGGAGATGATGATGGACCTCTCTTCACACCTCTTCTAAAATTACTCCTCTTGTTCTTTTCTTCTGCCTTTAATGCAAGTTGATAAGCATCATCTAGGCTATGGATCCGGAGCATACTCAGCTCATCTTGTATGGTGTAACTCAACCCATTTATGTACTGTAGCCTTTTGTTCTTCAGACTCTCCCTGTTCCACCCTAATTGATAACTTGTAAAATTCATTAGTATACTCCTCAATGCTGAGATCCTTCTGCCTTAGGTTTTGGAACCTTCGAAAGAGTGTCTGAGCATAATCTATAGGAAGAAACTTTTCTTTCAACTTCTTTACCATTTTATTCCAGTTTCGGATCTTGCCCTTTCCATTCCTTTGTCTTTCATTTTGTAGGTGATCCCACCAGATCAATGCATGTCCGACTAACTTAGTGCATGCAAACTTAACCTTCTTCTCCTTTGAAAGGGTTTTCCACTCAAAGAATTTTTCCATGCGATTTAACCAGTCAATCAACTCCTCTGGTCGTAACCCTCCACCATAATCAGGAACATTAATCTTGATGTCGTCATTCTTTCCCTCTAAAGCCTTGATCAATCTCTCCTCAAATGGTCTCTCATTCAAGGTTTCTTTGTCTCTCTCATTTTCTTCTTCATCTCCTCCTTCATTCATTAATGGAGTCTCTTCTTCAATATCACTATCTAGGTTTGCATCCCCATTTGCATGTCTCCTTCTAAGGCGGGTAACTTCTCCCGTGAGCTCAGCAACTTGTCTTTGTAGCTCCTGCATATGCCTATTCATCTGGGCATAACCTCCCTCCGCGTCTAGCCATGGTTATATAAAATGCGAGAGGTAAAAATACACATAAAAATGTAATATGTTACCTTAACTATTTCCGCAAGATCAAAATCCAGCTCTGATACCAATTGATGTGAATCCAGCTGCAAGAGGTTGAAATACCTCCAAAAACACACATAAACACTTTGCAAATAAACTAGGAGTTTCAAAATAGCTTACTTCTCATTCTGGAATTCACACTAATCTATTACATCATTACAATTCTCCTTTTATTTCAAGACTACTCTAAAACCCTAAAATGCCAAAAACCCTAAAATGCCAAAAAACCCTAAAATTCAAAACAACTCAGATTGACCCCAAAATTTGCGTGCCAAATATGCATTCATAAATTAGGGCTCACGCGAAATTTAGACTTATTCTGACAAGCACAACAAAAGTTATTAAAGTTCTAAGACCTAGTCAAAAGCGGAAAAAACATTCGGAGCCAATTTTAGGCCACTAGATGAAGGAATCCGAGCCCGAAAACGTGCCAAAATGAGCACAACCTTGCAGGAAAAGTTGTCCACTGACATAGTACTAATGTATATCTACCACCCTGTAAAATTTTAGGACGATCCAACGGTCGGATCAAAAGTTATGGCCTCTGCAAGTTATGCTCCCGCATCATAGTGCCAACACTCATAATAGAGGAGTAATGCACAACATATCACTCAAAATGTGTAACCTCTAGGAATGATGCTAAGGTCAATAGGTGTCACTAAAATCCTAATATACATCACCCACTCTAAATAAACAATGTCATTATAGATGGATCTAGATTCCAAATTTATATGATTGAAACAGAAAGAATTACTCCTGATGCCCCCGCCATACACATAGTAATTGAGAAATTCACAAAATCATGATTTTATTAATCGATAACATTGAATTTTTAAAGTGAGCACATATGCCAAAAAATATTTTTAAATTATACCTATAATAGTTTTTGAGAATGAATAGCTTCATACATAATAAATTTCTAAAAAATAAAATGTAATTGTACTATATTCTATGTTTTTGTGCTTAATTCACTATCGAACCTCTATATATTATATACTTCTTGAAAAATCTAAAATTTTCTATCCAAACTTGATGCATATAGGGTGGAGTCTAGTGAAGGAAAACCTCGAATCCCACATCCCTCACTTGTGCAAAAACAATAGTCAATAGAAAGAAATCATGCATCGACATAAGGATCAAATGAACACAATTTGAGGACAAAAATACAACTTTAAATTATCTTATTCAGAGAGAAATAACATCTGATCGATCACCAATGATTCAACCTTTATTATTAGGAAAATTTATTTCTACACCATTACTATGGCAATTTCACATCATCATGCTTTACATAACATTAATCTCACAACCATGTTATATACTCTTAAGCACCATGAGTTCTCCAAAACCTCAACTTACTAAGGTCTTTCATGTCTTCGTATTCAAAATACTTTTCCATCTTTGTTTGTTCCAAACTACTGAAGTAAAAAGCGGTATCCAACTTATTCTTACTCCACATCCTATTGATTATGGAAAGAATTCTATGCTCATAGCCATATTATGTTTCCTCTTCTGTGTTTAATTTTGCAATCACATTTGTATTAATATCCTATATTCCTTATGTGAATCTACCTTCATCATAACTATTGTCTTCCATAACAATACGTCAATGTTGCATGGATTCTATGGAATCCAAGTGGGCATGCATAGCTCACATCATTTTTTCCAAGTATTCTACTCTCACGTCCTAGTTTAGACTTCTTGCATTCTTCTAATGTGTCATTTCAATGTTATTTTTACTTTTTCTTTCTCTAAAATTCATAAACACAATCTCCACAATATTCTATACATCAATCCTCTAATTAGAAGATGCCTAAAAGGACCTAATAGCCATCATTCACTCTATGGAAAGACATAAAATCTTATTGTTCTACTTCCTCTCACACCTTATACCCTATAGTCACATGTTGGAAGATTTCTATAACATTTTTTACCCACACTTGAAAATTTAGACATCCACATGATTTGATGTTGATCTCCTCAATGAAAAAAGTACCACTCTAATACCAAATGACATAGACAGGGTGAAGGAGTCCAAAAAAGGAGATTCTCAAACCTTTTAGCCCTTAGAATACACATGAAACAACACTCAATAGAAATAAATCATGCATTGATAAAACTATCAAATGAAAAAAACTCAAGGACAAAAACATAAATTTTGATTACTTTAATCAAATAAATAACATCATATTGATTGCATATGATTTAACCATAATTCGTAGGTAGATTTATTTTTACATCGCTAATATGGTTATTTTATAACATTAATATTTAGTGACCATTAATTTTGAGTGCATACTCTACTCTTAAGCACTATGTGTTGTCCAAAAATTGAAATTACTAGGATATTCCATGTATTTGTATTCAAAATATTTTTCTCTCCCTATTATCCAACTTGCAAGCTCTGTTGATTCCAAACTACCAAAAATTAAGCTTAGTCCCCATCCTATTGATTATGTGAAGCAATCAATCCTTAGGACCATCTTGTGTTTACTCTCCTTTTGTGTCTTTGCACCCTATAAAGATCCAATAACATATCTAAAAATAACATATCTAAAAATTGTAAACATTGAGAAAATACCAACTTAGAAATTCATGCTTAAATCTTCATTATTGATTCGTATTAATATTTCCTTTTACAACCTATAAATTCCATATTTCTCTTTAATTTTTTTACAATATGGTGGAAAGAAGCTATACAAGAGCTAATCAAGAAAGTTGCCTAATTGAACCCATATTTGAAGATGTAGTCACAAAATCACACACTTATTATTACATTTATACCGTTGGGTATGTTATTTTATATATGGATCTTGCATAATAAAAGTATTCACTAGTGACCTATCCCCTAGTCATGTCATCAATTAGTCGGTCATCATTGTTATGTGTCTAGTGATCGTTAGTTGTCTATACAATTTTGGGCATCTTTCAGGAGTCTTAGGTGTCGTAAGTTTTTATTGTTGTCTCCAGGTCCTACACTACGGTGCCTAAGATAGCAATGGGGTGCCCGGTCCCGTGATTTTAGGTGCCCTAGTTTTCATAACTCTTGGTCCTAATTTGTTTCTTTGAGGTTAATATTTTTCATTACCCCATTCATTCCCTAGTTGGTAGTTGGTGTTTTGAGTCACTAGTGTCAAAATTTGAACAAGAGATCCCTATATAAACATAACATACTCACTACATTATGGGTGGACATCTTACTATCAAGGGTAGCTATCTACTAAGGCAAGAGACTGCATTTGGGCATATTTTACATCTACATCACATAAACATAAGGGTAAATGGTTGTATTCATTCCATTCCATCCACCATTTGCATTTTTACATCTATTTATTGCCCCTACTTTTGCATCATTGGCGCTAGTGCACCCTAGGCACAAAATTGCACACACAAGCACACAAAACTACATGTTATCCAAAATGGTGCCCTAGCTCGTTTTTGTGGCTAACTCCTTGTGTTCTTACCTCTCTTGTGTCTCAATCTACATTTTTTGATTTTTAGGCACTCAAGGCTTTCTGGAAATGAAACCATCAGATAGAGCTCTCTCTCAGCTTTCCAGAAAGGTAAAGTTTGCCTCCTAACTCCTTATATTTTTCAAGTTATGGCTCGGCGGAGTTTTTGTGGAAAATTTTCCTATTTGAGGCCCGCAGCCAATAGGAAGCTGCCATGTGGCAGAGGAGTTTCGGGCACGGGAATTTTGAAATTTTTTCCAAAGACAAAAAAGAGGTAAAATTCGAAATTTTTTCTCGCCGATCCGTTTTTGGGCCCTTTTGCCCTAAATCTTCAAACGATCATATCTTTTGATCCGAGCTCGATTTTCATGTTCTTTATATCATTGGAAAGATGTTAAAATTATCTACATGATTCAATGATCAATTTCTAATTTTGGTTTAGTTTGGAGAGATAAAATTCAGAAACAGTTCTGGTACGTGTCCATGGCTAGAAATGACATTTCAACAACCAAATTTAATACAGAATGGGTCGCATTCTTCTCCAATATGGTCAAAAATGACAGGGTATGGGTTTGTAAGGTCCTCCATGCTGTTTTAATGCATTTTCCATCAATGAGGAATGGGCTCCCACGTTTTTATGTTTTCTCTCTCCTGGGCTCGACCCATGCACTGTAAAAGCCAGATTTGGCTCATTTCTTGAGGGTTGAACACTTTTTGGCATAGAAAACTTCTTCTTTCACCTCTAGCAAGTGATTGTTGCAAGAATCAGACCTTTTTCAAGTATTGTAGCAGGTTTATACCTCTTTGAGGGTGGAATGCAAGAGATTTTACATGGAAATGACAGTGCAAACTCTGTGAATGCTTTCAGTCCTCTGTTTGTATTGTTTTACTTCATTTTAAGACCCCTAATTGCATCTATCAGCTTGTGTATGTTTTTCCTTTTTCATTTCATGAATTTGTGTCTATTTATGTGGCAAAAAATGTTTCACCACTCCTTTGGTGCATCACCATCATTAGTTAGTTTCAATTTTTGCATTTCTATCCCTGTCCCCTTGCAATTTAGAGTAGGATTAGGATCTGAATCTCTGTAGTTGTGTAAAATATAGATCTAAATCAAGGGAGTTTGAGGAACCAGCCTCTAATCTGGAGATTTCTCTCTCATTTTCACAAGTCCCACACTTGGAGAGAGGTTTCCATGTTGTGCAATCACACTGGATGCCTAAAACATCAATTCATAACCTTGATTTGCATCCAGGGGTGCTGCTAATTGCAACAATAGTTTTGGCACGCCCGGTGGGACCTTAGAGGTCTCATTTTTATTACAACAAAGTTGATGTGCATCTGCTACAATTTTCTTGCTTGAAAAGAGCTATAATTTGCATATCTGGTGACTCCAAGGGGAAGAATCAACTGGTTTCAGCAGTGCAGGCCTGAAAACTCATGAGAAGAATCACCACAAGGTCAAGAGTTGGAGAAGAAGAAGTGTTGTTTGAATACCTGCAGTTATCTCCAAGAAGAAGGCAAAGAGGAAGAAGGATTCAAAGGTCTCCATCTCCACCAAACAGAACTCTCTCAACTCCTCCACCTGGTAGGCCTTTCATTCAATCAACAAGGGTTTTAAGACTAATTAGAATGGCACAAAACAACCCCTATGTCAACTTCACAGGCAGCAGCCCACTTGCCCTCAATGCACAACATCCAATTCCAATTGCAGCCTTGAAGAACATTCCCTACTTCACTGGAGAAAATTAGACTACTCCAGGTGATCATGTTAAAGACATTGCCAATCTTTGTGTAATTCATGAAATCAATGAGATGCAAGTGGTCACAAATCAGCTTTGGCATCTTCATTCAAGGGGAAAGCATTGCAATGGTTTAGAAGCCTTAGAGCTGGTTCTATCACAAATTGGAATCAGCTATGTATAGCACTTCATGAGAAATTTGGAGAGAAGGGAGACAACTTGTCTCTTTTGGAGCAGCTGAAAACCATCAAGAGAGCTCCCAATGAGCAAGCTGACCGATTTCAACTTCAGATTTCAAAAGACTTGGGAGAGAATTCCAGTGGTAGTTAGGCCAATAGCAGAAGGTGCTTTTCTCTATTATCTCAAAGCTCTAAATTCTGATATTTCTATGTTGATTCAGTCCATGGGAGGCATAACTATCCCTATGGCTTATAGCATTGCCATTAGGGCTGAAAATTGTTTGATCCAAGCTGGCAAACTAGCCCCTAGACCTCCCATGCCATTGTTTCCAAGTTTAGAGAGTCCAAATACCAATCAAGCACCTAATTTGGCTCCTTCTCCCACTCCTAGAAATCAAAGTTCAAATGAAGCTTCTACTTCATCTCCAAGTGCCCCAAATGAGCTTCAAGAAGTCATGAAGCAATTGCAAAACCTAGGCAATGAGCTGGTTACTCTCAAAAGGCAACAAGCCCAAGGTTTTAGACCTTCTTACCAGCCCCAAGCTCAGCCTAACAGGCAGCCATACCAACCACAAAGACCTCCTAATCCAGCTACAAATGTAAATCAAACAAGGCCTCCTGCCAATAGACCATTTCAGCCCTATAATCCTAATGCCATATTTGCCTCTAAGGCATTGGTGCCAACACAAAACAACGTTGCTCAAGAGTATGATTGGTGTTTTCCATGCAATGAACCTCATAACCAATCTATGTGCTTCAATGGTGCTTTGAATCAAGCATTAATGGTGACACCTACATGTGTGTGGAGGGTGAAGGCAGTCAAGGAAACAACCAACAACAAGAAACATTCCAACAACAATCAGCCCCAAATGACACCACATTGGTAAATTGGCAAGCAAAAGATTTTTGTGGCATGAATCAAGTAGTTTCTCAAGGTGTTGCAGCCAACACAAGGTCAAAAAGAAGGAATTTGGGTGAAGAATAGCCATTAGCTCCAACCAATCCACAACCTTCCATGGCTTCACAAATGGTTGCCAAGAAAAATCCAATTTCAAATGCACAAGGGCAGCCAAGAACAGCTCCTAGACTAACTCAAATACCAGTTATTGCTGCCCACGTGCAAGGAGTGAATGTACAAGCAAAGGGACAGCAAAGAGATCCTTCATCACCATTCAGTATCATTGATCAGATGAAGAAGACAAATGTTAATATATCAATGTGGGAATCCCTATCTATCCCAGGCCAAAGAGACTTGTTACAAGCTGCCATGAAGGACTGGCCAACTTCGAATCAGCAAGTTCAGATGTAAGAGAAAGTGCTCACAAATGCTGCCTAGCCTGAGGGAAATCATGGAGGACAGCAAGGTAAAATGTTGAAGCCCCCTCCTTTCTATGTTTCATTAATCATTGGAAATCAGTTAGTGCACAATTGCATGATAGATTCTGGGGCAAGTAGCTCAGTGATGCCTAAACAAATAGCTGATCAACTAGGGCTCTAGTATGAAACCATATCCAAAGGGGTAGTGCAGCTGGATGGGACAACAGTAACAATAGTTGGGGTGATTAGAAACTTGAGTCTTACCTTGCATGCATGTCTAAATGTTATTGTTTTACAAGATGTATCAGTCATAGACCTTTCACCACTCTTTTCCCTATGCTTGTCAAGGGACTTCACATCCAAGATTGGGGATATTTGTCGCTGATTGGTCACATATCTTTGTTAAGCGAGGTATGGAACTAAGGCTACAATCAGGTCTTAACCTATTGCAAACTTCCACATTGAGCCTTACACTCCAAGTCAGATCAACGCCAATTGTTCAGCATTTGATCAAGAAGACCACCCAAGCACCGATGAAGCTGACACCAAGGTTGGGAGCATCTCGGATCTAACTCTTGATGAATGGGAAAACAAGGTACATGCTTTTGATCCTTATAAAGAAGTAGAAGAATTTGAGCTAGGGGTCTATTGTATACATGAAGAAAATCAGCCTATTCCTAGCATCACCAAGCCAAACCACAAGGATGACAATGAGGTATGGCAGCTATTTTTTGATGGATCAAGGAGTAGACAAGGTGCAGGAGGTGGAGCCATGCTTGTTTCACCTCAAGGAGTAAAGTACTATTCAGCTTTTAGATTTCAGTTTGCATGCTCCAATAACACTGCTGAATATGAAGCCTTGGTGCAAGGGATGCATTGGGCAATCAAGAAGAAAATAAAGAATTTTCAAGTCTTTGGTGACATTGAATTGATTGTAAATCAGTCAAGGAAAGCATCTTTGCCAAGAATGATCTACTCAAGTGCTACAAGAACAGGGTATGGGACCTCATGGAAGATTTTGAGGGTTTTGGCATCAAATCCATTCCTAGGAAAGATAATGAAGCTCTTGTAGGCTTGCAGCAGTAGGGGCAGCCTTTGACATTGTGGAAAGCATTCAAAAAGACAAGGTATAGCCAAACATCCACGTGATTGTGAGGCATTCAGTGCCAGATAACAATGTCAGTTGGCAAGTGTTTGAGAATGACCAGCAAATCATCCATTTCTTGCAAGAAGAAGCTGAGTTCTCAGCTAAGAATCAAGAAAATTTGGAACAATAGTATGGTGACCAGGGAGTGCAGCTGAGAACTAACAAGCTGCCCAAGGGACTTATCACTTTGGAGTCCATTTTTAATCCCAATGATCAGTTTAGAAAGGAGAAAGCAAACATTCAGGTCAAGAGAGAGGATTCAGTATCCATCTTGGTAGAAGAGAACAAACCATTGCAAATTGGAAAGATGACAAATGAACAAGAAAGGTATGAATTCATGCAGCTGTGTCAAGAATTCCCAGATGTGTTTGCTTGGAGCTATGAAGATTTGAAAGGTTTCAATCCCAAATTAGCTCAGATACCATTGAATTGGATCCAAATACTAAGCCTGTTAGGTAGAAACAAAGACTAGTCAATCCAAACATGGAGCCTCTCATGAGGAAAGAATTGGACAAGCTGATTGAGTCAAGAATCATATTCCCAATCAAGCATTCTAGTTGGGTTGCCAACTTGGTTCCAGTCAGATAGAAGAGTGGAGAGATCAGATTATGTGTTGACTTTAGAGACTTGAATAGAGCATCTCTCAAGGACCATTACCCACTCCCTTCCATGGAGCAAATCTTGCAAGTTGTGGCTGGCTCCGAGAGGTTTTCACTACTTGATGGCTACTCAGGCTACAATCAGATTATGGTGAAGGAAGAAGATCAGTTCAAGACAGCCTTCACAACCAAATGGGGAACTTTTGCATACAGGAAAATGCCATTTGGGCTGTCCAACGCTAGTGCTACTTTCCAAAGAGCAATGGACATGGCATTCAAAGGTTTGATTAACAATGTGGTGCTGATTTACCTTGATGATATCACTATTTTTTCCAAGAATGCAGCAGACCACCTCTCTCATTTGAGACAAGTCTTCACGAGGTGCAGGAGATTTGGAGTGTCTTTGAATCCTAAGAAATGTATCTTTCTTGCACATGAAGGAAAGTTCCTTGGCCATATTGTCTCCAAAGAAGGATTAGCAATTGATCCAGAGAGGGTTGAAGCCATAAGAGCACTACCATTGCCAAGCCACAAGAAGGCCCTTCAGAGTTTCTTGGGGAGAATAAACTTTGTCCAGGAGGTTTGTCCCAGATTTTGTAGCCCTTGTCAAGCCCATCACCAAAATGTTAAAGAAGAGCATGGCTTTCAAGTGGACAATAGAAGGCAAGGAGAGTTTTGAAGTAATCAAAGAATCTATCTCTCAAGCACCAACTCTCATCAACCGAGATTTCTCCAAGGATTTCATCCTCTATGCATTTGGAGGTAATGATACTATTTCGCCATTTTAGTACAAATGCAGAACAAGGACAACGATGAGCGAGTTAATTACTTTCTTCAGCCAGAGCCTAGATGACTATGAGGTGAGGTATTCTTTATTGAGAAGCATGTTTTGGAAGTAATCGAAGCTTGAAGAAATTCAAGCATTTAGTCTCAAACAACAAGGTCCAGGTTGTTGGTCTCACATCTTTGGGGTTAAGGACTTCCTCCTCAATAAAGATTTGAATGAGAAAAGGGCAAGTTGGATCACCCGTGTCATGGAGTATGACATTGAGATCAAAATCACCAAGCTAGTAAGAGGAAAAGGATTGTGTGAGCAGCTAGTTTTGGGGAAGCAAAAAGAAGCATGTAATGAAGGAGAGGCTGTTTTGTGATTCAAGACAGCCATGAGCCATGTGGAACTCAAGAAGAAAACAATGCTACCCCCACTCCTTGCTTGACCCAAGGTATAATGCACTTCCTAAGCACATGCCTATGCCCTCAGAGATGAACAAGACCCAAAGAAGACACTTCAGATTGCAAGGCTATCCCATATGCCATTGTTGATGGAGTTTTGTTGAAGAAAAATGTGAATGGAGTGCTTCTTTGAGATGCATTAGCACAAATTAGATTCATAGGGTGTTGGAAGAGTTCCATGGTGGATCAGATGGTGGTCATTTTGCATCGAGAGTGACAGCTCTAAAAATCATGAAGGCTGGTTATTATTGGCCTAAAATTTTCAGTGATTGCTATGCATGGATCAAGAGGTGTAAGAATTGTGCATTCTTCATAGGAAAAGAGAGACTTGCTGCCCTTCCATTGCATCCAATCTCAGTTGACCAGCCATTCATGCAATGGGGTTTGGACTTCATTGGAGTCATTAATCCTAATTCAAGTCAAGGGCATAAATGGATTTTGACAGCCACGGACTACTTCACCAAGTGGACTGAAGCAGTAGCACTCAAAGAAGCAAATGAGTCCAGCATCTTAGACTTTTATGAGGGGATAGCAACCAAATTTGGTATACCTGCTACAATAATCTCAGATAATGCATTGGCATTCATTGGATCCAAGGTGACTGAGTGGGCTGTCAAGAACGGGATCTACCTAAGCACTTCATCAAACTATTACCCTCAAGGTAATGGCCAGGCCGAGTCTACAAACAAGAACTTGTTGAGGATCATTAGGAGGAATCTTGATGAGAATCAGAGGTCTTGGCATACCAAACTGAAATCAGCCTTATGGGCTGATAGGATAACTCCCAAGAGATCCACAGGTAACTCTCCATTCAAGCTTGTTTATGGAAGAGAGGCAATCTTGCCCATGTCACTTGAGTTGCCAACATTGGAACTCATGAAGCAGTTAGAGTTGCTAGAGTTTGGGCCCATGGAAGTGAGATATGCAGAGTTGATGGAGCTACAAGAGATTAGAAATGAGGCATCCCAAGCAATGGAGAAGAATCAAGCTTTGATCAAGAAGACCTTTGATAGGAAGGCCAAGGATAAATCTTTTCAAGTTGGAGATCTAGTGTTGAAATGGGATGTGGATAGAGCAAAACCGGGAAGGCATTCAAAATTTGATGCCATTTGGAGTGGCCCATACATGGTCACGAAGTGCAAGAACAACAATGCTTTCCAATTGGCCTCATTAGATGGTGAAGAACTACAGATTCCAATCAATGGAATCTATCTCAAGCATTGCTTCTAGAGGGAAATTTACCACCTTGTAAATATTAGATTAGATTTTCATTCCTCCAAGTGCTTTGCACATTGTTTTGTTGTAGGTTAGTTTTGCTTTCCCTAAGTGCTTTGGCACACTTTGTCCTTGGAGATGTTTTGCAGTCCTTGCTTCCATCATGTGATATTCCATATTCCTCCTTGCACATTCTAAGTCAGTTGGGGTTATAAATAGAATATTTGATGGCTCCATTCCCAATGGACTACTTCAGGCTATTGATACTTTCATCTAGCAGGCAGATGACCCCTCTGAGTCGCCAAAATTGTTATCCAAAATGGTGCCCCAGCTCATTTTTGTGGCTAACTCCTTGTGTTCTTTCCTCTCTTGTTCCTCAATCTACATTTTTTGATTTTCAAGCACTCAAGGCTTTCTGGAAATGACACCATCAGATAGAGCTCTCTCTCATCTTTCCAGAAAGGTAAAGTTTGCCTCCTAACTCCTTATATTTTTCAAGTTATGGCTCGGTGGAGTTTTTGTGGAAAATTTTCCCATTTGAGGCCCGCAACCAATAGGAAGCTGCCATGTGGCAGAGGAGTTCGGGCGTGGGAATTTTTGAAATTTTTTCCAAAGACAAAAAAGAGGTAAAATTTGAAATTTTTTCCCGCCGATCCGTTTTTGGGCCGTTTTTGCCCTAAATCTTCAAATGATCATATCTTTTGATCCAGAGCTCAGATTTTCACGTTCTTTATATCATTGGAAAGCTGTTAAAATTATCTACATGATTCCATGGTAAATTTCTAATTTTGGTTTATTTTGGAGAGAGAAAATTCAAAAACGGTTCTGGTACATGTCCATGGCCAGAAATGACATTTCAACAACCAAATTTAATATAGAATGGGTCGCATTCTTCTCCAATATGGTCAAAAATGATAGGGTATGGGTTTGTAAGGTCCTACATGTTATTTTAATGCATTTTCCATCAATGAGGAATGGGCTCCCATGTTTTTTACATTTTCTCTCTCCTGGGCTCGACCCATGCACTGTAAAAGCCAGATTTGGCTCATTTCTTGAGGGTTGAACGCTTTTTGGCATAGAAAACTTCTTCTTTCACCTCTAGCAAGTGATTGTTGCAAGAATCAGACCTTTTTCAAGTATTGTAGCAGTTTTATACCTCTTTGAGGGTGGAATGCAAGAGATTTTACATGGAAATGACAATGCAAACTCTGTGAATGCTTTCAGTCCTCTGTTTGTATTGTTTTACTTCATTTTAAGACCCCTAATTGCATCTATCAGCTTGTGTATGTTTTCCCTTGTTTCATTTCATGAATTTGTGTCTATTTATGTGGCAAAAAATGTTTCACCACTCCTTTGGTGCATCACCATCATTAGTTAGTTTCAATTTTTGCATTTCTATCCCTGTCCTCCTTGCAATGTAGAGTAGGATTAGGATCTAAACCTCTGTAGTTGTGCAAAATATAGATATAAATCAGAGGAGTTTGAGGAACCAGCTTCTAATATGGAGATTCCTCTCTCATTTTCACAAGTCCCACACTTGGAGAGAGGTTTCCATGTTGTGCAATCACACTGGATTCCTAAAACATCAATTCAGAACCTTGATTTGCATCCAGGGGTGCTGCTGATTTGCAACAACACTACATAGGGTTTGGAATGTAGTGCATCACTTAGTTGTAAGTCCACCATTTTGGAAACTAAGGTCAATCTGACCCCTTAATTTGCATCTTTATTTTTTTAGTAATTAATGCTTTGTATGGCATTTTACGGGTAGATCTTCACATCATATTATTGGCGACATAAGCGAAGATACAATGAAAACTATGTGAAAGAGACAAATACACTACGAACTAGATCCTAAACCTTTCTCTGAGACCATGGTACCCATAACATAGACCGAGCACCCCACCACCCTAGTTCGGTCAAATAATCAATTTCTGCGAGTTTCCAAAACATCATCTTCATACCCAGTCCAACCCTCTTATCATCTGTCCAAGTCCAAAGCACATAGTAAGGTAATTTATCTGAGTTAGTATCTCATCCCTTCTATTTCATTTAATTTACTTCATTCAAAATAAAATAAAAATCATCTAGCATTAGTATTTTAATTCATATAAGTTATTCCATTACTATTTCTATTTAGATTAACTATTAGGACCATAATAAATAATAATTTTCCTATTTTAGTTAATCATTTTGGTGAACCCATCTTTTCAAATAGTTTTCCCTAGGATCCACTCAAACCCTAATGGAAAAAAATCCCTCATCTTCTTTGCCCATCATGTCTCACTTTAGTGTTAATCCTATTTATGATGAGGTTTTCATAGCTGAACTCAAGGCTTTATATAGTGTTCCACTTGCTACACCCGCTCACATCCAACAACAAATTTTAGATGACCAACAACATGTGCCTACTAGTTTTGTAGATTCTCCTATAGGAATTAGCATTGTTGATGATCCTATTACATTTACTCATTGTACACCATGCCATACGGTCACTTGTGATCCTCCTTCTGACCTTTCACAAGAAACTTTAGATGATTCCCTTATTGATTACTTACTAGGTATTGACAATCATTCTTCTTCTATTATTCCGGCCATTGATATAGATCCTTCTCATGGCCCTACATCTTCTGACATTGCTTCCCCCCTACATCTCATTCTAGCTTGCATTCTCCTTTATATTATGTTGATGATCCTATTGATAGTATTTTTAGCAAAACCTTGTTCCATCTACTACTTGATGAGTCAGATAAGGGTCATAAGTCTCCTTCTTTCCATATTGTTGAGTGTGTTTCACCTACTCCATTGTTATCTTCCCTAAGGTCACATCTATTAATACTTATGAGTCACCACCATCTATTACTTCCTCTTCACCTATTATTTCATTGCCTCTTAGTACATCTTCTATACATGTCTCCTCGCCAAAAGCTTCACCTATTATGAATGTTTCTAATTCTAGTCCGACCATTACCACATATATTTCACCTATATAGCATGCTATATCTTCTTTATCACGTACTATTAGTGCGTCTTAACCATCGGATCCTTCTCCACCACCTTTGGATATCCCTATGATCACTCACAATGGAAAATTACAACCTCTTAACACATTATTTCCATCTTCTACCATCCCTTCACAAGATATCCTTTCTCTCATGCATGCTATAGGACAGTTACAATCACAATTTCAATCTCTCACTTTAGAAAGTAAGGCCTATTATGCTTCTATTGACAATAATTCATTGCATGGAAATCTGGTCCCTAAGAAGATTCATAATTCGACATTCCCTCATGACTTCACCATGCCTACTTTCACATGTTTTGATGGTATGGGTGACCCTCATGCTCATCTATTATATTATCGTAGGGCTATGGCTTCCTATTCCAATGATAGATTACTACTCAAGGCTTTTCATTATAGTCTTACCGATGAGGCATTACAATGGTACACTCATCTCCCCTTTGGATCCATTAGTACTTTTTATGACATGGAGGACACCTTCCTCTGTCGGTTTATAATTAACAATGGCCCTAAGGTTACTTATGACCGGTTACCTACTTTACATCAGGGCTCCATGAGAACCTATTAAGGATTATATTCTTAGATTCAATGCTTGTATCCATCAGCTTGTTTTTCAACCCATAGATCTTGAGAAGAAATTTATTTTCTATCGTGGCCTCATTCCTCCACTCAAGAAACGATTACAGTATGATACATGTGAGTCATTCATTCTCCTATGCTATAAGGTTATTGACTTAGAATATGATCTTCTCTCCACACACATCATAGATCCCTCGCACACCTCTATGGCTAGTTCCTCCTCTAGTTCTCCACCAGAGCCTACGGTTGAGCATCCTACATAGTCTCCATCTTTTCCTCCCAAGAAAAGTAAACAAACTTAACCCTCTTCACCACAAAAGTATACTCCTTCTTCAGCTCCACAATAAGCTACTCCTCCTACCACTCCACCTCAGTCGCACTAGCCTTTGCATTTCTCTCATCACACTCAACCACATGATGTGTTGCATATTTTTCTTACTGAGTGGTTAATTCACCTACCTTCCAACCAGCATCATCCACAACATCAGTTATAATGTCAGCATGACCAACCTTATTGCAACTATCACTACATAAATGGCCATAAGGACAATGACTGTCTTTCCCTTAAAGATAGGTTACAACAATTAGAGGATAAGGGCATCATCTCCTTTGGTTCTCACCCACATGAGTGATCCATATCTCCTCTCCCTCGACAAATAGTTTCTTATACGATTGAGTCTTCTCCTATATATGATGCTTTGGCTATGATGTATCCACCACAATATGCTATTCATATGCGTTCTCCACCACATCCATCACATTCATTGCATCCACCTCACCCATCACATTCACGTTATCCATTGTGTCATGTTGCTACTTTACATTGGCCACCACAACACTCTGCTTTCACACATCCCACCACAACTCCATATGATATTCATTTTGGCACATATTCACACGTTGCTCCCATTCCACATGCTTCCACCACTTCACGTTGTCTAGGTCTTTGGTAGGTGATTTATATCACCTTACCCCCAATGATGCACTTGTGTTCTCATGACTCTTACATGAATGTTGAGGGATTTTTTCTAAGAAATTTTCATCACACACTTTGTCATCTCATCTAATTCATCCAATCATTTCTGGATGAAACACTCTTTCTTCTCTCGTGGCTCATAATAGAACTACTAAGGGGTATTAACTACACAAGACTCTTCATTCACACAGGGACATCACCAATCCTCCACCTTTCATCATAATAACATATTATGATATCTTCATTTTACTATCATACATTCTCACCTATTTTACTAGCATCATTATATAAACTACACATTCTATTCAATAAACATTTCATCACTCACATTCCATTTGATATTTATTCTCATTTACCATACACACGTTATCTACCATTACTAACATTATAATGTGAATTTATATTCATAAAAAAACAATACACATACTAGGACAATAACCATAGAATCATACAACATCCATTACATCGCAATGACAAAAATTCCAACATAGATTTATCATATATCAAAAATAGGTGTCCATACATATATTGCTAGTACAATCATCATCACAAAAATTTCTCACAAGCTGGGGCAAGGCCCCCACATCATATACAATAGTCCCAATCAGACCTCATCATCACTATCACTCTTGTGTACTATGAGAGCCCTAGAACCGATTCCTCTTCACCGATGTGATGTAATTGTTGTGGCCCCGATACCACTCAAATAGCCTCCGCAATAAAGTCATCTCTACATAATTCTATGAAAACTAACGCTATAAATCTACGTACAATGGAAACATGTCTGCGATAAGGGACCACCACCTATCTCTTCTCTACCTCATCGAGTCTCCTCGTGTGCCTCATCCCTCCTACCTAGAAGTTTTGTACTCATCACATATTCTATAGATATTGGCTCAAATAGATGGGCATGTTTTCCCACTATATCATCCACCCACTCTAGTATACCTTTGTCTAGGAAATCCATCGAAACATTATGTGTCAATGTGTGGATGGATGTGTCCACAATCAATAACCAATAGGAATCACCTACAAACACACACAACGTGTTAGATCACTATACAACATAACATTATAAAACCATAACACACATAATGTGCATATACACAAATACTTACAATCAGCCATGGCCATTGTTATAGGATCAAGAGCATGTGATTCCCCCTCTCCCCCTCCTCCAGGTGGTAACTCTATATTTCCTGCAAATAATGGGTACAACAATACCCACCGATGAGATTCCCACCATGCATGGTACTCCTCGGTGCAACCTACATCATCTCCATCCATAGTTGTTATCGCTGGATCAGCCTCATCTAGCCTTAGTGGAAGTAGCTACTCTCGCCATAGGCCTTGGCGCTAGCTTTGACCCTCTAGGTGCTCTGATATCTCTCAAACATATATATGGATTTGGGGTACATCTGAGTCATTCCTAATTGTCATGCTCTCTACAGAAAAGCTTCGTCACACACAGGAAGTGGTCCTCTAGCCACATAGTCCTCCAAATACATCGTAACTCTATCACATCCTCTAGCCATCCCCCATAGTCACAATATGACCTCCATATAACTTCCTCGGGCCCCATCCTATCTATAAGTTCCCTAAAGGTATCTATATCCATCTTCCTACCACGAATGTCAACCCACCTCCTCATAAATATCTCTAGCCTAGCCCACTCCCCTCATGGACCTACAATTGGTCTTAGCACAAGTAAATGCTCATATGACCACATATGAAATAGTTTGGTGGCTCTATCCTTCCACAATGTTCATCCTTCGTAAGCCAATATAGATCTCTATATAGGTGGGCCAACACACACCATTCCCATGTATATCTAGTACCATCCTCCTTGATCCAATGACATATGTCATGCATATTTTCATGATTCCTACACCTCCTCCCTCTATATCTATACACAACATAATCACAACTGTTGTGAAATTCTGAAAGCACAAAACACCAGACCATAGAATAACATCTAGGAGAATATGGGCCTTGGTAGGTACTCAAGTCCCCACAAAATATAGTCTTGCGGCTCACATCTACCGCTCCATATCCATCACTAGCATGGCTTTTACTCTCCCCACAATAGTAAATCATAGTATGTGATAGAAATCCTCCAACGTCACACTCATCTCCCTCGTAGGTAACCAGAATGTGTATGTATCCACACACCATCTCTTGTATAAGGTAGTTACCATGGGAATATTATGGGGCACATCCTTGATCCATTGTATGTTCTATAGGTTGGCACGGTCCATCACATCCTAATCCTTGTTTGGAAAACCAAATCTAAGAAACTTACTCATATTACGACCACCACGAAACCCCTCGAGTGAATATCTCTCTCGCACATCACAAAGCGACCAAAAGCGTAACGTTAGAATACATTGCAAGACCAAATACACTCAATTATTATACAAGCACCATGTTTACCAATAGTTTATATCCAATACATACGTCCTAGACTAGGGCACCTAGATGTAGGATTGGGGCACCCAAGAGCGACACTAGTGCCCGGTTAAGGCACTTTGTCCTAGGGGTCACTAACTCCCACACCACTTTTTCTAGGTATCAAATGCCGAGAACATTAAAAATCTCAAATTTGCAAAAAATAAACAAAAAAACTACTACACCATACACTTTTTTAAAAATGCACCTACTAACTCCACGGGCATATACAATGCTACGACGGTCACCACCCTCTCAAACCTGAATAGGACATGTTGCTCTTGCTTGTGAAATTTTCACCCACTTTGTGCTCACTCTCACAATCACATACAAAAAAATGAAGTGACTCAACACTTTTTCACTTCACTACTTATAGCTAATTTTTCATCACTTACTTTGTTATAGTTATTATTTTGCATCTATTTCCACAATGAATACCTACTACACCTTGTTTTCACTATATCCTGCGTGCTTCTACTCCGATTTACATCCTGTTTGTGAAATTATTTTTAGAATTCTTCCTACTTGCCATATTGACCATGTTTGCAGTTCCTAGTAATCAAAATTTTAGAGATGATTCATTGGTAGTATCCACCTCTCTAATGATTCCTCATCCTTATTTTGGTGAACATGAGTATTCAGTAGAAATGTTTTTCCATCCAAGTGTGCTAAACAACTCAAAGAGGTGGCAAGTGTTCAATGAAAATGGTCATATTTTGTATTTCTTGTAGTAAACCGGTAATTTCAGCTCTGTATATTTTGAAGGAAGTGATACCTTCCCGTGGGAGTGTACTACTAATTACAATGATAGTGTCGATAGTGATCAAATGGCTGAAGATGGAGTGATTCAACTGAAAGGAATTAGAGTTATAAAGGGATTAGTTTTAGTGGAGGAATTATTTGATAAACATGATAGGTTCACCCACAAAAATCCCAATGATTAGCCTAGATCTTCTATTGAATATGAGAAAATGAATATTAGAACAAATGAACAACCAAGGATGGTGAACATTGGAAAAATTTATTCACTGAAGAACAAAACTTTTCAAATATATTGAAG
Source organism: Taxus wallichiana var. yunnanensis (assembly GCA_018340775.1). Taxonomy (NCBI): domain Eukaryota; kingdom Viridiplantae; phylum Streptophyta; class Pinopsida; order Cupressales; family Taxaceae; genus Taxus; species Taxus wallichiana. Next base: position 536,793,905 of record CM031239.1, read on the forward strand.
AAGTATTTTGATGTGCTTACTTACTCCTATGAAGATATTGGGTCCTTTTAACTATAATCTATGTAACACTCTATCCCCTTGAATCCCGATGCAAAGGCCTTCTAGAAGAAGCAAAGGAAATACAATCCCAAAATTTCCAGAACTATTAAAGAAGAAGTTGAAAAGTTACTCAATGCTCACATCATCTTCCCTATCCATCACTTAACATGGATATCAATATTATTCTATTAAGAAAGAATAATGTTAAGATCCACATTTATGTGGAATTCCAAAATTTGAAGCAATAATCATTGAAATATAACTATCCCTTACCGGTCATGGATAATATCTTATAAGAAGAAAACCATTCATAAATGATGTCCATGCTTGATGGGTTCTCAGGGTACATCCAAATATAGGTAGCCAAAGAGGATAAGTTCAAAATTTCCTTCACCTCTCCTTGGGGTACCTTTACATACCATCAAATTCCCTTCATGTTAATCAATGCATGTGCCACTTTCTAAATGGAAATGGATGTAGCTTTCAAGGAAATGAGAGGAAAATTTACATTGGTATATTTGATGATTTCATGGTGTATTCAAAAAAGAGAGGATAATTTGGAATACCGGAGAAAGTAATGATCCGGTGTAGAAAACATCACATATCTCTTAATCTAAAGAAGTCAATATTTGGTGTAACAGAAGGAAAAATCCTTGGTCATATTATGTGTAAGGTGGGTTAAAAATTTGATCTAGAGAGAGTTGAAGCCATCGAAACAAACACGATGTAAATTCATTTTTAAGCAAAGTAAATTTCTTGAAAAGTTTTGTTCCTAAATTCACTAAGCTCACTAAGTATATTATCAACATGATGAAACCCAAAGAATCCTTAAAATGGAGAAAATAAGGTAAGTAATATTTTGAATCAATCAAAGGTTCTAATGAAAAGGATCCTACTTTTTTCTGTCCTAACTTTAAAAAGGAATTCATTATTTATTGCTACACCTCTGAGCACACCATCTCATTTGTCCTTATTCAAGAGAATGAAGAGAAATTTCAATCACCCATTACATTTATGAGTGCACCATTAAAGGCATATGAACTCAATTATTCACAACATGAGAATAATGCATATGTGGTGGTCCAATCTTTGAAAATTTTCAAGTTTTATCTCTTGAACTCACACACTATTATCATGGTCTATAGCTCAAATGTTAAGTCGATTATGATATAACACAATCACAGTACAAAAAGAGGGAATTGGGTATCAAAAGTTTAGGAGTATGATATTGATATTAGACATTCTAAATTGGTATGAGGAAATGGTTTGTGTGAACTCCTTGTTAGAGAAGAATGGGAAGATTATTCTATTTTTATGAGTGTTTGATCAAAGACCTTCCTCATGTGCTCTTCGTGAGCACTACCAATCCTTGGTTTTGGACATAACATACTTCTTGGCCTATGGTGATTATCCCTAGGTTTGGATTACAAGAAAATAAGTACCCTTTTCTGAAAAAAAAAAAATATGAAATTTGAGAAAATGGATTGTACAAGAAAGGATTAGATGGAACATTCTTAAGGTGCGAGGAAGGGGAATAATAAAAGAATATTTTCAAGGCATTCCATGATCAGGCATGTAGAGGGAATTTGTTGGCATTGTTAATAACACATAATATCCTAAGAGGTAGTTATTATTGGCCTACTCTCTTCTGGGATGCCTACAAATGGGTAGGAAAATGTGATCCATGTAAATGGTTTATAGGAAAAAATTTTGTCGAGAAAAATTTTCAGTGGACAAATTGGTGGGTATCCATCAACGCTCTGAGACTCTAGGTCCCTCTTCTTGAATGGTGTAACTCCATTTATTATATGTGCATGAAATTGAAATATGTGGTGGCCCGAAGGTTGAGGATCAACAAGAACACTCCAATTAACCTACTGTAAAATCTTGCAATTTCTTGTAAGGGAGGAATTTGCTAAGGAGGTTGGAAAGTGAGTGGGAAAAGGAAGGGGGATTAATATCTCAGGTAAAAACCAAATTCCTATAGACATTAATACTAACAATTCAACACACACACACACACACACACACACACACACACACACACAAAGAAAACAATTTTGTTACTTGCATTAAGATAAGGTAGAATTAGGAACACAAATTTTCAATAACTCTCTCATCAAAAAAGGAAAGAAACTCCTTTCTTCTTCATTTATGTTTTGGAAAAATTGTACATAGTGAGAAATAAAATAACATAGAGGGGGAGAATAGAGGAAAATTTTCTATCTCTTTTTCTTCACTTCAAGTAGTAATCTCTCCTTGAGCATACAAAATTGATAACCCTTAAGAATGAGGGTGCCATCATAATTTATAGACTTGATAATTACTCTTCACCTACCCCTCATGAATTTTCATTTGTCCCCGTACAACATGTGATTTTTCATATTCCTAGGTGTATAATTAAGTCCCCTTTTATTAATTAATTGTGATGTTGGTTGTCAATTTTGCATCCGTGTCTCGAGATCTAATAGAACCAAGTCATTTAAAACAACAATGAAACTATATTCAAGTTTTGGGACCTTGCGTGTTTGAGACAAATCTCCATAGAAGGTCGATTCCTTTACCTATTTATAATGCTACTTTACTCCTAATGTTGGAAGGGAAATCTATGATAAAAAGACAAGGAACCAGGGATAGAAGGAAAATAGAATGGAAAACTAAAAAATGGAGGTGATAACATACAAAAAGTGGGATGAACACTATACATTCGGTTGAAAACGTAGGAGAAAGCATGAAGAAAGACTAGGCATGTGTAACAAAAACCAAAATTCATTTACACTATCGATTTCATGAAACAAAACCAGAAAATGGAGTTACGAGGAACTAAAAGTGACACAACATGAATATAATGTAAAGAGAGGAAATGGAGAAGAATATAACATGTTAAGATAGAGAATCCACAAAATGATGCTTCTATTACTTACGGTATGCACAATCAATTACAATAGCATCTAAAGGCCAATATTCACATGCACAAACCATATCTAAAGGTCTATGATTTAAAATGCAAAGATAAAGAATCCTTAGCAAAAATAAAGGATGTAAAATGTCCAACCATTTACAATGATATGAGCTCTTACATTTTTAGATAGATCCATGAGGGAAAATAGGAGGGAAATCTGATTTGAGAACTCAGCCACCAATAATGAATGCTTGGAAATCCACCCGCAAAATCATTAAGTACACTTATCGATGTCTCTGTTTGGCATGTTAGAGAAGAAAAAAGGAAGTAGATCAGATCAAATCGGGTGGTTGGAGCAATTAGATATACTCATTAATGGTGTGAAGGAATTTTTCTAGATTCTAACCTACCAAATACTACTAAAATTCAAATTTGAATGGTTTGGCATGTACCCCACGTCAACAAATTTCTAAAAAGTTTTGTCATGCAAGGATTTGAGGGTGACACAAAAGTTATGACTGTCAGAGGACCTATAATGTAAACTGGGCACACAAGACATGTTGCACACATTGATTGAATAAAGAGTTTGTTAACTATAGATTTGTTTTATCATTTCTACCACATATCACCCATTGATTTGTTTTCAAGATTCGGTGCCTTTTAGGCACACTTTGATTGGTTTCGTGTAATACACTTAATCTTTGTATATGATGACATGACACAAGATGGCACAAAGCGAGGCACATGGAAGAATGAGGCATGGAAGGAAAAAATATGGAATGCACACAAAAAGGTAACACACGTGAGAGTAAATGGGAGAAATACCGAGGAAGGAATCTATAGGAGAGGCACAATTATTACAAAGTAATGTGTAGGGCACACAACAAGCACAGGACTTAGTGACTTTTAAGCAAGTTCATGGCATGTGCTGCAGTGCATGAATTATAGGGAAGAAGGTGAATTCATAGAGGGTGTGCATGAGGTAAAATGGAAAAAAGAGGAAAAGGAAAAGAAAAGGTGGAGGAGCGTGCAAGGTTGCGCGAGGAATCTACAACCAAGAGAATGTGCCAAAAGAGAAAATGAGGTGAACATAAGATGCAATGTATATCCTTAGAGCCATAATGGAATGTATGTTTTCCAAATAACTAGGGGAGCTATTTGGATAACAATTGACATTTCACATTACAAACTAAAGTCACATTTAAATGAATAAGAAAAAATAGGAATAAGATGATCTTAAAAAAAGTGCAACCCCCAAAAAAATAAAAGAAAATGAAGTAGGGGAGGGGGAAGAGAGCGAGAGAGATCTATGTTGATGAATATGCATCTTCTATTGATTCTTCCTTGTTGTGTGATCAATCCTTGTTGGGCTCCATTGGAAATATTTCCACTCCCTTGAACTCTTTACTATACCAGGCTACCATGGGTGATACCTTCTCCTCTTGAGGAATGAAGACACAACTCAGGGAATCAATCCAACCATGTAAGATATCATTGATGTTTTTTCTCTTTGAGAACCACAATAAATGTTTCGTACAATTTTTTAAATTGTGTCTTTGATCTCGATACAAAGACTCCAATGTATTTTCATCAAAGGAAAAGGGGTCCCCAACCTTTTTCTAGACATACTCCTCAAATGGTCTCAATAATTCATCTACGGTAGTTCCTTCATCAAGGGTGGGAACTCCAAGTTTTTACTTTTGATGTTGACATCATGTCGTGTATCTTGAAGGCATGCTACTCATTTAATTCCAGCTCATCAATGGACTGATTACGCATTTCATATAGAGAGGCAAGGGTTATCACCCACACATGGGAAAAGTCCTCGAATGAAGAATTGAATACTTTTTCGATCATTGACACAGGAGTGAGCATATCCCATCTCCATCACCAGTGGATGGACTTGGTCCCAATATTCTTTTTAATTTTCCAATCCTTAAGCTTGTCATTAGGAACTTATATGTAGTGGCACACATTTGCTTCTACAATGTGATAAACTATAGAATAAAAACATTTCCTTTCTCAATGATCATGCTCGTCCATTTTTCATTTTCTCATTCTGCCTGGTGAAGGCCCATGTCTTCTTAATGGACTTTAGGTAAAATCTACTAATTGGGATAACAATTGGGAATGACGACGAAGTATTTGGGTCCATGAATTTTTTCACATATAAGGAGAGTGTTTGTACTTGGTCTTCCAACTGGTCAATTTTCACCTTATACTCCTGATTGTTAGGATTTTGGAGTTGAATTGCTTCACAGTTAGCATGATTTACACCTTGTTGGTTTTCTCGGTAACTAACACCGATCGGAGGGTAACTAGCACCGATCGGGGTAACCGGCGTCGATTATCATCGGGGGTAACCGATGATGGTCGTGGTAACCGTGTCGATTAGGGTAACTGCATCACCAACATCGGGTAGTCGATGATGGTTAGGTAAGCTGGAACCGGTTACCTGTGTGTGAAATTTTATATTTAACTCACGAGAATTAGATCTAAATTTGTTATAAAGTTTATCTAAAGCTTGTAAATGCATAACTAAGGTGCCCTAAGTTTGTCTAAGCTAGAAAACTAGGGTTATAACATAAGGATAGAGGAAGAATGTTAATTCTCCTTGGTTGAAGATGAAGAAGAAGAAAAATAAGAAAAAGGTTGCATGAAGACAAAAGCTTGATGGAGAGAAGCTAGATATAAGGAAATAATAGGTACATTTGAATGGTGAGAAGGTGGTTATGTCTTCTTTTGTATTTCCTTTGTATTATATTTTCTAAATGTAATGGATTGCATAGTATGCAAAGCACATAGTATTTCATCTTGTAGATCCATAGGTTGTTGTGAGATCTTGTATTATAGATCCACAAGTTGTTGTGATATCTTGTATTCTAGATCCATGAGATCATATTTTATTGTTGATCCATAGGAATCTAGTATTGTAGCTCATTGGAGAGCTTGTGGATATAGATAGTATCTAGATATTATAGAGGAGGTTGTCTTCTTGTTTGTAGTGGAAAATGCAGTGAGATGGAGGAGAGACTTACTTCTTGGTGCACATATATGGTTGCACATTGGTAGACCCATGTGAGAGGTCTTGTTTGCAGATTCATAAGAGAGCTTGGTTGCACAATGGGAGATGCAGTAGTTCTGGTATGTGAGATCTGGTGGTGTTTGGAGGCATGGTTGTAGTGCACTCATGGAGATCTATTTAGAGATATGGAGGAGAGGAGATACTCTTGGAGAGATGCATTATACTCTTGTATTGAAGAGTTGGTTTGTACTCTTGTTATATTATATATATGAGATCTCTATCTTTGGTGGACGTAGCCCACATTGGGTGAACCATGGTACATGTTGTGTTATGTGTGTGTACTTTTTTTATTTGGATTATTCTAGTTTATACTTCCACTGTTGTAGATTTTGGGGAATTATTTAGATCATGTGTGTATGATTTGGTTTGTTATTAAATCATAGAACTATTATATTCAGATCTGAATTCCCTAAATTGGTATCGAGATCTTGGTTATTTAGAGAAAGGTTTTGCTTTAGTATATTGTTAGTGGTTTACTGATAGGTGTATGAGAGCAGGGTTTATTTTTCTTGATGTGAAAATTGTAGGAAGAGATTTAAATCTCAAGTGGAAGCTAGAAATGTGAGGTTTTTGGAGAATACAGTGACCAACATTAGTTAGGTGGCAATGGTCGACATGTGGTGACCATGGTCGGTTATTCTGGTGACCATGGTCAATTCTTGAGCAACTTGGTTTTAAATAGAAAATCACAGATATGAAGAAATTAAGAGATGCATGGAATGTATCTTGTTTGTTGAGGTGTCCTTGGTTCTTAGAGGCACAAACATGATTATCAGATTATAGATCTAGGTTATAGAGGTATGGTTTTATACCTTGGTATTGCAGTGCTTGTATTATTTTGGTTGCACATGCATGTTTGGGATTGCAGATCTGAGTATGAGATAGAGGAGAAGTTATGCATCCTTTGGTGCAGTTAGATGCATGGGATTCTTTATTAGAAGAGAAGAATATAGTAACATAGAACAAAGACAAGGTTTCCATCAGAGAAGCATGTTCTTTAGTTGAAGATGTAGTTGAGTATCTTGGTGCTGGTAAGGTGATGTATTTCATCTTGGTGCAGTTTTATTACATGTATTATTGTTGTTAAGTTTTTGTGTAAGATTTGGGTGCTTCTTGAAATGATTGGCTCAACACAAAGTATCGATTTTCAAAGTAGTAGCACTGGTTTGGTGACCTATGCCAATTTTTGGCATTTTGTTCATTCTAGAAGCACCGATGTCGGTCAGGGAATTGACATCGGTCACACAGGGAATTGTAACCGTCTGCATCGTCAACAAACCATGGTTGGTCTTTGTGAAAACGAGTTCGCACATGGTTTTTATAGTAGAGAATAGGCATGGATGGTTCAATGTCCTATTTTGGAGGATCAGTTTTCTTGCATAGTGTGTATAGGTAGAAATAGTGCATATCACTTCAATGTTTGGATCAAAAAGAGGACAGAGTTGGCTCGGTTAGTCCAGTGAGACTTTGAGTCAAGTATCTCTATATGATTCATGTTTTATTTCTTTCATTTGAGCAACTGATATTATGTTTGGATTGTGTGCACAAATAAAATTTGCACCATGGATATTTGGTGAGCTTGAATTTTATTTCGGGATATGTTGGAATCTTGAGGACAAGGATATCTAGTCTAAGGATGGGATCCTCAATGAAAAGTCATGTTTAGACACAGTTGCTGAGTAACGAAAGATGTTGAGTACATAGGATGAAAAGAAGTTGATTCACCTACTTCACAAGAAGTCCAAACTTCTATGATGTAGAAGTATTCTTTGATAAGAAGGGAATCAATTTATATTTTCTTTCATCTATTTTATTTCTCACTGACATATATAGATTTTGAGATTGGTGATTAGAAGCAGTGTAGGGGAGTTCAGTTAAGTGGGAGCAAGCCATGGTTATTGGCATTGCAAGTTGGACATATATGCACATGCAGAGTGAGAGGAGTATGTTACATTTTTGTGTGGCATGAGGCACAAGTTGTTTTGGAGGGTAGTCACGGTTTTGCAGGTATTTTGAGTTTATTACATGATGAAATCACTTTTAGTTTTATTTATAGTGCTTGGATATCCCAATGGGATTGCAGTTGATGGTTGTTTAGTTGGGTTAAGATGAGAGAGAAATTTTATTTCCATTGAAGGGTAAAGAAGGAAAATCTATTTGTTACAAGTTATAATGTGACATAAGTGTATATTTACATCTTATTGATGTTTCCCTTGTTTGATTTCATCTTAGATGGTTTGTGTAGTAGGTTGATGACATTTTTTTGGTATTTACACTAATTATTAGTAGCATGGTTAGCATGGTTGTTTGTTGTTGACATTGATGAGCACATGATTCATATATTGGCTTTGGAGTTAGTCGTTGGTGGAGACTTGGAGCTTCTGGAGAGCCTGGTGATATGGATGGATGTACATGGTGAGTTTTGTACATGTGGATAGATTATGTTTTGTGAGTCTATGATGATGCAGATATTTTTTTGCACATGGATTCCTATGAGCATGGTTTATATGCCTTGAGCATGAGTAGGGGATGTTTGTATTTCCTCTTGTTACTATGTTACTCCTTGATAGATATGTTATCTATGGATGGTTGTCTTGGACATGCTAGTTGTTTATGCAGGGTTGGATTTGCAGAATGCAGTATTTGGATTCTTTGAGTTGTGTAGGTGTTGTGGAGTAATTAACCATGGGTTGCATGTAGAACTCATTTGGGTTGTCTTGACCCAGGATCTTGTTTTTCTTACACATATTCAGTTTGACTTGTCTTTGGTCAATTACATTGGTGGTTGCATGGAGACATGGATAGATGGTTAGAGAACATGGTTGATTTATAGGTATGGTGATAGAAGCTTAGTATTTCAGTTTGAGTGGGAGATCTTGTAGGTGTGTTAGTCATGGTGGCTTGGTTGCATGAGAGGCTTGGTGTTATGATTCAGTGGGAGCTTGATGTATGGATAGCTCGGTTATCACGGATCAGTAGTAGCTTCATGTAGGTATATGGTAAGTCATAGGTTTGTTATCTTCTTGGTTTTAGAAGATGGTTTAATCTTCTTGATTTCATTTGAGAGAATTGTTGATATAAATAATATATGGTCTTCACGGTATGTAGAGGATAGTGATGTACATGTACATGTACAGGTTCAACAATTTATCTCCAAGTGGGAGATTGTTAGGATTGTGGAGCTGAATTACTTCACAGTTAGCATGATTTACACCTTGCTGGTTTATGTTTAGTGAAACACTTGTAAGTAAGGTAAGAAGGTAACGGTTGAGTAGTTCCGGTTAGGTAAGTTGGGTTACGGTCAACATCGGGTAACCAACGATGGTCAAGGTAGCAGATTAAAAGTTACATGTGCGTGAAATTTCATATTTAACTCACGGGAATTAGATCTAAATTTTATCTAAAGTTGATCTAAAGGTTGTAAATGCATAGCTAAGGTGCCCTAAGTTTTGTCTAAGCTTATATAAGCTAGAAAACTAGGGTTAGAACATAAGGATAGAGGAAGAATGTTAATTCTCCTTGGTTGAAGATGAATGAAGAAGAAAAAAGAAGAAAAGGTTGCATGAAGATAGAGCTTCAATGGAGAGAAGCTGGAAAGAAGGAAATAGTAGGTACATCTGAATGGTGAGAAGGTGGTTATGTCTTCTTCTATATTTCCTTTGTATTGTCTTGTCTAAATGTAATGGCTTGCATAGTATGAAAAGAACATAGTATTTCATCTTGTAGATCCACATGTTGTTGTGAGATCTTATATTGTAGATCCACAAGTTGTTGTGAGATCTTTTATTGTAGATCCATGAGATCATATTGTATTGTTGATCCATAGGAATCTAGTATTGTAGCTCGTTGGAGAGCTTGTGGATATAGATAGTATCCAAATATTGTAGAGGAGGTTGTCTTCTTTTTAGTGGTAGATGTAGTGAGATGGAGGAGAGACTTACTTCTTGGTGCACATATATGGTTGCACATTGGTAGAACCATGTGAGAGGTCTTGTTTGTAGATTACAGGAGAGGTTAGTAGCATAGTTGGAGATGTAGTAGTTCTTGGTATGTGAGATCTGATGGTGGTTTTGGAGGCACGATTGTAGTGCACTCATGGAGATATGTTTAGAGATCTAGAGGAGAGGAGATACTCTTGGAGAGATGAATTATAATCTTGTATTGAAGAGTTAGTTTGTACTCTTTTATATATATATATGAAATCTCTATCTTTGGTGGACATAGCTCACATTGGGTGAACCACGGTACATGTTGTGTTATGTGTGTGTACTTTTTTAATTTAGATTATTCTAGTTTACACTTCCCTCTTTGTAGATTTTGGGAATTATTATAGGTTTGTTGAGAAGATGAGAGGAAAAATGGCTCATTCTCTTCAAGTTCTACTTCCACTACATGATCCTTTATTGATCCGAACTTCTTATACAATCTTATATAGTTGGGGAATTTAACTACACTTTTTACGCTTTAAACACTCTCCGAAATGGACTAATCCTGAAGTATTCTCCATGACCTTCAATGAAGAGTGGTGTGATGCATGTCTTTGAAGGGAGAGGAAACTTCTTAATGTGATGGAGGAAGCCTTCTTCTTCTTAAACCATTCTCTTGATCCTCTTATTACAACTTCCGTCTACTCACTTATGTCTGCTTTGATTCATGGACATTCCATGTTACCTATGGAAAACATAAATCCTTCACTACCTTATATTTTAGATCATACAATTTAATGTCATCATATTGAATTCCATCTTCATACAAGTCGAAATTGAATCTCCTCATTTTTCCGATCACATGTCATCCACATATGGTCTCTTTCCCTAACATCAAACTCATCTATGTAATTTACCCAATAATATTTTATTTGCGGTACATGATATGACTCTAAGAGATGGAAACTATCCTGGATCAACTCGATGTCAAAATTCCCTTAGTGTATATGAATACAAGATCGGAGGTGCGAAGGAAACTTCCAGTGCAATGCATAATTGCCACTCTTGTAGGTGAAGATTCCAAGTGAGATGAGAAAGGATATATTCTTTCTTTTCTGGTTCTTGAGCTTATTGTGAACACAAAATATTTATATGTAAAGCTTAAACAACATGATCTTATCGCTGAAATACCAGGTTAGTCTAAGAAGAGTAAGATCATAACCAGAAACTCAAATGTATGAGAAAGTGGAAAATTGTGTGAATTATGATACGTACTTGATCAAATAATCCACTTGTGGAGACAACCTTGAGTGAAGGTTCCCCTCCAAAGATCTCGGAAGACAAACATGATGAAGGCATAATTTACCCTCATGAAGTGTCAATTTATATCCGTTGAAACCGAATGAGGATATATATCAAATTTTGGGGCCTTGGGAGATATGTTTTTAGAAATTACTAACCCTTTAAATGATATCTACCTCACGAGGGCGTATACTAGATATAAATTCATTATGAACTTCTCAAGATCGGGTACTGAAATGAGTGACAATGTAGATTGTCAATAATGATTTGTACCTAATTAATTCTCTTTTTATCCTCCAAGATCATGAATATGAAAAGATCCATTAAATATTGGAATTAATTTGAGGTTTCTTCTCCTATCATTGAGTGAGAAGGATGGTTTCATCTGAATATCCTTCGTGGAATTCAGCTCACAGGAAAGACTTGGGAACTCATGAATGTTTTCTCACTTATTTCAACCATGAACCAAGATCAAGGCCCGCAGGTATAAGTCTATTTTAATATATTCCTTTGTTGTAACCTCTTTTGAAATGATGGCCATATTGCTCCAAATTAGGATCTGCATTGAATGGGAGATGGATTTGGGAGAAATTATTGCTAGGGTTGAGCCATCATCTGCTTGAATAGTTTTGGTCTTAACTTCATAGTACTAAGAACATGCCAAAATAAATTCCACACTGCACCGAGATAAGATGTCCACCTGTTGCATATGAGTATGGTCTCGCTCATGAAAACGTTTTCCTCCAATGGATCTCTTGTTCCTCCAAACATCTAGTCTTTGAGATCTTTGAATTTCATGTGGGTGACATTACCTTCCCCCATAACCGAGTAATCATAAGAGAGAGTTGATAATAGTTCAATACATGTAAATTAAATGTCATGGTTAACACCGAAACTTCTCGGTGTCCTGGAATGGGAGTTTAATATTTTTAGTAAATTTATATTTTCATTTCTTTGACCTTGGAACACATTCGATCACCGTTCTCATTGCTCCGAATGTTCAATGTAAACTATGCCTTTGTAAAATCTTCCTCTGTAATATTTGTTATTTATAGTAAGCTCTTATGTCGAGACTTAATATTTTTGGAAAATTTCCCTCCGACCTTGGATTTTGATGAATTAAACTATATGGGGTTTTTTCTTCATCTCACATATGAGTTTTTAGCTCAACCTAATCTTTGGAACAATGGGAAATAAAATTCTAAAAATACGGGCACAAAACTACCTAGGGTTTTCTCACCATGAAAAATCTAGGCCGTGCATGTAATTTATTTCACTTGGGTATTCAAGATGCATAGAAATTTGGAAGAATGCAAAATATCCCATGTCGATCTGTGCACCGATCTTTGAGTTATGGATGTTTTCACATTGCGGGCTTGAGAGTCAATCGATGAAAAAATGTGCTTGGAACCTTTAAAAATTGTATTTTTAATAAAATTTATCTCACCAAAATTATGGGAATATGTAGGAATGAATGTAAATGAAAAATGAGGGTGGAGACATCCTAGAAAAATTTCACGAGTTCCTCGTGAAAATGGAGCGATGTGGGGGAATGGAGAAAATGGATAAGTTTCAAAGTACATATAGGCATGAGAGGGAGAGAGGAAGGGGGAAAAAATTTTGTGCCCCATTTTCCACTTTGGAATGGGACAGTGGAATAAAATTATGTCTTATCCTAAGGATGACACATGGCACACATGCACAGGCGAGGAAAAATGTGGAAAGTGGTTTGTTTGAGCTCCCGAGGCTAATTTTTGGTCATGTGGGGGAATTGGTGGAAGAATTAAAGGGTCACACATTTTTCTTCCCCCTTGTCCCCATGAAATGCAATAGAGGGATGGTAAAATTGTGCCTCATCTTGGTGAGGACAAGCGTCAAGCATGCGGGATTTGGAGTGGGGGCTAGAAATTTGATGAAAGGTGCTTACTGGAGCTCCCGGGGTCATGTTGGGGTACATGAGGATTAAGGTGGAGGCGGAGAACCATTTTCTAGACCCCATGTCCCCTTGGAAGGGAAATCAGGACACAAAATTTACACCTCAACCTGATGGTGACATGTGTCACTGAAATATTTGACTAAGGACGGAGCTTGTACCTTAGAGAGGAGATTGAAAATGACATTACGTAAGCTCCCATATGAAATTTTAGGAACTTATTTATATGATTTTAATTGGAAACAAAATTTTGAGAAGGATGGTATAGTTATAAATTTTTTATTAAGATTAAAAAATTATCAAAAATGGCCTTCTTAATTATGAACGCCAGTTGTGCCTACGAAGAATGAGTTGTAGAAAGAAATGCATGGGTGTTATGAAAAATATGATATTACCACCATGTAGGGAATTGAATAATATTTTCATTGATATTTGTTTAACCTCCAACTAATTCTAGAGCTCTTGAAACCATCTCCCAAATCCCTGGTGTCTTTTCGCAAAGTGCAAGCTCCTTTGGGTTTAAAAACACGCTTTTGTTGAACTTGTTCCTAAACCGCTAGATCTCTCCATAATCTTCCTAAATCACTTGAAAAATGATCTTGGCTCATGAATACACCTCCTTAATGAATTTATGACTTCCAATCTACTCTAGATCATATGCACCATCCTTAGAAAGGTCAAAAATAGTCCTTCCTAAGCCTGTCAAAAGATTTACTTTGAAAGGAATTGTCTTGAAAGACTCATTTGAACTTTTTTCTTATTTTCCACACATGGGTGAGGGTGGGGAAACATAAATAGGCATTGAATGGATGGGGAAAGGCCTGGCACATGGGATAGAATAACTGGAGGGGTGTTGGGGAAGGTTTACAATGATTTTTTTTGACTCTATAGTATAGTTGTTATGTTTTCAAGTGACTTTCGTCCTTCGCAAAACACAAGAAAAAAACATCAAGGCTAGTTGTTTTTCCACTCGACCCATGCTCATTGAAGAGCCTTTCCAAATATTAGGAATTTAACTTCATAAGTGTATTGATCCATACTCTAGTATGGGTCATATGTATGTCCTCACTACCACAGACTATTTCATAAAGTGGGTGGAATCCATTCCGACCAAGCATACCAATTCAAATATGGTGTGCAAATTTTTGAAATAAAATATCACTGTATGGTTTGGAATGCCAAACAAGATGGTAACCAATAATTCTACTTGTTTCTCTTTTGTTGAGTTGATTGATTTCTTATACAATCACAATATCTCATTGTCACATTCTAATTATTATTATCCAAACGGAAATGGCCAAGTGGAGTCTAGTAACAAGAACATTGTTACTATTATTCAAAAAATAGTAGATGTTAATCAAAGAGATTGGCATAAAATATTATATGATGCTTTGTGGGCTGATTAGATAATGCCTAAGAAATCCATCAACACTTCCCCTTTTCAACTATTATGTGAGGTCGAAGCCCAAATCCCTATTTCTCTAGAGTTACCTACCTTACAAATGGTAAAGGAAGTGGAAAACGAAGAATACATGAATGATTTTGATAAGAAGATATGTTACTTGGAGAAACTAAATGAAGATAGAGAAGTAGCAGTAGATGTACTTAGAAAACACCAATCAAAAGTAAATAATTAATTTGATCAAAAGGAACATAATAGAAACTTTCATATTATAGATCTTGTACTATTCTCGGGAAAATATGCGGGAGCACAAGGGAGACCACTAGAAGTTTTAATCTCTTTGTCTTGATGAATCAATATAAGACACTTCGTGAGGAGAACACATACTATTTAACATCTCTTGATGGGACCCCATTGGAGTACCTACCTCACACCGAGCAACATATGAATCTATATAAGAAATGACATTTGTTTTCCCAACCATGTATCATAGTTTCCCATTTTGCTTTGTGTGTTTCCATTCTTTTCGT
Organism: Taxus wallichiana var. yunnanensis; assembly: GCA_018340775.1. Lineage (NCBI taxonomy): Eukaryota > Viridiplantae > Streptophyta > Pinopsida > Cupressales > Taxaceae > Taxus > Taxus wallichiana. The sequence continues at coordinate 536,809,024 of CM031239.1, forward strand.
GTGTTTGATTTGTTTCTCTTCATTTTGGTTATTTTCTTGTATTGGTTGGTGAAGTTTTGAATCTATTATACAATGAATAAGGCATTAGGTTTCTCCTCCATGATATTTTTGAAGTCCTTCATTATCCCTTATGGTCTATGTCCACTGAATTAGAGCTATCACTTTGGTCATGCTAAATTTCTAACATGAAAAATTTAAAACTTTGGTCATGATAAGTAATCCCCACTTGAAAACTTCCTCTCTTGTTCATTGTAAACCTTCTTCTAGCCATCCTATAAAATTTTTCACCCTCATTCTAGATGATATGAACATGATAACATAATTTTCAAGTTTTTTTCATGTGTAGGGAAATATACCTAGTTTCACTAATGAATTTTTTGAGATCCAAACGAAAGTACTTGTTTCTAGAAGCATAAAAGGGCCATTTTAGCCATTTTGCAACAAAAGAATACCCTCCGGAGGATGATTGCAAGGGTAAAACCCATTAGGAGGTTTTATATAATATTTTAAAATGGATTCAAGGAATTTTGTGAGAATTTTGTGGATTCATATGGTGTTGGGAGTCATTCAAGAAAAACAAGGTCATTGTGGGTATAAGGAATGTTAAGCATCAATAGAGAAAGTTTAATTTTTATGAAGATTGTGGGATTTTTGGGAAGAATCAAAAGATTAAGAAAATATCAATGGAAATATCTTGGAGTCTACTTCATAGTGGACACATCATTTTTATTCCAAAGCTTCACCTCATTCCATGAGAATCTACTTCATTACAAAGCTACTCCTTTGACCCAAAAGAGTGACGGGGCCTGAAAATATAATTACAATATGGTTGGAATGGTCTAATTAGGTGTTTTAAAGTCAAAATCATATATGTTTCGGCCTCTAAACTCTGTGTCTTTCACCTAGGGCTTAAAAATCACTTTCGATGTTCTAAATTCAAGTTAGCGAGATGAAATCAACAAGGTTTTACAAGCTTGAGTGCACTTTTCACCATAATTTTTCCCTTTTCCCTTGTCCGATGGTGCAATGAGATAGTGGGGACAAAAAATGGTGCCCCGTTTCAAGCAAACAAGTTGTGTCACTTAATACTTACAAGTTGTTCCTTAGGTCACTCCATAAGCAAAAATAATGACCCTAGGTATGCTTGGCACATTTTTAGCCTTGTCTATACCTTATCCCTTGTCCTATGGTGCAAGGGGAAAATAGGGACACCAAATTACACCCCCTTGTTTTGTGTGTTTATGTCATACTTAAACACTTACAACTTGTTGCTAGTAAGGCTAAAATTTTGTCTTAGTTCACCATGTCCCTTCCTCATGTGCACATGCCCCCATAACACATTTTGAGCATCATATGTCCATGTCCCATTGTCCCAACATCCAAGGGGATAAAAAGAATATTTAAATGTTCTCCTCCTCCTCAGCAATCCCCAGCTCACATCTAGTACCAAGTTTAAACTCCCTGAGACCATGATTTTAGCTCCTTCCGTCTCATTCTCAAATAGCCACACTTTGTGTCACTTGTAAAAATCCTTCGCAGCAAAGTGTAGTTTGGTTCCCCTATTGTGTCCTTGATACATATGTCCCCTATTATTTAGGGTGTAACTCCACCTCCAACCCCGACTAACCTTGGTTAATCTTAAATGGGTTAAAAGTGAGTTTAGGTGTGCAAATGAGGTAGAAAGCCTTTATATTCAACACTTAATCAAGTTTTGAGTTTTGAAAGCTTGATTCTTACCCCAAAAATCAATTTTTTCATATACATGCTTCTTAATTTTTTAGAGAAGCCCCATGTTTGAAAATGGAAAGTTTCCCATATCTCCAAAACCGTGCATTTGATTTTATTGAAACTCCACCAATATCATCCTTTTAAAAACACCTTTGCTTTCTTTGAGTATAAGCTCATCCTAATTTATACTCTAAAAATTTGTTACATATAGAATTTGTTTTAATCCATTACAACTACCTTTTCAGTTCTATGGTATTTTGGCAATTTAAAAACCTCTAAACATTGGAGCAAAGGATCCTTGTAAAAACCTAAACTTTGGATATGGAGGAAAATAACTTCTTAAGAGGGATTTTCATAGAAGGTGGTCATCTTCTATCTCTGTTCAAAGCATTGAGATATTCCTATCTTGTGTAAAACACTATTATCCAAACTCAAGGATAATCCTAACATATAACAATTCCATTCTTGCAGTCCTCACACCAAAAGGTATCTATAAATTCCTACAACTTCATACCTCGAATAAGATTGTAATCATCACTTGTGAGTTTTCCTCACAAGAATGGGTAAGAATACACTCATACTTACATGGCTTGGTAGATGGTTTGTGGTTTAAGTAGGGAAGGATTCCTTCTCAAATCCCTAAGAAAATTTCCCAAAGTGAATTTCATGAAGCATAATTGGATGTAATTTTTCTACTAAATAGAGTGATGGGAGAAGAAACCATAAAGGATTTCCAAGATTGGATGGCTCAGTTCATTCTAGTGGTCATAGAAGGATATCAAATGATTTACTAGGGCATATCATAAGAAATAACATTCATTGGAAGCTATTGTACCTAATGTTCCAAGGTCTCTCCATTACACCTAATGTTCCATAGAAGTCACCAACCTATGAAAAATACCCACATATCACTTATCCAGGAAAGCAACAAACGTTTATCTAGGGTGAATGGTGCATTAACCATTCATGTCATAAGAATACTTGAAGGTAATCTTGAAAACATATTCTTATCTCAAATAATTGAGTTGATCAATAAGTATGGAAGTCATTTCATTTAGTCTCCCACCTTCACCTATCTCGGGGTCGAATGATTTTACCTTGCATGTCATGAGAATACCAAGGTACTTGAGTGAAATAATTGAAATGTACATTTTTTCCTTGAAATTGAATCGATAATTATTGATATAATATCTAATTGTGGAAGACTAATACACTTTTTACATACTTAATGCTATTTTATTACGAAAAACTAAGTCTAAAAAATAGCTATATTTTATTAATAACCTAAGATAAATTTATTAATACATGATTATGGCTAAACAAGATCAATTAAAGCTATTCAACATGATTAAAAACTAATTCACAGACACATGACATGATTCCATGTTTTTCTTAAAAATTCGCCTCACGAGACAAACTCCAGGACCCACGGAATTAACCAAAGTCTAAATAATTCATGTCCGAACAATTTGTGAAGAGAAATGACAAATACAAGGTGGATAAAGTTCATTAGTAAAGGATATCTAGTTTGACACTTCGAAAAATAGTATATACATGGAAATTTGTTATTAATTTGCACTTTGTAGTGCAATATAATATAAAAAAGATATTTAATAGCAACACATACCATTAAAATTTGTATATACACCGAGTCATTTGAGTGGCTCACTTTTCGCATATTGAAAAGGTGTTGGTCGTCAAATAGGACTTTTTAGAAGAGCAACAGTCAGGGGACAAAAAGTCCCTCCTCTTTAATGGGAGAGGTTCCCTTATTCAGAAACGAACTTATTTACAAATGTACAGAACATTGTTTTATGGTCAAACTTGGATTTTACGAAAGTGTTTTCCACAAGGATCATCAATCACGCAAGGACTGAGGAAGGGAAAAAGGAGATGAGCAGAATAGCAACATTCAGAATTATAGATAGCAGAATAATTCCTCCTGTATGCGAAGCTTCAAAGAATTTAAGACAAGATCATTTGCGTTGGCTGAATGAGATTAAATTTAAAGACACAAAGTTCCATAAATAACCTTCTTCAGATTTATTAATCAAGGACACAAAGTTCCTCCTTGGTTGTACAAGATCTTGTATTTGCAGGCGAACAGATGCAATCGGAGAGAGACTAACGAGTTAAGAACAAAATGATCTTCACAATATTAAAGGAAAACACAGAGATAACGAGAATCAGATAGACAAAGAATGGAAAGCCCTTTTGTATTGATTTCTTTAAGATCTATTTACACTTTCAGCAAATATTCCAAGTTCTTCCTCCTGGAAAATGGCGTGGAAAGGCCATTATATAGATTACAAGTCAGTTACTCTTCGTAACCGTTTCTTTTAACTAAAGAATAGTTAAGTACCGCTTGATTGCAATACCTTAACTAATTACAAAGAATACGAAAAGAAAGGAAAGAAGAGGAAATGAAGGAGAAGGAGACAGTGGCCGGCTCATTTCTGGGAGGGACCCCTTGTCTTGAGATACCGCATTGCTGAACTTCTTCAATGACTCGGCTATATATCTCGCCACGAGGGACCGACGTGTTGGTTGCGAGATCGAGTCCAAAATCCCGAGACATCTCTCCATCTCTTTATCAAACTCGACGTGAGTATGATAGTCTTTGTTTGCTTCTTCTTGATAGCAGATCAAGAGAACAAATTTCCTTTATCTTGTCCTTAGAGATGGAGTCTTCCTTGAAAAGATTATCTTTGACAAAAGCTACAGGCGAGCTTTGATTTCTTGCAAGGACAAGGGAACGCGAGAGTTTTCATCCTGAAGATAACAATGCATATCTTTGAACGCAGCGGAGTGCCGAGTGTCTTGAAAGCTTCTCCCTTACGCACCTATTCTTCATTTCTCCTCTGACTTCCTCCGGGACTTTGATTTTCCACTCCACGCTTTGTAGACCCAAGATTTTGTGATTGTCCTTAGCATCATCGAAAATCTTGTTCGCAAAGAAGATGTTCTCATCTGTCGGCCCATGAGGCGAAGGTCTACAATGCAAATCGCTCCGAGCTTAAGCTCTTTATCCATTACCCCAATAGTAGAGGACAGCTTACGCATTGCAAATTATCTACCTTTCCATGTAGCTTAAAAGCTTCATCGATGAAGTTTAGTCCGGCAACAAGCATGTCATCTACCATGGCTTCGATAGCTCTGCCATAGATGCAGAATACTTGTGCATATCTTTAATACTTTGCACTTCATCTTGGCTTAGAATTACGGGAGGCGGTAGAGCGATCAAGGGTAGGGTCCAAAATTTGTCCTTAGACAAAAGTGACTTGATAAAACTTGTGAGAATTTGGGCTTGTTCTTCTAGTTGCTCAATCGTTTGCGCCCTTTCTCTACCCTTCCAATGACCCTGTGTATTGTTTCTGGAGGTTATGAATCTCACCTTCAGAGTAGACTCTCCCATAGGGATCCTTGAAAGCTCAAGTCGGATGTCGGCAAGTCGATTTGATTTGTCTCTCTTTGTGGGCTTAGCAATCTCCAGGAATTGCTGACCTTGAGCATCGACACGATCCACGGAAGTAGTTCTAGATTTCTTGGCACGAGAAGGAGTGGTACCCAACAAGGCTCACTGACATAAAAATTTGGTCCCAAGCTTTGAGAGGAGGATTTCCTCTTCCTTTTGTCAACCAGAGGTTGCACCCAAGCAAAAGAGGAAGAAGAATCTGTAGGAGAAGCAAGGGGACCAAGAGACAGGGAGCTCATGACACTCAAGGTCTGTGCAGCTGCTGACTCAAGCTGAGATGTGGGTAGAACACTGGAGGTAATGGCGGTAGAAGAATCAGTAGCACCCGGAAGTTCAGTGCTCTGGACCTCCTTATCTTTATCTGCTGGATCTTCAGGAACACTTGCAGGAGTTGGCATCTCACTGTCTTCACTTTCACTGAGAACGATGATGTTCTCTGGGCCTATAGGTAACTCTCGCCTGTTTTCTTGGAGGGTCATTCTCTGCAGCTCCTTCTTCACCTCTTTGAGTTTCTTCTTGTATACAGGTAGATGGAGAAGGAGTAGATTCACTGAGTCCCCGAGTGTTGAGGGGGAGGTGTTTTCACTGGTGTTCAAGACTCTAGAACTGATGCCTCTCTTATGGGTGTCGAATCATCCTTGGAGCTAGATTCTCCTGAGTGCCTCTTGAATTCTCGGATCTTCTTACTGAACCAGACCCTAGTCCTAATTAAGACTGGAGCAAGAATCTCAGATCATCTCTCTCTTTCTTGTTCCAATCCGGAGTCCTCCAGGGGGTGTGCTTAATCACATTTTCATACTCATACGAGTATAGCTTAATTGTCATCTTGGAGACCTTGAGAACTTGAGTACAGACCGAGTTCTTGGATCGATTGCAGAGGAGAACCTGCCACAATGCCTTCTTCGGCTTCAAAATCATCTACTGCATGAGTCGGCCCAGTAGTCTTCTCTGTATCGCCTATGATGATAGATTATCTTGAGGTTCTGTTCAATGAACTTCTTCAAGTCAAAGCAGGTTCTAGGCTTGAAGAAATGAACAGTGATAGGGACCAGGGCTCTCTCTATGTTCTGAGCATCTAGAGTTGTTTTGCACGTGTAGTTTCCCAGAGAGATGGGAAAGTGCAGGCCAGAAATCTTCTTGTCTCTGCAAGTTCTGTGCAACTTGTCTAGTTGCCTACATACTTCTATCAGGGCCATTTTGTCGTTGCAGAACATGGGGAGCCGCAGAGGGGTGCTCTCATAGCCAGCCAACCTGATATAGGAGAATTTCCTGAATTGAATGAAATAGGCTCCATACTGCGATATCAAGTTCATGGCTTCATCTGAAAACCTTCTTGCAGTATCACCTTCGAGCAATCTGACCACATACATGGTGAAAGCATCATTGACCCTTCTGAAATTGCGGTTGCTGGTCTCCAAGGTGAACTGCGGGCAATAGGCATACACTGGATCATCTTTGTGTGCATCTACATAGGAGAAACCAAACCACTTTGCCTGGATGCTGCTAGGGTATACATCAGATATGAAGTCATGTAGAACTTCTTTGTTTCTTTGGACGTTGGATAGCTGCTCAGCCAAATTCATACTGATGATCTCTGCCCAGTTGATACTTTGTGTTCCCTCGCACACCATGCTGATGAGTGGGCACATCCAGAAATGAAATTCATTGGTGGAGGGCAAACCCATAACCCGAGCCAGCAGATTATGAAGTCGGCAGGTTCTTCATTGAAATCTTCCGGAAGAGGGTTTTGGTCGAGAGAAGGACCTTTCTTAGGGTTCTTCAACCAAGACTTCGCCACTCGAGCTTTATATTTATCACTGTCTGTCTCAGGTCGAACATGGCACGTGCTTGATCCCGAGAGGCGACTATAGCATTGTCCATCTCCGGAATCCTCGAGCAGCTCCAATGGCGGCGCGTCGGCACTGCAATGAGCTCCCCATGTACATTTGTCAATTCACTCGTAGCGGGGTCGAAGTGAGTTCCGCATGAAAGTACGAGATCGCTGCTTTGCACCGAGATAGGGAATCCTCCTGCGAAAGCTAAACCGCTATCATTAATCATCATGTGCCATTGGCGTAGGGTTTCATCTGTCATTCTTGACCAAAAATCACCGAAGTCGAGATGACGAGCTTCACTTGTCTCGATATTGCTAGCAGCGGAGACTCAAGTGGAGAAATTTGCTCTGTCCTGAAACTTGATCTTCATATTGATAGATTCGGAGCTGCGACCCGGACTGCACGGAAGGAATTTGCAAAGGGAAGGGATATTTGCGCAGGGAACTAGATTGCAAGGGTTTGAGCAAACGATAGCAAGGAAGCAATGCGAAAATGCGAAGGTGGTATGCTTGGTTATATAGCCGTTTGAGGAGCGGAATGAATTTAATGCGCATTGAATACACAACCACCAATTTGAAAAATATCATACTTGGAGCGAGCGGGGAAAACTAAGTGTGAATGACACTAGGTACGCTTGGGACATGTGAGACGCGAATGCGCGAAACATGCGGCTCGGCCGGTTCGGGCGAAACAGGGAGAGGATGCACAAATGCATTTGGGACAAATGGGACGAAAATGTGCGAAGTACGCGATTCGGGTGTTTCGGCCGAAATTGGAACAGCGGGCCCATTTGGACTTGGGACATTCGGGACAAAAAGTTCGAAGTCACGCGACTTGACTGGCAAGCTCGCCGAAAATGAAACAAAGCGCATTTTTGAGAATGGGACATTTGGTAAAAGCCGAAGGACGCGGTCGGGTAAATCGGCGAAATTGGAACAGTTTGCATTTTTCGATTTGGGACAAAGAGCTCTGAAGTACGCGACTCGGGAGTTTCGGCTGAAAATGGGAAAGCTCGCACTTTTAACTTTGGGTCATTTAGGACAGGAAAGTGCGAAGTACGCGGGAAGGATGATTCGGCCAAAATTGGAACAGTTCGCACAAAACGTTTAGGGACACTTGGGACAAAACCTTCCGACGGGCCCGAAAATGAGACAGCTTCGGGGACTTCGGCCGATCGGGGAACAGAATGCACTTTCGTACTTGGGACAGATGGGACAAAAAGTTCCGACAGGCCCGAAAATCACACAAAAAGACCCAAAACACAGATTTTTTCAACTTCACGACTTAGGCACTTCAGAGAAGAACTCTTCAACTCAAAATTTTGAAAATTTTACTCTTATCAGAGCGGGAAATTTTGAGTGGACAACAGCTGGCTCCTTCTGGGGATGACTTGGTGTAAATTCATAGAATGAGACAAGGCAAGAACTTAGAGAACTCGGTGAAGCAGACCAGTGCCTTATCCATTGGGCAAAGGAGTCAAAAACAAACCAATACAGAGGGCAACACACACAACAGAAGGGAAACACACCAAAAGCAGAAAAAGCAAAAACACTGTACATAATATACAAAGGGACTCCCTAGTCACCTAGGACTTGAACAACTTCAAATACTGCCCACTATAAGGAAGTGGGAGGGGAGAACCATCCATGTAATCAAGATAGAAAGAGTCCTTACCAGCAAAGTGTCTTATCTTGAAAGGTCCAAGCCACAGAGAATCAAATTTTCCATGGCTGCCCACGAGGTTCATGTCTTTTGTCCCATGTGACACGGTATCACCAACTTGGAACTCTCTGGGACCTAGCTTTCTTATCGAACAGAACCTTCACCTTCTGCTGGTGAGCAGATATTCTGTCGGCAACCTCCAATCTATCCTCGTTCGGTTTGTGCAGTACATGATTCTTTTGTCCAGAGCATCATTGAAACTAGTGTCTTGATGGCCTTCATCAGGTGCAAGGCTGGCAGTTCCACTGTCACTGGTAATTGGGCCTCTACTCCATACACTACTTGAAAGGGGGACATTCCAATGGCTCTTTTAGGTGTGATCCTGTCTGCCCAAAGAGCATCATAAAGCTTCTTATGCCAGTTTCGCTGAGACTCATTGACCAACTTCCTTATGATAGTCACCAGATTTTTGTTGGTGGATTCTGCTTGTCCATTTCCCTGGGGATAATAATCTGAAGAATGAGCCAGAGAGATGCCATACCCGTAGCAGAAATCCATTATCTCAGTTGAGGAGAAGTTCGAAGCATTGTCTGTTACAATCTTGTTAGGTACACCATACCTAACCAAGATGTTCTCTTTGATGAAGTTGCATACAACTTCAGAAGTAGTGCTCTTGACTGGAATAGCTTCCACCCATTTGGTGAAGTAGTCAGTGGCAGTTAGCACATGCGTGTGACCAGCACTAGAAGCAGGGTTCAGTGCACCAATGAAGTCTAGACCCCACTGTTGAAATGGTTCCTCAATCACAACTGGCTTGAGAGGCAAAGCGGCCAGTTTGGGTCTTCCCACAAAGGTTTGACAGGCCTCGCATTTATCCACCCACTTGGATGCATCTCTGAACAAGGAAGGCCAGTAATATCCTCCCCGGAGTATCTTGTGAGTTGTGACTGTTGATGAATAGTGCCCTCCACATGCCTGATCATGGAAAGCTGAGAGCAACTTTCTCTGCTGCTCCTTGTCCACACACTTCAGAAATCTCCCATCTAAACCACGCTTGAACAAGGCATTTTCCCACAGTACATATTGCGCTGATCTCAATTTAACAGTCCTCTTTTCCTTGGTAGTTAAATGAGAGGGGCATTCCCCATAGGTGAGAAAATGGGCAATGTCAGAATACCATTCATCGACTGAACTAAGGAATAGAACAGTAGGAATGTCAGCTTTCTCCTCCAGCAACTCATGTTTGGCTCCTTCAGCGATGAGCTCACAAAGACCTTTGCCACGAACCAGCTTGGTCGGTTTGATATCAATGTCATACTCCTGGACTTTAGCCACCCAGTTTCCTCTCTTAGACCCAAATTCTTGCTGTGTAAGAATTGACTTAACAGTCGTATCTGGAACCAGCACCACGGAGTGGGAGTTGAGGATATAAAAGCGAAACTGCTTAACAGCCTTGACTACTGCAAAAGCATGCTTCTCCATCATGGTGTACTTTAGCTCATGATCCTTCAGGATATAGCTCATGAAGGCAATTGGTAGCTCATGTCCATCAGAATCTTCTTGGGTTAAGACAGCAGCCAGGGTATTGTCTGTAGCGTAGCAATAGATGATGAAATCTTTGTTGAAGTCAGGGCAGGCCAAAACTGGAGTTTTAGCAATGGCTTTCTTGATACCCTCAAAGGATTCCTTTCCTTCAGAAGACCATCCAAATGTTTGCTTCCCTTTCATCATCTGAGAAATGTTCAGGGTCAACTCTGCAAAATCAGGGATGAACCTTCTTAAAAAATTGATCTTACCGAAGAAGGAATGCACGCCTTTTTTACTGGTCGGGAGAGGAATTTGCTGGATGGCTTGGACTCGTTCGGGATCAATCTTGATACCGTCCTTTGAGACAATGTGCCCTAATAGCTTCCCTTCTGTAACACAGAAAACAGATTTTTTAGGATTTAAAGAAATCCCATGCTCTCGGCATCTTTGCAGAACTGTTTCCAGTGGTCAAAGTGATCCGCTCTTGTCTTTGAGAACACTGTCAGGTCATCAAGGTATATGACTATACATTTCCCTTTCAAGCTTCCAAAAGCCAGATCCATAGCTCTCTGGAAAGTGGCACCAGCATTAATCAGCCCAAAAGGCATTCTCTTGTAGGCGAAGGTACCCCAAGGAGTGGTGAAGGCTGTCTTGTGTTGATCTGCAGTATCAACCTCTACCTGATTGTATCCCGAGAATCCATCAAGCATAGATAACATCTCGGATCCTGTTACTGCTTGCAAAATCTGATCCATCATAGGCAGAGGGTAGTTATCTTTCGAGAGGCTCGATTCGGAGTTTGAAATCAACACAGATGCGGATCTCACCATTCTTTTTCTAACAGGCACAATGTTTGCAATCCATGTTGAATGGTGAATGGGAAAAATAATCTTAGCCTTCAACAACTTCTGGATCTCCTGAAAGATGGTGTCAGCTATTTTTGGATTGTACTGCCTTTGCTTCTGCTTGAAAGGCTTGATTCCTGGTTTGAGAGGGATAGAGTGTTGCATTTCCTTTGGCTTGAAGGCTTTTAGATCTTCATAAGAATATGCAAGAACATCCTTATACTTCCTTAGAAGATCAATTGCTCTCCTCCTCTCATCTGATGTGCAACATTTCCCAATATTCACCAGCTTCGGGTCATCAGAACTCCCAATATCAATCTTATCATACTCAGCTGATTGCTGAGGTCCAGTAGAAGCTTTAGATCTCACGTATCTGTCATGTTTGTCAAACAACTCCTCCAAACTCACCAAACCTTTGGGAATCTTGTTTCCTTTGAGTTTAATGCACCCTTCCTGATCTGTTTCTTCTCCTTGGGTAACAGCTTGATCAGAGGACACACTCTCACGAGGCAGGTTGTCACTTCCCTCAAAATATAGTTGTTCGAAATTCCCCTTGAGTTCCAGGAAGGAAAGCAGATGTTGGTCATCGTTGAAAACTTGCCAGTTATTAGTATTGTCAGGAACACTAGGCCGGTGGACCATTTCAATAGTGAACTTGTCCTGAGAGAATTCAGGATGGGGAATCAATAATGACCACGAGGATGTGACCGGTGAATCAGCCCCTGCTTTGTTCTTTTCCCGGGTATTGCTTCAATAGAGAAGGCATCAAGGAATTCAATTGAATCCCAAACCTGATTCCGGTAATGCTTCAGCCTCCCATTTTTTACCTGAAAAATGCTTCTGACTTGTTTCACAATCAGCTCTGCATCACCACGAGCCAGAAGATTTTTTACACCTCGTTCTTTGGCCACTTGCAGTCCAAGAATGAGAGCCTCGTACTCTGCGGTGTTGTTAGTATTCTCGAACTGCAACTTAAATGAAAAAGGGTGTAGGCAGCCTTCAGGTGACACTAGCAGGACACCAGCTCCAGAACCAGCCGAGGAACAACTTCCATCAAATTCTAAAATCCAAACACCATTGGGATCTTTGGGTGATACTTTGGAGGGTTGGATTTCATCAGGGGACAGAATCATGTAATTACCATGACCTATGTCTTCATAGAGTATTTGTGCCTTAGGATCATCTGTTTTCTGCACAATATACTCAGACTGTTTCTCAGGGAGTAACTTCTTCATTTGTCCATTGACAGGTATGAGGGCGTGTGACCAATCCATTTGAATCTCCCCACCCACATCTTTACAGAAGTTCCGACTTAGCAACATTCCGTAAGAAGGAGGAATGTCTGCTACTAGGATGGTGGCCAAGACTTTCTTTTCAGGTAAAGCAGCAAAAGCTACTTGTGCATCTTTAATCCTTCCAACCAAAGGTACTTCCTTACTTTCCATGGAGTAGCAAGATCCATAAGTACGAGTAAGGGTCAAGCCTAAAGCATGGGCTACTTTAGCAGGCATTACGTTATCTGAGGCTCCGGAATCTATGACACAGTTACTGAGCCTATGGCCCGCTATAAGAAGTGTTACATAAAAGGGCTTGATTTTGTCACGGGCGAGGTGACAAAAGGCTACCAGATTAGGTTGTGGTATAGAAGGAGGAGTGGGCAAAAGGCCTTTAGAAGTGGCCTTGGAATGGGAATTTACAAATTGGATCATCTTGGCAAAAGCTTTGGGATGGGTTTGGTAGTATTCAGACTTACGAAATTTGAACCTTGGTCCTTTTAGGTGATCCACAATGTCAAAGGATCCAGAGGTGGATGGGCCATCATCATTTGAAATTCTAGGCTTATCAACCTTAGGAGAAAAAGAAGAAGAAGCAACTTTGGTAGCAGGATTGACAGTACTTACCTTTGGTGCAGATGAGGTAGGGATAGGAGATCCTCTTCTAGCAATTACAGGAATGGTTCTTTGGTTGCTCCTTAGATTTCTTCGTGGGCTGTGTTACTTTCTCCTTCTGCCTCGTCTGTTCTCGAGTCATGACAGCAAATGATTCACTGTTCATATCTGCTACCACTTCATCATAGTCATCTCCATCATCAATGCCTTCAGTGGTAAAGAAATTGACTCGAGATCCTTCGAGTTCTTCTGCCTCATCATCGAATTCCTCCAGGAACTCCTCACAAGCTTCATTATCATCTTCTGGCTCTTCAACCTCACAAGTTGCATTCACCGGAACTTTGACAGGAGGTCCTTCAAGTGCCAGTCTTGTGTGGGGAGCTGGCAAACGGTTTCTGGGTTGAAAATTTCTTCTCGGAACGTCTGCATATGGTGCATGCTGGGCTAATTGTTTCTTTATAGCCACTAGATCATTTGCAAGTTTCTGGACTAATGGATCAGTATTGGGTCCAGAGGTGGAAGAGGAAGAAGCAGCAGATTTAGATTTAGGAGGATCTCTTCTCAACTTCCCTGACATGATCAGGTCATCCTCGACACTAACAGCCAGTTCTTGATCCAGAATTAGCGTTCCAAGATTAGCCCTTCTTAGGGCATAACTGACTTTAGGCGTTTGGGCATTCAAAAAGAAACATTTTTGAATTTGATCAACCGGTCGAGTATTTACAGGAATCTTGTTGATCAATCTGTTGAACCGAGCCACAAATTCTCTCATGGGTTCTGATGGATCTTTCTTTATCTGAGAAATCTGGGCAAGCAGGGCATGCACATCTTCTGCCGGCTTGAAACGGCTTTCGAACTGAGTTCTCATGGTAGTCCAGTCGGTGATGGCACCAGCCGGAAGGTGATAGAACCAGTCAGCAGCATTATCCTGTAACGTCTCAACGAACAGTCTTACTGAGACGTCTTCATGCTCAACCCCCAAAACTCCACATGCAACTATGAAGGCTGCAATATGTTCATCAGGGTGTACTTTGCCATCTCCTTTAAATTTTGGGAAGTTCTTTCGGTTACCTCTAGGTAACTCATGCAAAGGCTGCGCAAGAGCCAGGGGCCCGACACGTTGACCCCATGGCAATTGTGCCGCCATTCTTGGAAATACGGCTTGGAGGGGAACTTTAACACCAGCAAGGATCAAAGCTCGTAGATTGGGACTAGCAGGCTCTGAAGGAATACCACCCGTAGGACTTCTATCTTGAACAGGCGGAGTGCTCGTCGAACGAGTTCTTCTATTTGAAGGGAAAGGAAAACCCTGTTGCTCCAAAAGCTGAAACTGAGAATCTTCAATACCAAGGGTCCTTCTCCCTCGAGTGAAATGCGGAGTCACCAGATCAAAGGATGATCGAAAAAATTACAGTACTGGAATGTGATTTTCCCAGGAGTCGCCAAAAACTGTTGGTCGTCAAATAGGACTTTTTAGAAGAGCAACAGTCAGGGGACAAAAAGTCCCTCCTCTTTAATGGGAGAGGTTCCCTTATTCAGAAACAAACTTATTTACAAATGTACAGAACATTGTTTTATGGTCAAACTTGGATTTTAGGAAAGTGTTTTCCACAAGGATCATCAATCACGCAAGGAGGACCGAGGAAGGAAAAAGGAGATGAGCGAGAATAAAACATTTAGAATTATAGATAGCGAGAATAATTCCTCCCGTATGTGAAGCTTCAAAGAATTTAAGACAAGATCATTTGCGTTGGTGAATGAGATTAAATTTAAAGACACAAAGTTCCATAAATAACCTTCTTCAGATTTATTAATCAAGGACACAAAGTTCCTCCTTGGTTGTACAAGATCACTGTATTTGCAAAACTGAACAGTATGCAATCAGAGAGACTAACGAGTTAAGAACAAAATGATCTTCACAATATTAAAGGAAAACACAGAGATAACGAGAATCAGATAGACAAAGAATGGAAAGCCCTTTTGTATTGATTTCTTTAAGATCTATTTACACTTTCAGCAAATATTCCAAGTTCTTCCTCCTGGAAAATGGCGTGGAAAGGCCATTATATAGATTACAAGTCAGTTACTCTTCGTAACCGTTTCTTTTAACTAAAGAATAGTTAAGTACCGCCAATTGCAATACCTTAACTAATTACAAAGAATACGAAAAGAAAGGAAAGAAGAGGAAATGAAAGAGAGAAGGAGACAGTGGTGGCCGGCTACTGGGAGGGACCCACTGTCTTCAGAATCCGCTGCCTGAACTTCTTCAATGACTCAGCTATATCTCTGCCACGAGGGACTGACGTGTTGGTTGCAGACTGAGTCCAAAATCCCAGACATCTCTCCATCTCTTTATCAAACTCGACGTGAGTATGATAGTCTTTGTTTGCTTCTTCAATGGCAGACTGAAGAGAACAAATTTCCTTTATCTTGTCCTTAGAGATGGAGTCTTCCTTGAAAAGATTATCTTTGAAAAAAGCTCTGAACTGAGCTTTGATTTCTTGCAAGGACAAGGGAACGCGAGTTTTCATCCACGAAGATAACAATGCATATCTTTGAACGCAGGCCGAGTGTCTTGAAAGCTTCTCCTTACGCCAAATTTATTCTTCATTTCTCCTACTGACTTCCTCCGGGACTTTGATTTTCCACTCCCTGCCTGTAGACCCAAGATTTTGATGATTGTCCTTAGCATCATCGAAAATCTTGTTCGCCAGTAAGATGTTCTCATCTGTCTGGCCCATGAGGCGAAGGTCTACAATGCAACTACTCCAGAGCTTAAGCTCTTTATCCATTACCCCAATAGTAGAGGACAGCTTCTGTTGCAAATTATCTACCTTTCCATGTAGCTTAAAAGCTTCATCGATGAAGTTTAGTCCGGCAACAAGCATGTCATCTACCATGGCTTCGATAGCTCTGCCATAGACAGAATACTTGTGCATATCTTTAATACTTTGCACTTCATCTTGGCTTAGAATTACAGGAGGCGGTAGAGCAGTCAAGGGGGTAGGGTCCAAAACTTTGTCCTTAGACAAAAGTGACTTGATAAAACTCGTGAGAACTTGGGCTTGTTCTTCTAGCTGCTCAATCGTCTGCTGCCCTTTCTCTACCCTTCCAATGACCCTTGTGACTGTTTCCTGGAGGTTATGAATCTCACCTTCAGGAGTAGACTCTCCCATAGGGATCCTTGAAAGCTCCAAGTCAGATGTCAGCAAGTCTGATTCTGATTTGTCTACTGTGGGCTTAGCAATCTCCAGGAATTGCTGACCTTGAGCATCTGACACGATCCTGGAAGTAGTTCTGGATTTCTTGGCACGAGAAGGAGTGGTGCCCAACAAAAGGCTGCTCAAAGACATAAAAATTTGGTCCCAAGCTTTGAGAGGAGGATTTCCTCTTCCTTTTGTCAACCAGAGGTTGCACCCAAGCAAAAGAGGAAGAAGAATCTGCAGGAGAAGCAAGGGGACCAAGAGACAGGGAGCTCATGACACTCAAGGTCTGTGCAGCTGTTGACTCAAGCTGAGATGTGGGTAGAACACTGGAGGTAATGGCGGTAGAAGAATCAGTAGCACCCAGAAGTTCAGTGCTCTGGACCTCCTTATCTTTATCTGCTGGATCTTCAGGAACACTTGCAGGAGTTGGCATCTCACTGTCTTCACTTTCACTGAGAATGATGATGTTCTCTGGCCCTATAGGCAACTCTGCCTGTTTTCTTGGAGGGTCATTCTCTGCAAGCTCCTTCTTCACCTCTTTGAGTTTCTTCTTGTATACCTGGGTAGATGGAGAAGGAGTAGATTCTACAGGTCCCCGAGCTGTTGAGGCAGGAGGGGTTTTCACTGGTGTTCCAGACTCTGGAACTGATGCCTCTCTTATGGGTGTCGAATCATCCTTGGAGCTAGATTCTCCTGAGTGCCTCTTGAATTCTCGGATCTTCTTACTGAACCAGACCCTAGTCCTGATTAAGACTGGAGCAAGAATCTCAGCCAGATCATCTCTCTCTTTCTTGTTCCAATCCAGGTCCTCCAGAGGGGTGTGCTTAATCACATTTTCATACTCATACGAGTATAGCTCAGAATTGTCATCCTGGAGACCTTCAGGAACTTGGTACAGACTGAGTTCTTGGATCAATTGCAGGGAGAACCTGCCACAATGCCTTCTTCTGGCTTCAAAATCATCTGCACAGTCAGCCCAGTAGTCTTCTGTATCTGCCCTATGATGATAGATTATCTTGAGGTTCTGTTCAATGAACTTCTTCAAGTCAAAACAGGTTCTAGGCTTGAAGAAATGAACAGTGATAGGGACCAGGGCTCTCTCTATGTTCTGAGCATCTAGAGCTGTTTTGCACATGTAGTTTCCCAGAGAGATGGGAAAGTGCAGGCCAGAAATCTTCTTGTCTCTGCAAGTTCTGTGCAACTTGTCTAGTTGCCTGCATACTTCTATCAGGGCCATTTTGTCGTTGTAGAACATGGGGAGCCGCAGAGGGGTGCTCTCATAGCCAGCCAGCCTGATATAGGAGAATTTCCTGAATTGAATGAAATAGGCTCCATACTGCGATATCAGGTTCATGGCTTCATCTGAAAACCTTCTTGCAGTATCACCTTCGAGCAATCTGACCACGTACATGGTGAAAGCATCATTGACCCTTCTGAAATTGTGGTTGCTGGTCTCCAAGGTGAACTGCGGGCAATAGGCATACACTGGATCATCTTTGTGTGCATCTACATAGGAGAAACCAAACCACTGCCTGGATGCTGCTAGGGTATACATCAGATATGAAGTCATGTAGAACTTCTTTGTTTCTTTGGACGTTGGATATTTTGCTCACCCAAATTCATACCGATGATCTCTCGCCTTGATTGATACTTTGTGTTCCCTCGCACACCATCTTTGATGGCGGGCACATCCGAGAAATGAAATTCATTGGTGGAGGGCAAACCCATAACCCGAGCAGCAGATTATGAAGTCTGACAGTTCTTCATTGAAATCCCGGAAGAGGGTTTTGGTCAGACGAGAAGGACCTTTCTTAGGGTTCTTCAACCAAGACTTCACCACTCGAGCTTTATATTTATCACTATCTTGGTCGAACATGGCCTGTGCTTGATCTCGAGAGATGACTATAGCATTGTCCATCTCCGGAATCCTCGAGCAGCTCCAATGGCGGCGCGTCGGCCCGGCTTGCGCAATGAGCTCCCGTGTACATTTGTCATTCGCTCGTAGCGGGGGTCGAAGTGAGTTCCGCATGAAATACTGTATCGACACCGCACCGAGATAGGGAATCCTCGGCGAAAGCTAAACCGCTATCGTTAATCATCTGTGCCATTGGCGTAGGGTTTGCATCTGTCATTCTTGACCAAAAATCACCGAAGTCGAGATGACGAGCTTCACTGTCTCCGATATTGCTAACGGCAGACTCAAGTGGAGAAATTTGCTCCTGTCCCTGAAACTTGATCTTCATATTGATAGATTCGGAGCTGCGACCCAGACTCTGGAAGGAATTTGCAAAGGAAGGGATATTTGCACGAGGAACTATATTGCGAGGGTTTGAGCAAACAATAGCAAGGAAGCAATGCAAAAATGCGAAGGTGGTATGCTTGGTTATATAGCCATTTGAGGAGCGGAATGAATTTAATGCGCATTGAATACACAACCACCAATTTGAAAAATATCATACTTGGAGCGAGCGGGAAAAACTAAGTGTGAATGACACTAGGTACGCTTGGGACATGTGAGACGCGAATGCGCGAAACATGCGGCTCGGCCGGTTCGGGCGAAACAGGGAGAGGACGCACAAATGCATTTGGGACAAATGGGACAAAAATGTGTGAAGTACGCGATTCGGGTGTTTCGGCCGAAATTGGAACAGCGGGCCCATTTGGACTTGGGACATTCGGGACAAAAAGTTCCGAAGTACGCGACTTGACCAAGCTCGGCGAAAATGAAAAAGAGCGCATTTTGAGAATGGGACATTTGGGGCGAAAACGCGCGAAGGACGCGGTTCGGGAAAATCGGCCGAAATTGGAACAGTTTGCATTTTTCGATTTGGGACAAAGAGCTCTGAAGTACGCGACTCGGGAGTTTCGGCCGAAAATGGGAAAGCTCGCACTTTTAACTTTGGGTCATTTAGGACAGGAAAGTGCGAAGTATGCGGGAAGGATGATTCGGCCGAAATTGGAACAGTTCGCACAAAACGTTTAGGGACACTTGGGACAAAACCTTCCGGCGGGCCCGAAAATGAGACAGCTTCGGGGACTTCGGCCGATCGGGGAACAGAATGCACTTTCGTACTTGGGACAGATGGGACAAAAAGTTCCGACAGGCCCGAAAATCACACAAAAAGACCCAAAACACAGATTTTTTCAACTTCACGACTTAGGCACTTCAGAGAAGAACTCTTCAACTCAAAATTTTGAAAATTTTACTCTTATCAGAGTGGGAAATTTTGAGTGGACAACAAAAGGTTATGATAAAATAAAGTAACATGTGATAGAACAAGGATGAATTCTATTGGCTCACATACGAAAACTCGACAGAAAATAATATGCGAAGATAATGTGGACACTTTTTATTGGTTCACATTCTGGCTATTTATTGACAAAGTATTAATATAAAGAAAATTAGCAAAAATGGTGGCTTAATATTATTGGTTAACAACTCACAAAGTTAATTAAAATACTAACAACATGAAATATGACAAGACTTGGATCATTTCTATTTTTTTAGATTTCCACATTTGACAAAGAATAATTAGAAAAACTATGAATTACAAGACCATGGAATGATCTCATTAGCTCGTGCTTCGCAATGCTCAAAAGGATCTTAAAAAATAATTGAAGCTGCGAAGGGATGTGGATCTTTCTAATTATCTAAAGCTTCACAACTAGTAAAACTTTGATGTTGTGAAGTGACATGTAGCATTTTATTGGCTTGAACTTCACAATATTATATATTGCTTTAGGTGTCAGGAAGGACTTAGAAACAAATAATTAACCATATCTAAAGTAAAATTTCAGGTCCACATCATACAATATAGGAATTGCAGGTAGACATGAATAGGAAAGACAGAACAAATACAATTTAGCCCAAAAACACCATTCAATTGCAAGACTATACTTTAAATATGATTGATTACACACAAGCACGCATTTTTCAAGATATACGTAGCAAATATAAATAATATATTCATTTATCAGAGTAAAACAAAAGAATTAACTTCTTTCTATTAGATTTATACAAATGTTTACATAGCTTTTGTAGGTATTTATAGAGCTTTTATAGAGAGAGAACTTATCTGAGATGGTAAGAAGGAATTCTAGTACAAAATTCCAATGCACAGACACAGGAAACAAACACCAGACTATGGCCATACTATGAGAGGACTATGTTGTATACCCCATATATGTTCACATTGCCCTGGATAGGACCATCAAAGGCTGTACTATGTACCTCCAGTTAGTACACCCTTGGTACCCTCTCTCTTTCCCACCACCTATCAAGTACCTAGTCATCCTTGGAATTATTTCCACATACTATATTCACAAAGTCCTTAAGAATCTTTATAATATTCTCTTTCTCATAATCACAATTCCATTGTCTCTCTCAGAATAATTTACATGCCTTTTATAAGACTTCATTGACAGTTATGAACCATCATAATGGTTTCACACCCTTTCATAAATAAATTAAGCATCTTTAATCAATTGCTCGGGATATTCATTACATCAATAACTTATTACAATATGTTTGCTTAAATAAATCTTGATTTTTAACAATCCATAAGTATTTAATTATTTTGTTAAATCCTCGGGGATATTTTCACATAGCAAAAGTCATCATTAAATTTAAGTTGTGCAGGTGGCTATCCCACATTCACACTATATGAAAAAGTGCAAAAATGTGTATCATTTCCTATTTCTTTGTGAATCTATTCATGTAAGAGTACTAAATATACAAAAACATTGAAACTTCCTTTGTCACTTTCAATTTGTATTCCTATGTGTCTCGGAGTGACTTTTACTTTAGGAATAATCTTGAAACTTTCCTCGACTAGGTTTGCATCATATTCCACAAATTCAAGTCTATTGGGTTGGGCTGATTCCACCGATGAATTTGAAGTCAAGAAATGAGACAACATTAGAATGATAATGGATTACATGAGGGAATTAAAATTTGAATGGTTTGTAGAAGGAATAAAGGATGATGGATCAAGCATGTTTGATCTTGAATATCAAGAAGTGTAATCTTATCCTCTTTGACCACCCTATGGAACATGTGAGATTTTGGTGACATTAAGGAAAGAAACATGACAATAATTCAGATGTTAAAAAATTGGTTGAAATGGAAGACGATATTATTTCATCAAATATGGTGGTCTATTATCTCTTGTGTGAGTGAACAACAAGGATACAAAAATATTGTGTACATCAAGGTTGTTGTACTATAATAGAAATGATAAAATGCTCCAAGTAATTAGTAAGAAAATTAACGACGAGCAATTATTTGTGCCAAAATAATAGATCTACTCATACGTATAGATAAAAAAGAAAGTACAAATCGGGAGTGATGTATAAATCCCATGCCTGGACATGTCATACTCCCATGATGCGTGAAAGTCTATATTTAACTCACAGGAATTAAATATAATTTTTTTCTAAAGTTGATGTAAAGGTTGTAAATTCATATCTAAGGTACCCTAAGTTTCTCTAAACTTATATAAGCTAGAAAACTAGGGTTAGAACATAAGGACAGAGGAAAAATGTTAATTCTCCTTGGTTGAAGATGATGAAGAAGGAAAAGGTTGCATGAAAAAAGAGCTTCAATGGAGAGAAGCTGGAAAGAAGGAAATAGTAGGTACATCTGAATGGTGAGAAGGTGGTTATGTCTTCTTCTGTATTTCCTTTGTATTTTCTTGTCTAAATGTAATGTCTTGCATAGTATGCAAAGCACATAGTCTTTCATCTTGTAGATCCACAAGCTATTGTGAGATCTTGTAAAGTAAATCCATGAGATCATATTGTATTGTTGATCCATAGGAATCTAGTATTGTAGCTCGTTGGAGAGCTTGTGGATACAAATAGTATCCAGATATTGTAGAGGAGGTTGTCTTCTTGTTTGCAGTGGCAGATGTAGTGAGATGGAGGAGAGACTTACTTCTTGGTGCACATATATGGTTACACATTGGTAGACCCATGTGAGAGGTCTTGTTTTTAGATTGACAGGAGAGGTTAGTAGCATAGTTGGAGATGCGGTAGTTCTTGGTATGTGAGATCTAATGGTTTTTAGAGGCACAGTTGTAGTGCACTCATGGAGATCTGTTTAGAGATCTGGAGGAGAGGAGATACTCTTAGAGAGATGCATTATACTCTTGTATTAAAGAGTTGGTTTGTTCTCTTGTTATATTATATATATGAAATCTCTATCTTTTTTGGACGTAGCACACATTGGGTGAACCACAAGTACATGTTGTGTTATGTGTGTGTACTTTTTTATTTAGATTATTCTAGTTTACACTTCCATTGCTGTAGATTTTGGGGAATTGTTTAGATCGTGTGTGCATGATTTTGTTTGTTATTAAATCATAGCAATATTTCACAGTCTTGAATTCCCAACACTTATTCCTCACGAGGATGTGATTGGAATACTCATGGAACATGTGTGCATCTCCTTCATGAGTGATTAGGATTAGAGAAATGGTGCTAATTTTTTATTCATATGGTGTTATTTCTTCAATAGGATTGATTACCTTTGGCCTAACTTCTTCTATATAATGGTTTCTCGTAGCACCAAGTAAAAAGTCATGAAGATGCTTCTATAAAAAAATATTCTTCCCTTTGGGACAAAGGTCTTGATATAACCGAAAAATCAAGGATCATCACTTGTTGTATTGTTATAGCTTATTTTTTGATCATTTTCTTCATCCAAGGAAACATCTCATCTATCTTAGGCTCGGGAACCGACGCGACTATTTTGTTCTACTTGGGTTTGAGATGGTAAATCTTGCATAAGGGGAGTAGGAGTGGCGGTGAAGGTGGGAAACTCTAGGTTTTTTGAGAAGATGAGAGGAAAAATGGCTCATTCTCTTCAAGTTCTACTTCCACTACAAGATCCTTTATCGATCCGAACTTCTTATACAATCTCATATAGTTGGGGGAATTTAACTACACTGTTTTATGCTTTAAACACTCTCGAAATGGACTAAGCCTGAAGTATTATCCATGACCTTCAATGAAGATTGGTGTGATGCATGTCTCTGAAGGGTGGGGAAACTTCCCGATGTGATGGAGGAAGCCTTCTTCTTCTTCAATAGTTCTCTTGATCCTCTTATTACAACTTTGGTCCGCTCACTTATGTCTCCCGATTTGTGCACATTCCAAGTTACCTATGGGAAATATAAAGCCTTCACTACCTTATATTTTAGATCATATACTTTTATGTCATCATCTTAAATTCCCTCTTCATACCAGTTGAACTTGAATCTCCTCATTTTTCTGACTGTCATCTACATATGGTCTCTTTTCCTAACATCAAACTCATCTATGTAATTTACCCAATAATATTTGATCTGTGGTACATGATATGACTTTAAGAGATGGAAACTTTTGGATCAACTTTGATGTCAAAATTCCCTTAGTGTATATGAATACAAGCTCAGAGGTGTGAAGGAAACTTCCAGTGTAATGCATAATTGCCACTCTTGTAGGTGAAGATTCCAAGTGATATGGGAAAGTATACGTTCTTCCTTTTTTGGTTATTTAGCTTACTTTGTGAACAAAAAAATTTATATGTAAAGCTCAAACAACATGATCTTGTCACTTTGAGAGATACCAAGGTAGTATAAGAAGAGTAAGATCATAACTGAAAACTCAAATGTATGATAAAGTGGAAAATTGTGTGAATTATGATACATACTTCTTGATCAAAAAATCCAATTGTGGAGACAACCTTGAGTGAAGGTTCCCCTCCATTATCTACGGAAGAAAAAAATGATGAAGGCATAATTTACCCTCATGAAGTGTCAATTTATCTCCTTCGAAACCAACTAAGGATATATATCAAATGTTAGGGCCTTGGGAGAGATGTTTTTAGAAATTAATAACCCTTTTAATGGTATCTAGCTCACGAGGGTGTATACCAGATATGAATTCATTGTGAACTTCTTTGAGAATGGTACTTGAAATGAGTGACAGTGTAGGTTGTCACTAATGATCTATACCTAATTAATTCTCTTTTTATCCTCTAAGATCATGAATATGAAAATATCCATTCAATATTGGAATTACTTTGAGGTTTCTTCTCCCATCATTGATTGAGAAGGATGGTTGCATCTTAATATCCTTCATGGAATTTAGCTCATAGGAAAGACTTGGGAACTCATGAAGGTTTTCTCACTTGTTTTAACCATGAACCAAGATCGAGGCCCTATAGGTATAAGTCTATTTTGATCTATTCCTTTGTTGCAACCTATTTTGAAATGATGGCCATGTTGCTCCAAATTAGGATCTGTATTGAATGGGAGATGGATTTGCGAGAAATTATTGCTAGGTTTGAGCCATCATCTACTCAAATAGTTCTGGTCTTAACTTCATAGTGCTAAGAACATGCCAAAATCAATTCCACACTCTGCACTAAGATAGGATGTTCACCTATTGCATATGATCTACTCATGAAAACGTTTTTCTCTAATGGCTCTCTTGTTCCTCCAAACATCTGGTCTTTGAGATCTTTGACGTCCATGTGGGTGACATTATTGACCCCCATAGCCAAGTACTCATAAGAGAGAGTTCATAATGGTTCAATGCATGCAAATTCAACATCATGGTTAACACCGAAACTTCTCTCGTCGGAATGGGAGTTTAATATATTTAGTAAATTTATATTTTCATTTCATTGACCTTAGAACACATTCGATCACCATTCTCATTCCTCCGAATGTTCAATGTAAACTATGCCTTTATAAAATCTTCCCTTTGTGAATATTTGTTATTTATAGTACGCTCTTATGTAGAGACTTATTATTTTTGGAAAATTTCCCTCATGACCTTGGATTTTGATGATGTAAAATTTTTTTATATGGGGTTTTTTCTTCATCTCACATATGAGTTTTTAGCTCAATCTAATCTTTCGAACAATGGGAAATAAAATTCTAAAAATACGGGCACAAAACTAGGGTTTTCTCACCATGAAAAATATGGGCTGTGCATTTTATTTATTTCACTTGGGTATTCAAGATGCCTAGAAATCTTGAAGAATGCAAAAATCCCATGTCGATCCATGCACCAATCTTTGAGTTATAGATGTGTTCACATTGTGGGCTACATAGTCAATCTAATGAAAAATGTGCTTGGAACCTTTAAAATTTATAGTTTTTAATAAAATTTATCTCACCACAATTATGGGAATATTTAGGAATGAATGCAAATGAAAAATGAGGGTGGAGACATCCTGGAAAAATTTCACCGAGTTCCGTGTGAAAATGGAGTGATGTGGGGGAATCGAGAAAATGGATAATTTTTGGTATATATAGGCATGAGAAGGAGAGAGGAAGGGAGAAAATTTTTTGTGCCCCCTTTTCCACTTTGAAATGGAACAGAGGAAAAAAATTACGTCTTATCCTGAAGATGACACATGGCACACATGCACAAAGCGAGGAAAATTGAGGAAAGTGGTTAGTTTGAGCTCCCGAGGCTAATTTTTGGTCATGTGGGGGACTGGTGGAAGAATTAAAGGCTCACACATTTTTCTTCCCCCTTGTCCCCATGGAATGCAATAGAGGGATGGTAAAACTTTGCCTCATTTTGGTGAGGACAAGCATCAAGCATACGGGAGTTGGAGTGGGGGCTAGAAATTTGATGAAAGGTGCTTACCGAAGCTCCCTAGGGTCATGTTGGGGGTCCATGAGGCTTAAGGTGGAGAGCAGGGGAACATTTTTATAGCCCCCATGTCCTCTTGAGGGGAAATAAGGACACAAAATTTACACCTCAACATGATGGTGACACGTGTCACTGAAACATTTGGCTAAGGACAAAGCTTGTACCTTGGAGAGGAGATTGAAAATGACATTTCCGAAGCTCCCAGATGAATTTTTAGGAACTTATTTATATGATTTTAATTGGAAACAAAATTTTGAGAAGGATGGTATGGTTATAAATTTTTGATTAAGACTAAAAATGATCAAAAATGGCCTTCTTGATTAGGACCGCCAGTTGTGCCTACGAAGAATGAGTTGTAGAAAGAAATGCATGGGTGTTGTGAAAAATATGATATTACCACCATGTAGGGAATTGAATAAGATTTTCATTGATATTTTTTTGACCTCCAACTAATTTTGGAGCTCCCAAAATTGTCTCCTAAAGCCCAGGTGACTTTTTGCAGTGCAAGCTCCTTTGGGTTTAAAAACACACTTTTGTTGAACTTGTTCCTAAACCGCTAGATATTTCTACAATCTTCCTAAGTAGCTTGGAAAATGATCTTGGCTCATGAATACACCTCCTTAATGAATTTATGACTTCCAATCTACTCTAGAGCATATGCACCATCCTTAGAAAGGTCAAAAACAGTCCTTCATAACCCTGTCGAAAGATTTACTTTGAAAGGAATTGTCTTGAAAGACTCATTTGAACTTGTTTTCTTATTTTCCACACATGGGTGAGGGTGGGGAAACATAAATAGGCATTGAATGGATGGGGAAAGGCCTGACACATGGGATAGACTAACCTGGAGGGGTGTCAGGGAAGGTTTACAATGATTTTTTTGACTCTATAGTATAGTTGTCATGTTTTCAAGTGACTTTCGTCCTTGCAAAAACACAGGAAAAGAAACACCAAGGCTAGTTGTTTTTCCACTCGACCCATGCTCATTGAAGAGCCTTTGCAAATATTAGGAATTTAACTTCATAAGTGTATTAAATCCATACTCTAATACAGGTCATATGTATGTCCTCACTACCACAGACTATTTCATAAAGTGGGTGGAATCCATTCCACCAAGCATACCAATTCAAATATGGTGTGCAAATTTTTGAAATAAAATATCATTGTATGGTTTGGAATGCCAAACAAGATGGTAACCAATAATTCTACTTGTTTCTCTCTGTTGAGTTGATTTATTTCTTATACAATCACAATATCTCATTATCACATTCTAATTATTATTATCCAAACAGAAATGGCCAAGTGGAGTCTAATGAACAAGAACATTACTACTATTATTCAAAAAATGGTATATGTTAATCAAATAGAATGACATAAAATATTATATGATGCTTTGTGGGCTGATTTGATGATGCCCAAGAAATCCATCGACACTTCCCCTTTTCAACTATTATGTGAGGTCGAAGCCCAAATCCCTATTTCACTAGAGTTACCTACCTTACAACTAGTAAAGGAAGAAGAAAACGAAGAATACATGAATGATTTTGATAAGAAGATATGCTACTTGGAGAAACTAAATGAAGGTAGAGAAGTAGCAGTAGATGTACTTAGAAAAACCAATCAAAAGTAAATAATTATTTTGATCAAAAGGAACATAATAGAAACTTTCATATTATAGATCTTGTACTATTCTCGGGAAAATATGCATGAGCACAAGGGAAACCACTTGAATTTTTAATCTCTTTGGCTTGAATATTTCAATAGAAGACACTTTTGTGAATAGAACACATACTATCTAACATCTCTTGATGGGACCCCATTGGAGTTGCCTCACGGTGAGTAGCATATGAATCTATATAAGAAATGACATTGGTTTTCCCAACCATGTATCATAGTTTCCCGTTTTGCTTTGTGTTTTTCTATTCTTTTTCATGTGTTTTCTTTGTTTCTCTTCATTTTGGTTGTTTTCTTGTATTGGTTGGTGAAGTTTTGACTCTATTGTACAATGGATAAGGCAATGGTTTTCTCCTCCATGATATTTTTGAAGTCCTTCAAAGATCCCTTATGGTCTATGTCCCCGAGTTAGAGCTAGCTCTTGTCATGCTAAATTTCTAACATGAAAAATTTGAAACTTTGGTCATGATAAGTAATCACCCACTTGAAAACTTCCTCTCTTGTTCATTGTAAACCTTCTTCTAGCCATCCTATTAAATTTTTCACCCTCATTCTAGATGATATGAATGTGATAACATAATTTTCAACTGTGTTTCATGTGTAGGAAATATACCCGGTTTCAAAGTAATGAATTTTTTGAGATCCAAAGGAAAGTAGTTGTTTCGGAAGCATAAAAGGGCCATTTTAGCCATTTTGGAACAAAAGAATACCCTTTGGAGGATGATTGTAAAGGTAAAACCCATTAGGATGTTTTATATAATATTTTAAAATGGATTCAAGGAATTTTGAGAGAATTTTACTGATTCATATGGTGTCGGGAGTCATTCAAGAAAAACAGGGTCATTGTGGGTGTAAGGAATGTCAAGCATCAATAGAGAAAGTGTATTTTTATGAAGATTATGGGATTTATGGGAATAATTGGAAGATTAAAAAATACCAATGGAAATATCTTTGAGTTTACTTCATAGCGGACACATCATTTTTGGTCCAAACCTTCACCTCATTCCATGAGAATCTAAGTCATAGTATTTACTCCTTTGAGCCAAAACAGTGATGATGGGCCTGAAAATATAAATACAATACGGTTGGAATGGTCTCATCAGGTATTTTAAAGTCAAAATCATATACGTTTTGGCCTCTAAACTCCATGTCTTTCACCTACGGCATAAAAATCACGTTCGATGTTCTAAATTGAAGTTAGCAGGATGAAATCAACAAGGTTTACAAGCTTGAGTGCATTTTTCACCATAAGAGTTCCCTTGTCCCAAGGTGCAATGAGATAGTGGGGACAAAAATGGTGCCCCATTTTAAGAATACAAGTTGTGTCACTTAATACTTACAAGTTTTTCCCTAAGTCACTCCATAATCCAAAATCATGACCCTAGGTACCCTTGGCACTTTTTTTAGCCTTTTTCTTGTACCTTATCCCTTGTCTATGGTGCAAGGGGAAAATAGGAACACCAAATTTCACCCCCTTGTTTGGTGTGTTTATGTCACTTAAACACTTACAACTTGTTACTAGTAAGGCTAAAATTTGGTCTTAGTTCACCTTGTTCCTTCCTCATGTGCACAAGCCCCCATGGCACATTTTGAGCATCATATGTCCATGTCCCACTATCCTAAAATCCAAGGGGATAAAAAGGATATTTAAATGTGCTCCTCCTCCTCAACTATCCCCACCTCACATGTAGGACCAAGTTGAAACTCCCAGAGACCATGATTTTAGCTCCTTTCATCTCATTCTCAAATAGCCACACTTGTGTGTCGCTTGTAAAAATCCTTTCGCAAAGTGTAGTTTGGTTCCCCTATTGTGTCCTTGCTACATATGTCCCCTATTATTTAGGGTGTAACTCCACCTCCAGCCCCCTGACTGACCTTGGTTAATCTTAAATGGGTTAAGGGTGAGTTTAGGTGTGCAAATGAGGTAGAAAGGCTTTATATTCAACACTTAATCAAGTTTTCAGTTTTGAAATCTTTATTCTTACCCCAAAAATTGATTTTTTTCATATACATGCTTCTAATATTTTTAGAGAAGCCCCATGTTTGAAAATGGAAATTTTCCCATATCTTCAAAACCGTGCATCTAATTTTATTGAAACTCCACCAATCTCCTCCATTTGAAAACACCTTTGACCGAGTATAAGCTCATCCCGATTTATACTCTAATTTTTTTTTACATATAGAAGAAAAATTTATCCATTACACCTACCTTTTCAGATCTATGGTCTTTTGGCAATTAAAAACCTCTAAAAATTGGAGCAAAGGATCCTTGTAAAAACCTAAACTTTTGAGATTGGTTTCATTCCATTCCAACACCCAAAGGTCCACATTCATAATATATTAAGTTATGATAGGTAGTCATAGTATAAAATAGTAAGTTTCGAAACATAATATTTTATCTGTCATCGTCATTCCTTACAATTCAAAAACATTAAATAGTGAAAACTCGAAACTTACTAAAAATATCCATCCAGAATAGGACTTGCTAAAAATAGAAAGTGTTGGGATTAGGGTTGAATCATTCATATTCATTCATACCCCACTTGTTTCAATGCTTCCCGCCACCATGAAGGTCAAATATTTGGGTCTAGATCCAATTTCTACATTGAACAATGAATATCCCAATATGGGTGAAAATGATGTGACACAATGGACTGCAAGATTTAAAAGTAAGGATTTCAATTCAACCTTGGCTATGGAGGAAAATAACTTCTTAAGAGGGCTATTCATAGAAGGTTTTCATCCTCTATCCGTTCAAAGCATTGAGCTAGTCCTATCTTTTGTAAAACACTATTATCCGAGACTCAAGGACAATACTAACATATATAAATTCCATTCTTGAAGTACTCACACCAAAAGGTATTTATAAATGCCTACAAATTCATACCTCGAATAACATTGTAATCATCACTTGGGAGTTTTCCTCACAAGAATGGGTAAGAATAGACTCATACTTACATGGCTTGGTAGATGGTTTGTGGTTTAAGTAGGGAAGGATGCCTTCTTGAATCCCTAAGAAAATTTCCCAAAGTGAATTTCATGAAGCATAATTGGATGTAATTTTTCTACTAAATAGAGTGATGGGATAAGAAACCATAAAGGATTTTCAAGATTAGATGGCTTAGTTAATTCTAGTGCTCACAGAAGGAGATCAAATGATTTACTAGGGCATATCATAGGAAATAACATTCATCAGAAGCTATTACACCTAATGTTCCATAGAAGTCACCAACCTATGAAAAATACCCACATCTCACTTATCTGGAAAGTAACACACGTTTATCTAGGGTGAATGGTGCATTAACCATGCATTTCATAAGAATACTTGAAGGAAATCTTGAAAAATATTCTTATCTCAAATAATTGAGTTGATCAATAAGTATGGAAGTCATTTCATTTAGTTTCCCACCTTTACCTATCTCAGGTCGAAGAATTTTACCTTGCACATCACAAAATACCAAGGAACTTGAGTGGAAAAATTGAAATGTACATTTTTTCCTTGAAAATGAATCGATAATTCTTGACAAATTATCTAATCATGAAGACTAATACAATTTTTAAATTCTTAATGCTATTTTATTACAAAAACTAAGTCTAAAAATAGCTATATTTGATTAATAACCTAAGATAAATTTATTAATACACGATTATGGCTAAACAAGATCAATTAAAGCTATTCAACATGATTAAAAACTAATTCATAGACACATGACATGATTCCATGGTTTTTCTTAAAAATTCTGCCTCACGGGCAGACTAACCTGCACCCACTGAGTTAACCAAAGTCTAAATAATTCAAGTACGAACAATTTGTGAAGAGAAATGACAAAGACAGTGGCTAAAGTTCATTAGTAAAGGATATCTAGTCGAGTTCGAAAAATAGTATATACGTGGAACTTTGTTATTAATTCACACTTTGTAATGCAATATAATAAAAAGATATTTAATAGCAAGACATGCCATTAAAATTTGTATATACATGGAGTCATCCAAATGGATCGCTTTCGCATAATAAAAGGTCATGATAAAATAAAGTAATATGTGATAGGAGGACGAATTGCACATTGGCTCACATACTCAAAACTCGACAGAAAATAATATGCGAAGAGAATGTGGACACTTTTATTGGTTCACATTTTGGCCATTTCTTGACAAAGTATTAATATAAAGAAAATTAGTGAAAATGGTGGCTTAATATTATTGGTTAACAATTTTTAAAGTTAATTAAAATACTAACAACGTGAAATATGACAAGACTTGGATCATTTCTATTTTTTAGATTTCCACATTTGACAAAGAAAAATTAGAAAAACTATGAATTACCAAAGAGCTATTAGGATAAATTTTATTATCCTATTATTTAATTATGCATAGGTTAATTATTTAATTAATTATATTGTTATATGGTTAATCAACCATATTTGTCTGTATTCAGATTGTTATATTGTTTTAAACAA